>VZTR01003006.1:48941-96316 GCA_013400775.1 Chaetops frenatus
AAAAAAAAGGTGGCGCCATTTGCAGAGAAGATTCCAGTTCTAGATAGAGTTCAGAGATTTAAACCCATGCATTGCTAGAGCTGGGCTTGGAGTCCAGATCATGATTCATAGATATTCATGGGAAAGCCCATAATAGCATTGCCCTGGGTGTGTTCAGACTGATAGAAATTCTAATGTATTTTAAAATTAAACTTGACCTACAATCCTACTCCAATCTCAGAATCTGTACAAAGGCATTAATTGGACTTCTTCAACTAATTACTCATTATTAAACCAGCGTAGAGACTGTAAAGGCTTGGACAAGCAATTATTTTATAGAGACCACAGCCTGAGTTTTGGCAATATTATCTGAATTGGGATAAAAGTTCTGAAAGCTCCAGAAGCTGAGCCTGGGGCAGCCAAGCCCATGGAGCCAAGAGATTATGCCAGTGTTCTCATGGGGTTCATTTTGCTGTGCAGGATGAAATTAAAGCAGAATTTTGTGATGCTGGATCAGGAGTTGTATCTTCTGTGTAGGGAAATACGAGGTTGCAGCAGTCCCTCCAAACCTAAGCACTGCTCTCTCAGCAACCCAAATGCTGAAAGAGGTGAGGACTCTCAGAGCTCTAGAAGCAAAGCATTAAATTTGTCTAGAGAATGGAAAAAAATTCAAAAAAACACCCACTGTCTCCAGCTCAGGATCAAACTAGAAATGTTAATTTTTTATTTTAATGTGTGTTCACCGTGATTTGCTGACAGCACTCCCCAGTGTAAAATAAGTGTGGTGATTTTAGTTTGTGTTCAGGTAGCTCCTCTGTGTGTCTTTGGGGGGGCTGTGACCACTCAGAGGGATGAGGACCAAACCTTTGTTCTGTTTTGGGGGTTAGTGATGGTCCTTTTGTTCAGGACAGGAAGAAATAACCTCTTCTTTTCATGTGAAACAGTCTTGTAAAAGTTAAGTTTTAGCAGCTTTAAGGAATGCCCAATGGTCTGCAGGAGGATTCAAAAAGTTGAAGGATTTGGCTCTGATAAGATCAACACTGCCCTGACTGTTGTACAGCTGATAATTTTTACCTGCACTGATGCAACCTTGAAGTGTCTCAAAGCAAACCCTTTGGCAGATTTTCCATCATAACCCAGCAAAATCACTTCTTTTCCACCCAACCTTTTGGTTCCAGAGAACCAGAGGAAGGTGAGGAACACGAGCTGCACCTGTTGGTGAGAAACCCCTGTGTTTCTGCAGCTCCATCCCTCCCTGCCTGCTCAGGAGGCATTTTCTCATTTGGCAGTGAGGAAACTGAGTCACAAAGGTGCTCAGGGATTTTCCTAAGGGGAACAGGAAGTCCATGAAAGGACTGGGAACTGAATCCTGCCTTCCCAAGCTCATTAACTTTGCTCTTCAGAGGTAATGACTTCTTACTAAGTGGACTCTAAACAATTTCTGCCTCTCCAAGCTGTACCTTTGTTATATGTGAGGACCCAGCTGCTTTGAACAACTTCAGAGCTGTCTGGCAGGAGTTTTAGACCCTTAAAATTATAAAAAAGTCAGAACATTGAAAAGTGGAAAGCTTTCTTTTCCTTTGCAGCCTCTCTTTCCTTTTTTTCCCCTTCTGGAGTTTAACAAGTTCCAAATGTTCTGGGCTGTCTATTTTTGTTGAGTTTTGGATTGAA
Organism: Chaetops frenatus; assembly: GCA_013400775.1. Classification (NCBI taxonomy): domain Eukaryota; kingdom Metazoa; phylum Chordata; class Aves; order Passeriformes; family Picathartidae; genus Chaetops; species Chaetops frenatus. Next base: position 50,592 of record VZTR01003006.1, read on the forward strand.
AGTGTTGTTCTTGTACATTGCTACAGTAAAAGTGTTTACACAGAAAACAGACTTGTCTGGAAAAGTAACAATTTGTTCACAGGATCATATAACATATTTTCCCAAACGGGCTCTTGGGAACCAGAGCAACCAATCCCTCTTCTCTCTGCAGTGAATTTGCAATCTCTGATTTATCTTTTCACCCATGAAATCTTCATCCTGCTCCCAATTCCAGCTATAGCCTGCCCTGCTATTTACAGCAACAGCAATAAAGGCAAAATAAACTCCTTTTAGTGTTCAGGGCCTGTGGAGAGCAGTGCAGAGCAAACAGCTCACTATGTTTGCATGTCAGCATCTTAAGGAAAACACTGGCAGCCCAGGGAAAGAAGGAAGAATCAAAATCCCATCAGAAAATTATTCCTTGCTCCGTATAATCCTTCTTTGCAACTCCAGAATTTAGGCTCCTTTATTAAAGGGAAGGAGCAGTGCACATGCAAAGCTGCCCGTGGTTTCCCTGTTTGTGCATCCAAGGGATGACACAACAAGGACAAATATCCGGAGGCAGGTTCAGAGACACTAAGTCTAGATCTTTAATTAATAGCTGGACATCAATTACATAATACCTGAGCAAATAGACACGTGCATTTATTATCTGAAAACAAGAACTCTGCAATTATGGTCATCAAGAAAATGTCAGAAAACAAGAAGCAACAAATACCCATTGTGGAATTAATAAGAACAGTAGTTCCCCTCCAGTGGTCACTGAGTAAGCAAACATTCTGGTTAAATAAACTGAAATGGAGCATATCTGGGCAACACACTCAGGTGCTGGGTCAAAGCAGAGGTTAAACAAAAATTTGTTTTAAAAAGGCCCAAAAGAACACCCTGTGAGTGCCTGCCCCACACAGCACATGTTGGGAGAGCAGCGCTGGGCACTTCCCCGGGCACGCTGCCTGGCTTTGAAGCAGAGCTGTGTGGAAAGCAGGCAGCACTCGTGTTTCCCCAGGCTCCTAGCAACCCCCCTGCTCACAATTCAGCCCTGGCACCGAGGAGGGGTCGCTGCTGGGCAGCCAAACACAAGGGAGCCCTGCCAGCACCATGGTGATGGCTGACCCTGGCACAACACAGCGGCGCTGGCCTTCCCGAAAGGGCGGCTTGGCGTGGGCCGTGCTTGCTCCCTGCAAAGCAGCCACCTGAGGTTTCTGAGGTGCTGATCCTTAATTGGTCATTACCATCAAAACAGAGCAGTAATTCCATATTAAACTGATGCCTCAGCAGGTGACCCCAATTTAGGTCACTCCACGGCGGTTGCGACTTCAAATGCGTTCCTGGGTGTCTGCTGCGTGGTGAGGTGCACCCAGCCACTTCTGAGGAGTTTTTGTTGCTGCATTTTAATAAAAACAACACAAACCGACCTCTAGCAGCTGAGTTGGGAACATTTGCAGCACATCCTCTGCCAGCTCTGTGGTGATTAATACAGACAGTGATTCTGGGGGCCCTGCATGCTCATGTGAGGAGGAACCTCGTCCTGACTCCAGGTTCCCTCAGCGGGAATGATTCACAGAGGTGAAAAAAAGGGGGGGTTTGTCACTCTCAAAAAGGCCCTGCCCAAACTGAGGGCCTGCTGAGGCTGAAGGGAGCCCAGCTGCGCACAGAGGTGTAAATTCAAGTGATCAGCCCCAAAAAGAGCTGTTCTTTGCACAGATTTCTCTCTGGATACCCACAGACATCCTGCACAGATTTACAGACACCGCTCTGAACCTCTCCTAACTCCACATCTGTTCACATTTCCAATATACTTAACTAATCCAGTAATTAACCATAAAAATAAATGACTTGTATAGATTATGTAACAATAACAAGGCAGCCTGAGTCACTTTGCTTTGTTCTCGCTCACCAGCGAGCAGCAACCCGGGCTCATTAAGGAGGTACCAGAAGTTCAATATGGAGAAAACTCAGATCTCAGGGCAAGATAATTTGGCCTCCATTTGTTTGCCTTTGTTCTCTTTTGTTTCCAGATTAAAAGGGCACCACGTACTTTTAGTTTCTGCAGGTAAAGCAGACAGGGAGCTTTCCTTCAGTGGCAGCTGAGCAGGGATGGGTGGGAGGCACACAATAGCTGCTCGCCCTGTGTTTGCAGTTTCATTTGGATGGCAGAGCTGGAATTTAATTTGCCTCGGGACAATTAGGAAACTGACCCCACTGACATGCAGACAATGAGAAACAAAGTCACCAATCCTTCCCCACAAACATCCCAAAGCTTTCATGAGCAATCAGGAACTTATTGTGGAGAGGGCACAATCTCAGGCTCCTGTGACCACACAATCAGGGTAACAATGGCTGCTCCCAGCTCTGGGGTGATCTGACCAGCCCTGTGTCTCCTTGGGATCTTTGGGAATGGCCCAGATCCTGGATCCCTCCTCCCTCCACACAATCCTGTGTCCAGGTGGGTAGAAACAGCTGCATGGACACAGCTGCTCCTTCTGTTGAGTGGGGAAAGGGTGATTTGAGCTCTTGATGTGCTTCCAAGCCCTTTTAGGGAATAAATCTCCCATTTGTGGATGAATACAAGATTACACAGCCTCAGGAACACCCAAAGCCTGGGATATTTCTGGCCAGGTCTGGCTGGCTTTGGGGAGAACTGTTGGACAGCAGTGGGACCCTGCAGAGTTCAGCACCAGGAACAGTTTAGGGATTAACTCCTATCCCTCCTCTTCTATCCCATTCCTCTTTCCCGTCCTGTGGGTATCACCTTCCTCACTGTGTCAGAGCAGGTATTTTGGGACTTGGTCATGGAACCAGACCAGGGAATTCACTTGAATAATGGAAAACCTGTGAAAGAATGGCCTTTTTATTTATTCCATCCAAACATTTCCAGCTTCTTGAGAGCCATAAGTGAGGAAGCTGCAGGGCAAAGGGATGAGTGTCTGAAGGCAGAGAAGGAGAAGAAAAGGTGTTTTAAGCCAGGATTTCCACTCAACCCTTTTTTCATAGCCTGAGGAGCCCTAGTGGAGGTTGAAGCTCTGAACATTCCCAGTAAACCTGTCTGTGACTTGACTTCAATTTATATTTGTCTCCCTGCATATGCTACTCCCTCAGGTGTTGCTGAGGAGCCCATTAAAGCATGGAGAATGTTTCAAAATGAAAATTCCCAACAAGAAGCAACCCCAGAAATCCTTCCTCAGAGTCACTGAATTAAAATAATTTAATGTTTTCTTAAAAAAGACAAGAGAGAGAAGGAATTGCTGCATTTTCACTTTCAACCAGAATGAGGATTTATTTATATGTAGAGATGAACCAGCTTGGTGATGGTCAGAATAAACATCTGGATCAACTTTCAGTGAAGTTTTCAAAGGTCACTTCATAGTCACAGAAAATGCAGTTCTTAGGACAGTTCATCACCAAGGCAGCAGAAATCTCGTTGTCAGTTGATCCCTTGGGTTTTCCAGCACAAGGGGAGTCTGATTTTCAGGCTTGGTTTAATATCATCTATCAAAATCAGGTCACTTGAAGGTATCTTCATTTAATCATCTGGAAACTGAAGTGCCCAAAGTCATTTGTTATACTGAAAATGATTGTGCTTGGAGCTAACTTGGACCAGAGTTTGATTATAAAACATCAGAGTCTGAATATCTAAACTCCAGACCTGAGACAGGTTATCAGACAGATGTTCCAAACCTGATCCTTTTACCTTTATTTCATCTGCAGTTCCAGCTCTGTGAAACCTCAGTTCTCTGAATCAGAATTACTACATATTTTATGTAAATGAAATGACATTATGGTGCCAATTGGCTCCTGAGTCAAACTAACAAGTAAAGAATTTAATTATATCCATTATTAAATGTTTGTGCTCCCCAGATCCAACTCCTTAAAAACAACAATGATGAATTTACAGATTCCTATTCCTGTCTTTCCAAGTCTGGCAGGGGGTGGAAACTTCGCTGAATTAAAAATATTGCTATTTGAAGTCTTCCATGGATTCATTTCCTTAGACAGTGAACTTGTTCAGTGGCAGAGCCTTATGGGCCCTGTAGCTTTGCTGTCTGCTGAACTTGGAGCCATTTTCAACCACGCACAAAATTCATTATTTTTGTTTTTAAGCTTTATCCCTCAGCCACAGACGTAAGCGAGCAATCTTTTCCCTTTTATTTTACTTTATTTATTTATTTATTTATTTTTTAAATTTTTGCAAGGCTTGAAAAGGAGAATTGCAGGAGCTGAGAGATGGGAAGAGGTGACTTTGCCAGAGTTTCTGGCTTGGCTGCAGTGTGGAGCTGTTGCCTGGGCGATTTTGTTCATGGGAGGTCTTTCCCTGGCAAAGCCTGCTCAGCTTCACAGGCGCCACAGCTACTTCATTATTTCATCAAAGTTCATTATGCTGGGGAGGGTACCACCAATAAAACGAGATTACAAGTGTCTCCAACGAGCCCTTAAAGACATAACTCCCCGTTTTACCTTTTGCCACATCCCTGTCTGTGGTCCTGTAATGCACAGAGAGATTTGCACCTAAGATAGGGACTATCCCACAGCTTAATTGAACTGGAAAACTCCTGGAGAATTTGATTCAATTTGTCTTGCGACAGAACCTTCTTTTGTTTTCGGTGGAGACAGAGTTCTTCATCTAAAACAGAAATCAGAACAGTTTAATCACATGTTTGCAGGGAGGTGGGAGTATTCGGGCTAAAAGAAATTAAGCCCAGCCTAGATCTCTATCAAGGCTGATCTATATTAAATGTTGATCAACGGTATTTAATGCTCAAAGCACTTCCAGGGAGGGTTCATTCCCAGTCGAGGGGGAATCAATAATCAGGGAGCATTTATGGCTCTGGGTTTGGTGATCAGAGCTCCACACTTTGCTTTAGGAACTGGCACCTCCAGCGTTTTCTTTCTTTTACATGTCTGACCCAAGTTAAGGACGCATTTGGCCTTGATGTTAAATTATGGATATCCAGAGAAAGACAAAACCAGATTCAGTGAGGGATCAGTAGTTTTGTGCCTTTCCATCCTGTCCATACAAGTTTAAAACTGTTATTCCTGGCTAAAAAACAGTTGGGGGAACCTGGTACTTGATTTCACCATTAAGCACGATTAAAAAGCATTAAAACACCATTAAAACCTCCATTTATTTTCACATCTTGCTGGGTTTTGCTTTGCTGTGGGTATTAAAGGTCAGATAACCACTCCAAATTCCTCTCTGTCCTTGGGGAGGAATATTCCAAATCTGAATGCTGAAATATTAATTTCCCAGATACAACAGGTAGAGGAGTTCTTTGTCTGGGAAGTTGATCACTTCAAAATTTATTTCAAGGAAAGCATTTTAGACAAACCTTAAACAGAAAAGTCAAGTTTTGAAAGGTGGTTGTCTTTCTAGCTCAATTTTTTTGAGACAAGTTGACAGATTTTACACTCAGAAATAATGAGAAACAATAAACAACCTGACTATGCTGAGTTTATTCTTCTCCAACCTGGCATCAACAGATTTTCTTGAGGTTTCCCTGGCAAGGCTAAGATCATGATTTTACCTATTTTATGAGCCCAAGATACGTAGGAAAATTCAGGTCACACCATCATAACAACATCCTTTTACCCCAGCTTTCAACATGACCACCTGGAATTGCATGGAACAATAATACAGAAGGAAAAACAACTCCAAATGTCACTCTCTGAAACACCTCCACTACAATTTATTAACCCAAATTGTGTCATGCTTATAAATTATACATCTACAATGAAATTTCAGCTGAAATCCAGTTTATTAGAATGGACCATGCATCTGCTTAAGATGGATAAATGGCATTTTTTTTACACTTCTTCTCCTTCCAATGCAAGAGACTCCACAGGCTTTTCTGAGAACTCTGAACAATCATATTTGGAAATATTGGACAATTTATACACATCAGGAAACACAGAGGAATCTGTGCCCTGGAGGGCTGCTGGTCTGAGGGTGTGATGTGATTAAAGGAAGCTGAGATCTCACGAGCAACTGCAAAATAAGGAGCACCAACAGCTCCAGGAGGGCACATTTGTTCTGAATGCAGAGCACAGGTCTTTCTCTGAATGACTGGGTTAACCACAGCTATTTCTGATTCCATTCTCACTGTTTCAGCTCCAAAATGCATGTCCAGACAATGAGGCTGAGCAGTGACAGAGAGGGAGCTGCAGTGCATCCAGCAGCTCCAGGTATTGTTCAGGTGAGAATTAAAATTGGCATGAATTCCTGAGGCACTGAATCACTGGCCTTGTGGGCCTCAGTGGCTGCTTTGAATCATTTGTTTACTAATATTTGAAGCACACTGGTATTTTCCCTCATTAAAAGGGTTCACTCCAGGAATGCTTTCAGTCCTGGAGTCTTAAAAACATTGGATGCTCCTTGTTCCAGTGGGCACCAAACTCTGCCCATCATCCATCTGCCAGGGACAGGCCATGGTACAACATCCCAGAGGTCACCTGGGAACAGGAAAGCTGACCTGGCCTCCCTCTGCCCTGTTTTACCCCCAAAAATGGCCTTTCCAAGAGGTGGTAAGGCAGGTTTTCCCCTAAATGTCTGACATTTATCCCATACTTTATCCCATTCTCAGCTGCTGCTCTTGGATGGGGAGCACTGGGTGAAGTTCATGGCCTGCTCACAGTTAGGCCCTGTATTGAACAAGAAATCTCATTTTACATGTGCCAATAGAAGAGAAATGGAGACTGCAGTGCTGGAACATCCTTTGGAAGGGTTAAGGTAGATTTCACCTTTTTCACCCTTCCCTATTCCCTTGTCCCACCTCCCCAGAATTCAGGGAGCAAGTGATGTTTATTTCCCAGATGCTGCCCCAAGATCTCAGCTCTGTGACATCAGGAGATTGTGTGGAGAAGATGACACCCCCAGACAGACTGTAAAATTATTTAGGTACCTTAAAATACAAATCCAGCACTGCCTGATTTCCCAAAGTCAGGGCTCTGTTTTCTAAACATCTTGGCATTACCACCCCATTCATTACTGGATGATCATTTCTCACTCTGTTTTCTCAATGTATCTTTTTTTTTTCTTTTGCACAGGCTATAATTATTACAGCCCAGCTTCTTCTTTTTCATTTTGATCCTTTGTAAACCCAGTCATTACCCTGCCTCAGCCTGGCTTCCCGAAATGTCAAGATTAAAATGGGGCATGAAAGCTTATGCAAGAGTGAGTCAGTGGAGCAATTTGAACCAATAAATATCAAAGCAGTCTCTAAGAAGTAAGCAATTCATTTGATACCACATCTTTCAACAAGTCTTTAGAGGATTTTCCTCTGCTGGGTTACACCCTGATATTTATGTCTTGATCTCTGCACTGTGCAAAAGTCAGAGTTTGCCTCATTAATGTGATGCTCCGTCAGGCAAAGAGCTCTGTCTGCAAAACACATCAGAATCAGCCTCTACTCTTAGTGCTCAGCAGTGCTATCAGCCATCAAAATAAATATTTCACAACCCTGGTTTGCTCCTCCGTCTCTGCAATTAGTGATATTTTATTAGTTAATGAATCAGTTAATGTCAGGAATGTGCCAATATCCTTTTCTAATGGCACTGGAGGTAGTAAATGAGTTGTCAGGACAAGAACTTTGATATGAAAGTGCCAGTGAGAGGTACTGAGCCTAACAGGGCACAAAAACAATGGCTCTGTTTTCACAGCTATGTCCTGCTGCTACTGCTTTTTTCCTCACTGCTTTCAATCTGATGAGTGTAACAACTCCTGCCTTTGATTTTTTGCCACGGACTCCTGCACCATTGTCTTCCCCTCTTACGTTATCCCCTTTCCTTGCCAAGGCCCTGTTTTATTTTGCTCCTATCCAAGGGCCATTCAATAAAAGCCAAGACCCCCTGAAGCAAAGTTGCAGCACTGGAAAATTCCAGCTCTTAAGAGCTCCTTCAAATCCCAGTTTCTCAAACGGAGTGGCTGCCTCCAGAAAGCCCAATTAAAACCTGACTTAAATGCCGCTTACTTGACTCAGGATGAGGATGGGAAAATCTTCTTTTCCACGTACCAATCTCTGTTTATTAACAAACAGCCCCTTCACTCAGCACAAGGTGTGTCCTGGGCCTTGTTTGCACCTCACAGTCATTGACCTCAGGTGTTTTATTCTGTGTCTCACAGCTTTTGGGGCCCTTTATGGGCTGCTCCTCTGGATCTTGAGGTTGGTTCAAAGCGATGACATTTTCGTGACCTCTCCTAATTTCTCTCTGCTTTAATTAATAGACAATGTAAAATAGTCCGAATTGTTTCCTGCTTGCACTTGGATCCCATGCAAGCAAATTACTCTAGATACACATGAGATATTCTATAATCAAAAGCAAGGAAGGATTATCTATGAGAAAATCTATTTCCTCAAGTGGAAATGTTTGAGAACTCCTGACACAGGATCCCTTCTGCAATATGTAAACTGTGATTTATCCCATCTAACAGTATCACACATCTAATTTCAAGCACTTTTGTACAAACATTTGCTTAAAATAAAAAAATAATAATTCCTATTTAAAGAAATACTGCAGTTTTTTTCATGCCAAGCCCCGAATCTCATTTAATAATATTTGTGTATCTTGCTTTCTAGGGAAAGATGCTCACAGTTTCTCTTCCTATGCATGTTTTTCTCTGCATTTCTATTGATTGTTGAACACATTAATGAATTTCAGATATATTTTACAGAAAGGTGGAAGGTACTGACTCCTAACAAGTATTGAGGAAGTGGATAACCAGGAAAAAAAAATCCCTGTTAGTAAAAAAATGTCAGTGTGAGCTTTCACATTTATTAATAAACTTATGTCTCCATTCTTAAAAAATGGATTTTTTTCTTTATGCTTAGAGGACTTTTTTGCTAACAAATATTCCAGCACCTTGAGGGTTTAGGTTTCTTTTAGGATAAAATAAAAGAATATTCAATATCCAAGATTAAAGGCTGACAGAGCCTTACAACTGAGTGAGCCCTGTGCCAGAATTTAGGGAAGAAGTGTCCTGTAGACACCTATGAAGTTCAGCCACAGAACACTGGATGCTTTTTCTCATTCTTTGTTCACTCTGTGCCTCACATCCCACCCAATAATTAGTCCTGGCAGCTTCATGTTGGTGCCTTTGCTTTCTCTCTTTGTTTACCTATGATGATATCACAAAAACAGTGTACATTTCATCCTCTCTCTTTTATTTTTATGATTTGGCTCTAGGCCTGGGGTGCTAACAGAAAATCACTAATTGTAGAGTAACAAGCCAAGGCCTTTGAAATGCACTTGGTAATAAAAGAGTTTCATTATTTTATTATTTTTTTTTAAATCATACAAGCAGAAAGAAGTAGGAGAAATTGATGTGGATTTCTTCAAATCCACAACTCTGATCAGAGCTGCCTGACTTTACAGAAAATGGCAGGAGTAGAAATAATGTTTCTACATTTTAGGAAAATCAATCCCATCCAGGGGAGTTAAATGGAATCTCACCTGATCTATTCTGAGGAAGGACCAAGTTTCTAAAATCATGGAATCATGGACTGCTTTGGGTTCTGGAAAGGCAAATTTGAAGGCACGAGCCAGTCCTCTCTTGTCCAAATCTGGGGCAACCCATTGCCCCAGAGAAGGAAATATTTACAACAATCAGTGATTTCCTCTGGTTCACAAAGTGAGGCACAACACAGAGGCAGAGACTGGTGGATATTTGTGCCCCACAAATCAGGGAGTGAAAGGAAATGCAAACATCTCAGCTTCTCCTACTAAATTTGCTCCTGTCACAGAGATGCTTCAGGATGTCTCCTAAGCCTTCAAGGGGGGGGAAAAAAAGTAATTATTTGTAGCAAAATTTACAGAGAAAAAACCTCACTTGTCTCTGCCTTGATGCTAAAAGGGGGTGAGTTGATTTCTCGTGGCTGAGCAGGAGGGCTCTGATGTTCAGAGGAATTTCAGAAGGAACCGGGAACCTCCCTGAATCCTGGATGGGCTCAGAGCAGCCAACACTCACTTTACTCATTTTACTCTTTTCCCTTCACTCCATTTTTGGAGAGTTTCTTCCATCTGACTTTCCCTTGCAGGACTTGCTGTGCAAACAGGGAAAAGAATCCTTCTTGAAAACAGCAAATCTGAAGGCAAGTGATTATTTTTGCTCTGTGTTGAGAGTTAAAAAGTCATGTGGGAATTTAGGGCCTCCCTCCTTTCATAAATATCAGGAGCACTTAAAAATCCCTGCCATGAAAATGCTTTTCACTGCGAAATAAATGATTGAACCTGGATGCTTCATATGAGCACAGGTTCATTCATTTTCTTGTTAAATCTTTCTCCCTGTAAATGCAGCAATTACTTTTTGATGGCAGAATTAACTTGCCAAAAACTTACAAGGGAAACAGTTAATCTTGTGGAACTTAAAATAAAGAAGGAGTAGATTCTTCAATAAATCTTGCCTTCCACATCTGACTTCCCTTGTCCAGAAACATTTACTAGAACATTACAGACATTCCCCATTAAATTAAAATTCATGGAAATCTCACACAAGGGCTATATTTGAATTCATGTTATGGCCCTAATGGTCATTTTTTCCCATGTTTTTCTTAGTAACTGAAAGTTGGTAGAAGCTGCCAAAACAGAAAATACAGAGAATTCCCTCAGGAATGCCCCACAAATTCCACTTCTCAGACTGGCTGCCATTTCCTATTGATCTCAGTCATGATGAAGTATTAATTTGTACACAGCTGAATGCCCATGGTTTTTTTTTTTAAAAAAATCTGATTCAAATAGTTATGTAGCCTTGGCAGCTCTTAACAGAGATGAATTCTTGCTTCCCTCTCCTGTGACCCAGCTGTTGGCATCACTTTTATCATGGGCAAGGAGAAAGATCTCTGAGGGCTTTTATCTCAGGTCAGAACTGTCACAGGAGACCCCTTAATAAAATTTATTGAATGAATTTATCGACTTATACCTTAATAGTTAAACTTGTAGCTTTCTCTTTCAAAATCTTTCAGAATATTGCTTGTTTTCCCTTTCCAAATATTTCAGAATATTTCTTATTTCAGGATGTCATTGCCCTGCCAGCAAGGCTCCTTCTCACTCAGAGCTAAGTTCACCCCTGGATAATTTATTCCCATTCTTTCTTGTGTTCCCACTGAGCTTTAATGCCCTTCCCTGTCTGTAAACTGTGATGTTTATAAGGAACAATCATATCCTCTGCCTAAATAAATCTGGCTTGATTTACTCTGATTAAACATGGAAAGTTCTTTGAGTCTTTTCTCATATCAAAAGAGATACAATTCTCTTTTCTCTGACTATCCCAGTAGAATGAGAGGTCTTTTAGTGACAGCAAATGTTCCCTTGAGAGAAAATGATGATGACTTTTGATGATGACTTAAAAAAACCAGCTACTTCACATGAGAATTTCCTCAGAAGCTTGCAGAGCCAGGAATGTTTGCATGGAATTTCCATACCATTAATACATGTTTTCTTTTTCTGTAATTTTAACCTTAATTTTGACCTCTTGGATTTGGACAGATTTGCTTTAGTGATACAGTGTTTTTAAGGTGATTGGTATTACCCTAAATTGCTGTTCTGTAGGGTCAGCCTTAACCCCAATTTAACACAGCTCTTTAGGCTTGTGAAAAGCAATAATAAGGAATTGACATTTTGCCAATTACACATTCTAATCCTTCCAGATGAACCTTGAGGCAGCCCCGTTGTCTCAGGCCTGGCAGAATCAATTGCACAATTTGTGGATTTCTGTGTAAGAACTTAAGTTGATGAATTATCGTCATCCACAAATGATTTTCTAAATCAAACCTGAGAAGTGGAAGAAATCAGTAATGATGTCTAATTAGTAACATGAGCTCTCAGAGCTCCTGCTCCATCCAGAGAGCCCTTTCTGCTCCTGCCTCATGCTCTGAACTGCAGCATCAGAGCAACTATTCTGCTTTACACAGCTCCACTTGCTTTGGGACCTCCTTCTTTCTTCACTAATCTGCAGCTGAGAGAGGAAAAAGCTGGTTTTGTTCCCAAACTCAAGTTTTGGATGAGCAGGATGTGACTTAGGAGCTCTGCACCTGTGCCAGCATCACCAGGTGAAGCTCCTGCCTGAGCAATACCTGCCAATGATATTTTGGGTGCATATTTAATGATCTTAGTGATGATCTGCCTCAGAAACAGGAGCAGGGTTTTTTTTCTGAGATCTATTTCTTCAACCACCTTTTCTCAGTCTATTTCCCTTTTTTTTTTGGTCGTGGCAGGGCAGTGAGGGAAACCTGTCTCTCATTATCTTGTTGTACACTGGCCACCACCGGGGCCTTGATCTCAGCTGGGGCCTCAGGCACCACAGCAGTACAAATACTAATAGCACAGGGGAGCCCTTTGGTGAATATTTTTTGTTATAGATTCTCTAAGACGCTTTAAGGACTCATTTTCTGATGGGACTATTTTACAAATTTTACCCATAAATCAAATAAATATGGCAGTAGGGAGCAGGCTTTTAAAACTGCACCATTGTGGTAGAGGAGTCAGACAAGCATGTGGCAAATCTCCTGATGCTGCTCAGCTGTAGGATGAATTTCCATGAATACAATTAGAACAAAGCTGCTTTTTGAACTGCCTGGTTATGAACTGGTTGTGAGTAATGCGAGCTCGGTGTGTGCAAGAACATTAGAACAAAATTAATCATCAATAAATCACTCAGCAAATAATTCTCCCTCTCTGACATCCCGATTCCTAATTACCTTTCTGTCTTTCATTTGCTAATGGCAGTTAAAGCCCCAATCAATTGCCTAGCAGGGAACCTGGTGAAGAATAAAAAAAATACCTGTGGAGAGAGGTAGTGCAAAGTGAATAACATGTGATAGCTGAAAGGAAGAGTTTGAGGAAGGTTTTAATGGCTTTTTTCCTTCTTTTCACCCTTCACTTTACTGGATTTCAGTGATTTTCTTCTTTACTGATCTACTCTTTGCTGCACCATCCTCGGGTATGAGAGTGGTGGAATTGCAGTGGCAGAAGATAAAAAGCACTTCATGGATCCTACTTTCTTCTTAGCAGTGCTTGAATGTAGACAACAAATCTTCAAGGCTCACTTTTGAAAATATTAGACTGTCAGGGCAGAGAGGCACTCGAACAAAAGGTGGTGGGGGAATTCTAGGGAGCAGCAATTTTATGAGTGATGCCTCCTGCATCCAGCATTTTATTTTCCTGACTTCATGCCACATTGTGCCCTGAGGCAGTGTCACATCTGGCAGCTGCCTGCCTGCACCTTGCTGCTGCAACAGCTCGAGGAAAGGGCAAAATGCCCTGATTGGAAAAAGGGCACCCCAGAACAGAAATGGATGGATGTGTGTTATTCTGTTTTTCACACTCCCAAATCCTGCAGACAAAGATGCTGCACAGGGAAAGGAGCTGTGGTAAAAGTGGGGTGGCCTTGCTTTTGGCCAAGCAGATGCTCAGTGTCATTACACTCATTTCAAAACTTCCCCGAGGATTAAAGGGACCGCCTTGCCTTCAAAATATAAATGTACTCTTCCTGCTTCCTATCTGGGTGGTAGGAAAGGAAAGAAATCAGATTTATTACAATAAAATCCCACCCTTTTCTTTCTCCCCAGATGCAAACTGCACCTTACAGATCTGTTTCCTTTGCAGCCCCCTGAGGATGGCTGCCCTGCTGCTGTTGGTTTCTAGGCACCTTTCCACCTCAATCTGCTTTGCCAAAACCATCAGATATCTGTGTCATGTGAACCGGGCAGCGAGCCAGCAGGTCAGGGCTTACACAATTTGTGGCGCCTACTTAAAGTGTCTGAGATTCTTACCAAGCAGTCTGGACCTGGGGGCAGAGTGTCATTCTTTCCCTCTCGCCCCCTATTTATAAAATCACACAAAGGTAAACCACGGCACTGGTGGGTTGCTCTGGCTTTTGATTTTTCTGGGGTGGGCAACACAGAAAAATCCTGCATCTCTTTGACTGCAGATGAATCCCTGCTTTGTGGTAAAGGTGCAAAGGAGCTCGTGTGACAAATGTCAAAAAAGAGCAGGTTAGGTTAAAAGGAGCTGTCTCTACAAACTGTGTATGAGAGCCTTACCCAGGCTTGAATTATTTCTTTCTCAGGCAACATTTTCTTTGAGCTGAATTGGAGATTTCCTGTCACCAAAGAATTTTTAGACATGGTGAAATACAGACTGGCTGCATTGCATTTAATTACAAATACACAGCTTTTTCCTAAGCACGAATGGTATTACAATGCTTTAACCAAGGTGAACATGGAAAAACTGAGTCGGTCAAAAAATGACCTGGGGAGAAAGAATTGTAAAAATAACAACTCTTCCAGTTCCTGTTGCATTTTCTCCCTCTTCAGCTGCTGTCTGGTTCCACATAGTTTTGCTGTGCTCCTCCTCAGAGCATTGCCACACCATTCCTGCTCTGACCCAAACACACCCACGCCCTCAGCCAGGTTCTGTTTGTCTTCCCAGCTTGAATTTTTATACTTTCTCCTGTGCAATACCTACCAGCCCATTCACTCATGGCCTGAAAGCAAAATAAAATGAAAGAATAACCCTTCTGAATTTCTGTCATCCTCTTCCTCTTCTGTCTGAGACCACAGTGGGAGACTGAACATAAAATGCTCTCTGATTATTCTGTAACATCCCCATGACAGGAGCTCTATGGGTGACACAGTGCAGTGCCAGAATTTAGCACTGCTGTTTTATTAAACGTTCCAGGCACACCTGAGCTGGGTTTTGGTGCAGGTGGAGCCAGGGTTTGCCAGGTTTGCAGCAGGTTCTGAGCAGTCCCAGCCTTGCTGCTCCCTGCAGATGCTGGGCTGCCCTTCCAAAGCAGGGCTGGAGTTGCACAGCAGCAAAAAAAATGCATCATCACTCACCTTTTCTTCTGCCAGGAGCTGAAACACATGGCTTGACTATGCAGGGATATTTCCTTACTCCCCTTCCTCCAGGACAGAGCTGTGAGACATCAGTCTGGGCCTCTCTCCCCACTCCAGAGGCAGCAAAATTGGGAATTGCTGCCAAGTCAGGGATGCCCCTGGGTTCCCATCCCTCATGTCTCTGGATGGCTCCTTTTCCTCCTGTCCTCACCTCAAACACATTGGGTGAAAGTGAATTCCCATCCAGCAGCCACTCAATAATTGGAATTTCAGCTGCTGTACCCTCTTACACATGCTCAATGCATTTAATCATAAAAAAGAGCTCATGTATGGAAAACACATGCCTGCTGTGGGCAGGCCAGCATGACAGCTCTGAGTCAAAGAAATTGTGGATATACCCCACAATTCCAGGAAACTTTTTCTTTAGGATACACACACATCATATAAATGAAGTTATAAAAATCAGCTGTGCTCTTTTGCTTCATTTCATGCTTTAGTTGTTTGGGTTTCTTTCACCCAAAAATGAATATTTCCCCAGGCTTCTAATAGTTCATCCCTCTGAAATACATTTGTTTTTCTCAGCAGCATTAATTCGTGCACCAGAGTGTTGGGATGCTGGATGGAAGCCACAGCAGGCTTGTAAATTGGCTTTTTCAGACATCTGCAGGAAAGGATCACACTTCTTCAGTTTTCTAGGAACACATAACAGCTTTTATGACTGGAAAAAACCACCAGGAGATGGTGAAAGCTGGGCCTGCATGAGCTGGACAGGGCCTGGACGAGGGTCAGGCTGTGGGGGCTGCTGCCAGGATGGTCTCAGGGGGAACAGAAGGGAAAGAGGGATTTAGATGGATTTTGGGCAAACAAAATGGGGAATTCAGCAGGCTGATATCCAGCACAGATGATCTGCTCCACGTTGCTGATCATGGCACAGCAGCATTGCCACCTCTTTGTGCCTTGCCAGCCCTCTCTCTACCAGGGCACGGGGAGTGCCTGAATCCAGCCTCCCCCAGGCTCCCATTCCTCCACCTCGGCATCAACTGGCTTGGAAAAGATTTACTTGTCTTGTGCAGAGGTGTTGTACTGCCACAGACACTCTGCCCTGAGGGGTTTAGCAGGGATTTACAGGCTCATTAAGAAGGAGCAAAGGCTGACTGGTAGAAATGCCAATTTAAAGGCCATCCCTGAGCCCTGGATGGGACAGAAAGGTGCAGCACACAAAGGGTGGCTCCACACAGCATTTTTGGGCTGTTCTGTCCCTCCAGCATGGCCAGAATAGGAGCATAAAGTTTTATTAACTCAGCTACAACCAGAGTGTTCAGAGCCAGCAGTGCAGGCCCCGAGTTACATCATCTACTCCCGTATTTTTGTAACTCATGCCCAGAAGTATGAGGAAATACTCTTCTTCAAAAGGATATTTTGCATCTCAATAAGCTGCTTCATCCAAGATCTCAGAGGGCTCTATATCCAGTCATGAAGTGCAATTCCTACCACACTGATGCTCACAGAGAAGCTGGTAACTGAACTCACAAGGATGCACCCAGGAGACCTGACCCCCCTGCACTCTCTCCTAACCTGCAAATTACATTTTCCTTCAAAACAAATAAATGACCCTAAAAATCCCTAAGAAGCTTTAGTTACAGAAAGAACAGCAAGAAGCATGGTCTGGGTTAGTGATACCACAAACTCTCCTGCTTAGGCTGGAACTGTTGGAAATATTCAAGAGCCTGTATGGAAATATAACTGCAACCATGTGGCTTTGGGAAGCCATCACATGCCCAGCCTGGTACTGGCTTCAGTAGCTGGGTGCAACTCCTGCAGTGTTTATAGAAACAGAAAGCTGGCTGGGAAACCAGGCTGTGTGAATTCCTGGGAGTACAACACTTCTCCAAGGTCTGATATTTCCTCTCTGCTGATATGATGATATCTGAGGCTGGAAGCCTGGAAAGCCTGGCACATGGTCCTGGCAAACTGGCAAAGTATGACAGTATTCTTTTGATTCTGAATTCAGATACCTTGATAGTGTGCAAGTGTTTTAATCTTAATAATAGCTCAGTGTGTGAGGATGGGAAACCAGAGGAGAAGAAGGAATTAACTGAAGTCAGAAAACTCTCTCTTTTCTTCCAGTCCTGCTGTTTTGGTGGTGGGAAGGAGTAGTAAAATTTCTTCCTTACAAGGCTGGCTGGCACATTTGCAAAGCAGAGTCTGGGAGAGGAGGGAGGAGAATCCCGAGAGAAAAAGTAAAATCCATGTGCATGGCTGATGAGCTCATCCCAGAGATTACCTGGGAAAAGGTGTGCACACCTGTCAGTGCTTCAGCTCCTGACAGAGCAGGACACTGTCACTCTAATGAGCCTTTGTGACTCTGTAATGAGCATTTGGGACTCTGTAATGAGCCCTTTCCAGGTTCTTGGGCCACAGTTTTGAAGTCAAAACTCCAAACTAAGAATTCAAACTAAGAATTCAATTCTGGATTCAAAACTTCAAACTAAAGGTCTGCCTGTGTTATAATTCACATGTGAAGACTATTTAAGATGATGGCCTGTCACTGCTAAAATCCCTGAAGAATACTCTTACCTGAGCTGTCCAAGTTGTCCTCAGCCACGTCAGGGTTTTACTCCCAGATCTGTCACTGTTATCAACATTTACACTCTTTGTCCTTTTGTACATTCCCAGAGGACTCCCTGTAAAACAAAAGCACCACATTTGTGCAGATCACAGTCCTGAGCACTTGCAGTTGCTTTGTTTCTGGATTGCAGTGGGAACAGAGCTGTGTACTGCACAGCAGTGGAGGGACATGCCATAAAACAGATATGCACTTCAAACAGTTCTCCATGCCTTCTTCAACCAGCAGGATGATAAAGAATTTGATTACACAGGCATTGCAGGAACTTTGAGAGGCTGGGAAACCAAACCTTACCTTTCCATCCTCAAGGGGAAAACAGGACATTTGTCATCATTTCAGTGCCACAACCATTCTCAGTGAGAAGGGTCATCTTGGGGACCAAGGTATGAAAACCATCTCCCAGGCCTGGAAGTTCCAAATAAGGTTTTGAAATTCTCCTCTTCAAGGAGCTCAGATTGATGTTATGATGTCCCTGGCAGTGTCTGATTTTTCTGACACACCCTTAAAATGAGTGTAGAGGACAAGATAACTGAATGCAAATGTCGTGTTTAAATCCCCAGTGAATAATCCCAGAGCCTGGAAATCCAACTATTTATACAGGATTTCCAAAATCTTTGTCCCACTGCCTGGCTAGAATCTTAAAACTGAGAAAAATGACATTTTTCTAGTCCCACTGGCCTTTCAGTGCCCTCTTTGTCTGCTGACCCTGAGGACTTTCTTTTTGTTTCATTGGTGTTAGACACAGGTTCCAATCTTATTTTTTCATCTTCCAAAACCACTTCTTATCATCATTCTATATTCCAACCCAGACTGCTATAAAATACAGTTTTGCTCTTGTTTCTCCCCTTCCTTTTTATTTTCAACTACAAAATTCAATCAAAGCTTGACAAATAAAAGTTTAGCTGCTTGATTGATGCAAAATATGACCCAGTGGCAGATCTTAAAATGAATATGCAATATTTCAAGCAATTTTCAAGTCTCCCCCATTTTTAATGCAGGAAACCAGAGAAGAAGCGAAGCGAAATGAAATGGTCCCTTCACAGAAAGGCTCCATTCTGAAAATTGTTTTAATTCAGGGCAGCCGTGGGTATAGTTTACGTAATAAAAAGCAGTTTTACTAAAGTGTCTGTGGTTATACTTACCCAGTGTAGAGGTCCTGATCAAAGCTGCCTTGCAGCCAAAGTCATCAGCATCCCGACAGCGTGCTCTGCTGAAAAGGACTTTCTTTCTCAGCTGGGATGGCTCAGACCCACTGCCAAGAAACCCAAAGCTAAGCAGAAAAGGTGGTGTAAACCCAAAGACACCTTTTTCTTGCTGTTTCAGTATCAGGAGTTTAAGACAGGGAGAGCTGGGATGGAGATGTGGATATTTAGGAAAATAAGTGAGTTCCATAAGCAGTCAGAGGTTGGGCTTGGTGTGAGCAGCCCTGACACTGGGAATGGTCACTGCTCCTCTATTTTCCTCTGCTTCCCTTCAGCTGCAGGGAGAGACAATGCTCAGGTGGAAAACACCTTGATCTCTGCCAAATATATTTCAGAGCTGAAGATATAAAGGCAAAGTGAATTCTCCTCATCACAGACCTGATTCATTTCCCAAAATTCCAACAAGTCAGCCTATTTTCCCTTCCCTCATTTCCCCAGTTGCCCTCTGCAGGCCTTGCAGAAAGGAAGGTGCACTATCATGTTACATTTATGTGACAGAGAGAGCCAAGGAGGGGCAGATATTGAGTGTACAAAGCTGCTTCCCCAGGTGATCCAGGACCAGGCATATCTCACCCCATAGGAGCCTTTTGGTTTTGGGTTGCCCCTTGGTCTTTTCATGTTTCCTCCCTCCCCTAGGTATGTCACTTCTAAACATCAACCAAATACTTCTCTGGGCACAAAATGAGGCCGCTACAGGCCTTGTTCTTTTGAACTGGGATCCAGTTTGATTGGCATCTCCTGACTTTTGGTAAACTGTGTGTTCTGAAGTGTGAGAGAGATCCCTGCAGCAATAATGTCCATATCAAATCATAATTAAAAACAGCAGTGAGGAATGTGCTGAGATTTGAACTGTAGACCTCCCAGGCCTAAAGCCCAAACTGCAAAACAGGACTTAAAAGGCTCATGGAAGCTTCAAACATCAGACATTTAATCACAACGAGTCTGTAGGGATGATTTCCAAAAAAAGAAACAAAATCTCACCACCACAGAGAATAATAACAAGATCTGAGCGTGTGTTAGAGCAGAGAGACAGTTCCTTCACAAAGGGGTCACACGCTGTGCATCTCCTTTTCCATCTACCAACGACAGCTTGAACATTTTCAAAGGCATCTGCAGTGGGAATCACATCCAGCCAAAGCTGGGGGAGAGGGAAGGAGGCTCTGAAGCCAGAGGATAACGTGCTTGTTGTGATGCAGTGGCAGCCTGCCATGAGTGGGAGGGCTCCACCCAAAAGTATCAAAAATAAATTAACACACCTATCTTTTCTTAGACTTCTTGGAACCTCTACAGGTACTGCTGTCAACTTCCTTACTACGAGATGCACTTCTTCCAAACTGGGTCAGCGAGGAGGTGAGTGAATAAACAAGGTCAGATCTCTGGGTCTGCCCGGCTGAGCGGCCTGTTCCTAACTGCAGATACCCAGGGATGGCATAAAAACGGGCAAGTGCAAACGAAATGATCCTGCTCCCCTTTAAAAGTGGGTATTTCTGGCTCACCAGTGAGACCAGGGAGTGGAAATAAAGTGAAAAAAAACTGTTTGAATTGTTGTTTTTCTCATAGACCACAACAGGACTGGAGAATCCCCATCAATGCCAAAGCAGGGCTGAGTTTTAAGTGTGGGATTCTGATGAAACGTTGATGACAAATTGGGCTCTGAATGGAGCCCATAGGTTGTGTTGTGTGTCTGCTTCACTGACAGAGAGGACCCACAGTATTGAATAATCCCAAATCCACTTCCTGATGGGCTTCATGCTGCCCAGCAGGGATCAGCCTGACCCTTTACCTACAGGCACAGGAACTTGGCTAAACACTGGCTTTATGTCAGTGCTGGGGAAGGACCTCTATTCCTGGGTTTTTCTCGCAGCCCTGCTGATGTTCTTGGTGACCTTCACAGCTCACTGTGACACCGAGCCTGTTTTAGTGCACTGATTAACAAACTGATCACTCCAATTGAAGAGGGAGATGATTCTATTGCATGTTATGAACTGGAGTTGGATTTGTAGGGTTTCCTGGCCTTTTCCCACGACATCTCAACATTGTTGGTGGGGATGGATTTTTGACTGATTCTTACTGCCAGCAGAGCTGGAGGGTGGGGATCAGGAAGTCTTCCTTGTACTTGTATTTGTCCTAACACCTAAATATAATGATGTTCCTGCATTTAAGAGAGATTTTTTTTTTTAGGTGGTGGCCGTGGTAGACATCTGCTGTCAGGGGTTCCATTGACTGAGACAATGATGCTAAAATCAGGACAAGAGTGGAATGTAACTTGAGGAAAATAGAATCATGGAATAATGGAATGGTTTGGGTTGGGATGGACCTTGAACATCATCCAGTGCCACCCCCTGCCATGAGCAGGGACACCTCCCACTGTCCCAGGCTGCTCCCAGCCCTGTCCAACCTGGCCTTGGGCACTGCCAGGGATCCAAGAACAGCCACAGCTTCTCTGAGCACCCTGTGCCAGGGCCTCCCCACCCTCACAGGGAAAGGTTTCTTCCTAATATCCAGCCTAAACCTGCTCTCTCTCAGTGGGATTTCCCCTTTGTCCTCTTGCTTCATGGTCTTGCAGGAAATAGGAGGACAACTTGGCTCCTGCTGTGTCCCAAAAAGGAGTCGTGGATTAAGGATGGAAATTGCAACCAGATTTGAAATCAATCTATAACCAATCAAACAGGTACATCCTGCAAAACAAACAGTGTGAGACCAAGGATTTTGTTGCCCACAGAGATTGTTTTGGTCCCTCAGCCCTTCTCTGTCCCAGATTGAAGCACAGAGCTCCGGGCATGGATACATTGAAAGGAGAATGTGCTGAGAAAAGCGAGACAAGGGAATGCTGACAGAATGGAAGAAGTGGATCATGGGCATGGCTGTGAGAGGCAGGGAGGGAAAATGGGCAGATGGGTGTAGCCACATTCCTTGTACCTGCTCAGTTAAGCTGTTGTGGGAATCCCAGCTGGAACTTTGCTGTTCAGGGAAGGGATTTGAAGACTTGCTGGGGTTCCTGCTGCCAGTCTCTGCTCAGGGCTATCATTTAGGAACTTATTTTGGTTTCTAAAGGGTTCCTTTCATGCCCTGCAGCATCAGACCTTCCTGACTGCTGTCTTGTACAGGATCTCACACCTGCCTTTGTGTAGGCAGCAGCTTCCAGCTTGCTCTGTCCCTCTGGCTCCTCCTGATAACTGGGAGAAAATAGGAGAAACATCAGCCAGCACTCCTTCAACACCTGAGCTAGGAACCCTGTCCAGCTGAGAGAGCGAGGTGGGACAAAGCCTGGAGAGGCAGCACCAGGACTGGAGGTGTGACAGGAGCTGTGTGCATTAATGAGAGGCAGATAATCTCCAGCCTGATCTCCTCACGTGGAGGGAGGAATGCTACTGTTGGTACACGATATCCCCAAGCACACATGGGGCAAGAGGCTGCTGCTGACATAATTATTGTGCGTTTACAGCACCTCCAAGCCGCAGCCAAGATCAAAGACAAAATCAGTCTTGTGCTCTTACAGTAAAAACAAGCACGAGGTGACAGAGAGAAGGATTATAGGAGTAAAGGAACATGGAAATGGATCCCATCACGTGGGGCTTTCAGCCTTCTGGGACCAGGGTTCCGGCCCTCACCTCCAGCATTCTCTCTCTGGCACTGTTGTGTGTAAAGAGATGTTTATTCACCTCTGTGTGTGTGTGTGTAAGCACTGATGTTTGTCAGGAGTTATATTTTGAAGGTCTTGGGAGTGCCTAATATCCAAAATTGACTTTGTGCAGCTTTAAGGTTCATATGTCTGTATGGTACTTGATCCAAAGGTGAAGTTTTATGCTCTGTGCCCTTCTCCCACTTCACTTTATTTCATTTTAATCTGCCTAATGAACTTGGGTTTTCCTGTTCCAATATGATGCAAAATTGTTTGAAACAGAAGTGCTCACACTGACTCAAACCAGGCCACCTTGGATGGCAGGACTGGTAGAGCTTCACTGCTGTCCAGCATTCCCCCTGATCCATTTGGACTCGCAGAAATTGGATTTATTCACCCAGAAGAGAGGCACATTAGGTCCCAACCTAGTTCATTCAGTGACTCTGTGAATGGTTTGGGCCAATGCTCAGCAGAGTTTTCAGGTCCAGTTTCTCAGGTAAAGCTGTGTCCTGCAGGTTCCCCCTCCATCCCTGGAGGGAGCAGGGACAGCAGGATGCCTCCTGTCCCACACCAGCCTAAAAATAATCCACCACAACAACAGGCAGGCAGAACAACTTCAGCGAGATGTTTCTGTCCTCAGCTCTTGGCCAACTTCCTTCCCAGGCTGCCACATTGCCCAGCCTGTCTGGGTCCCATCTCCAGCCCCAGGAGTTTCCATCTCATCCTGTGCTCAGGCCATGAATAACTGCCTTGTTATGTACAGGCAGGGTGGAAGGGTGGGGTGGAAAAAAACTCTGGTAGGAGCCTGTCTAGAGCTTGCAGTAAATACTTACCCAACAGAAATGAGATTTGGCAGCCGTCAGGAGAACTTCTGGAAAATCACTTCAGGTTCCTAGGAAGTGAGGGAGGCAGTTGGGAAAGGGTGGGGACAGTTTTCTTTCCCTTGATATTTCTTGTCTGAGAAAGGGGAAGATCTAATTCCTCATTAGCGATCCGAGGAAATCCCCTGTACCTAATAAAATATCCTCTGCACCTTGTCCATGCTTGTCCTGCCTTTTGGGAAGCCTCAGGAGGAATCTGGAGCAGGGAAGTGCCAGATCTGTCCCTCTCCAGCAGTCCCAGGAGCTGTGGGAGTCACCCAGGCTGCCAGGCTGGGGATGCCAAGCAGGGCAAGGCAGAGAGCACAGGAAAATCTGTCAGGAGACATCACTGAAAGGTTCCTGTTGTTCTAAACCTTTTGACTTCTGGGGAATGCAAACAAGATAAAGAAGTATTTGGTTTTGCTTCTCTTAATTGTGTTCTGTTGTCATCCTTGGCATTGGCCCATGACTGTTTACCCAGCAGGGAATAAAATTTGAGGATTAAAGCTGCTGTTTAAACTCACAGTAGGTGAGCCTTCAGTGCAATATATTTATTTTACTGTATAATTTGTAAACACCTGGTCTTGCATCTGCAGTTTGCAAGGCACCAAGGATTCCTGTCCCAGTGATAAAGGACATCACTTAATCTGAGCATTTGAAGGGTAAAGTACTTAAAACTTATCAAAATTAAAAATCCATCAAGTTTCACAGATTTTTTTTAACCAAGAAAGTCCTTCAATACTTAATCAGTTGCTCACAGATACGAACATGTGAAGTAATTGTTTCATTGCTGGGACTATCACTTAAGGCAAAATTTGCACCAGCTTGGAATAATTTATGGGAAATATGTGCATCTCAATCACCTGGATGGGCTGGAGGTTATTTACATGTTTTGTGAATATTTTATACATATTATACATATTCCCTATATTTTATACATATCCATTTAAAATAAAAAAAAATCCAGCTCTATAGCCCACAAGGCCAAAAGAGTGTGAGTGCACTCTCTTTAGAAGGAATATTTTTAATATGTAAGTACTGTACATACATTTTTATTCCTTATTTCACTTTGCTGAATATTTGTTTTTATTCTTGCTGCTACAGTTGTTGCTAGAGATGGACCTGAACCAACACATTTTCTTTGGCCTCCTCCTCCAGTCAGAAAAGTTGGTTGTCCAATAGTGGAATTACCTTTAAGTGATGTTCCACCTGCTTCTTACACCACTGTCACCCTCTCTAATGGCCCTCCTGGAGGGTGGGAAGGTTCAAAATATTAAAAACCGTAGAAATCAGGAGCACATTGTGCCTGTTTGGGGCTGAGCTGCCACACCTGCACCAGGCTGTGAGCAGGCCAGACAAACCTTGAAAATATTTCCCAGCTTGATGCAGCTCCAAGGAGTCAAATCCTTTCCCTCACATAGCTCAACTCTTCTCCATCCACACGAGGAGCCACACAAATTTTCCCTGCCAGGGTTCCACCTGCCCTTTGGGTGGTTGGAGTTCACAGCTCCTCTTGTTTTCCTCACAGCTTTTTTTGTTTGCTGCCAGGGTGAGGCGGCGCTTCCGTCCTGTTTGCATCCACAGCCCCTCGCTCTCACGCAGAGGGTGGAGGCACCTCTCCAGACACTGAATCCTGGAAACTGATGGCTTTGATTAGTTCAGATGAAAGAGGCTCTTATTATAAAGCAGCCCATGCTGGGTGCAGGTCTGTGGGTGGATGGTTCACCCTCGAAGGAGAGAGAGGCTCCAGATCCAGGGCTGGCCTTTGGTGCTGCAGGAGCTCCATCTGGAGACTTCCAATACAGCCCTCCTCATGCTATCAACTCCCTCCTGCAACACTGATAAAGTTGTTGAGGTAAATAGGAACAACCCCTTTTATCTGGCCATCCCAGAAGTGATTTTGCCCTCAGCACAGAATCAAAGGCCATCCTGCATCCCGTGCTTGAAGTCTGGGCATAATCAAACCCCCAAGCAAATTCTCTGCAAACACAAGGATCTTTATTTGGAGCAACTGATTAATTTCTTTTGTTCCCCTCTTTTGTTTCAGTCTTGGCTGTCTTGAAGGAACATAAAATGCAGAGAATGCTGGGATTATTGACTGTGTGTGATGTTTTGGGGAGCTGTACAAGTGTAACCTTTGGCAGGGGGACCCTCAGCAGAAACAGGAGCAGGATGCTGCATCTGACACTGTGCTTCTGACACAGAAGGAGGGGTTTTTGTCAGCTGGGTAATAAGGGAGTAAAGCCTTGTCATGCTTTAATTTGTGTGAGCAGAATGTGTTTAGACTGGGTGAGGAGGATGTTTTGGCATTGGGTGATGAGGATGTTTGGTTAAGCCGCTTGTTAAGTTGGGTAAATCTGACATCAAAGACTTTGATAAGGTTTTTCTAAGATCTTTGTGACTTCAGTGATGTTGTTAGCACAGAAATGATACAAAGATAAATGGACTGACACTTCACCAGCTAAATGGGTTCCCCCCAAGTGTATTGTAGGGTGGATCAGTGTACACAGCTCTGGGGAAAGGATTGGTTTCCCAGAACTCCTTCTGGCAAATTGAACAACCACCTGCTGGCCATTTCCTTCTGCTGGGCAGGAGAGGTGTGGACAGGAGGGATAATGAGCTGCAAGCAGCTCCTTGGCTTCAGAAGTCAGGGGTCTCTCTGAAATCAGTGTGTGATGACTTGCAGGGCTTTCAGTGTAACCAGGTAGCACCAAACCCAGGGTGTAATTAGTCCTCACCTGAACAGGAGGCCAACAAGGGCCTTTGGCAGCAGAGCTCCACCAGGGAGCTACGAGGAGAGCAGGAGACCCAAAAGATCCAGGGATGGTGTGAGAACCTCTCTCTGCTGCAGAGAAAGCCCTCAGGGTCTCTCAGTGGTCTGTAACCCAAACCCTCTGTGACCTGTTGGGGTTTCTGCCTCGTGGGGTAGGACAGCACAGCCCTTGGGAGACACTGGGGGGGCACTGCTGGGGCTCAAAGCTTGGACTTGCCCTGGAAATACCCAGATTATGGGGCACAGCTCACAGGGAATGGGGAATGTCTTTCCAGAGGGTCGAGGAGCAGGGTTATGGCCAAGGGGAGCCCAGACAGGGTGGAAGGTTTCTCCTTTCCCAGCAGCACAGGGGCTGAATCACGGGGCTGCTTTGCTTGGCTTGGAGTGGTAGATGATTGTACTCAACCTCAAATCATCCCTCCCCTTCCCTTCCCACCACAGCAGAAGGCAGTGATTTTAGTGGCAATAAAGACAGTGATTTTAGGGGACAGAGGAAGCCAGCAAGGTCTTTCACCTTTAAGTGTGATTTCTGTGCCAGGCCATCTCCACTGGGCTGCTCCAACTCCTGCAGTTGTTGCCCACCTTCCCCAAGACCTGCTCAGGCCTGGAACTCACCCAGCTGCCCCAGAGCCTCTGAGAAGACTTCCTTTCACCTCAGTGGGTGTTAGAGCACGAAAGCAGCTTCAGGGACAACCCTTTCTGGTGTTCTGCACTCAATTTTGTTGTAAGATCAGTTTTGGGTGTAGGATTTTGGCCCTAAGCTGTGACCGGTCAGGGAATGAAGGGGATAGAAAATAAGGAGAAAAGGAGTTTTCTTCTAAATACTAAAAGAGATTTTCTGCCCTGGGGTACATCCCTGTGTCCTTTCCTTTCCAAGGACTCAATGCAAAACATGGGCCAAACCCAGCTAATGAAACTCTATTTATCTTAGTGATCCTCTGGGCACAGGAGATCCTTGCTGATCAAACTGAGTTGACACCTGCCACTATTAAGTTCTGCTCCTCAAAACTCCGAGACAATCCCAGCAGATAAACAATGTAACATGGTTCCCATTATGATATTACCATAAAGCCAGACAGCCTCATGTTTACCCCATAAATAATTAGTCACCAGGCAAATCCGAAAAAAAATAACATAATCCCACCATCACCTTAAATTACCTGCCAAACATTTACCTCTGTTTGTCTTTTAGGGCATTTATTTTTTTTTTTGCCGTGTGGTCCTGGTCCTTGATTAGTTTAACAACCCCCCTGGATTTTGACAGCAGAAGAAAAGAAGAGGTGATTATTACAGTTACTGCTCTTGCTTTGCTTTGGAAGTCCATTCTAAAGAAGGCATTAGGGGAGGCTTTCTTGTGGCTGAGAGATCAGATTACCACAATTAAAGTAAAAAAGGTGTGGTGCTATTTACTCTGCATGTTATGACACATGAAAGAAAGTGATTCAGGCAAGAAAAATAATTACACATTAATTTGTGTTTGGCAACTCCGTTTCATATACGTGGCCCACAGAGCTTAGATAAAAAAAGCTATTTTGTCCAGCTTTGTGTAAGCTGGGAGGAGGGTTTGTGCTGCAGTTTAGGAGGAGTTGTCTGTGTGAGAGTGGGGATGAGGAAATAACCTCCTGATCCTACACCACAGCTCTGCCTTGGCTGCATTTTCCACCATGAGGCCCTTGGGTTTCACCCAGCTGAGAAATGATCCTGCAACCCAGAAACTCAGCCAGGGTCTGGCAAAATTCTTGCAAATGTGAGAATTCGTTGAGGTTTTGAGCAGTTCCTGAGCCTTGTGTAGGATTTGGTGGGAATGATACCCCAGGCACAGGGGGGATTGTTGGGGTGTCCTGTGCAGGGCCAGGAGCTGGAGCTTGGGTTATCCTTGTGGGTCCCTCCCAGCTCAGGGTATTCTGAGATTCTGGGAACCCTGGAAACACAAATTCACACAGGTTTCTGTAAACTCAGGGTAACTGCAGTGAGGTCTCAGCACAACAACAGGAGGAAGTTCAGTCTTTGCTACCGAGGAAAATGTGTGCAATAAATTGTGTGTGAGCTCCTCTTGTGCCTTGAAAATACCCCCTTGATCATCCTGGTGATGACACAGGGAAGAAAACACACGGGAAAAAAGCTCCAAAACACCCAGGAGGGGTTTCAGGGGTGTCTTAGGGAGGTAGGATGTTAGAACTGGGAAGAACTATTCAATCTGAATATGAGCAGCATGGCTACAGTCCTGCTCCCTTACTGGAAATAATCCCAGCAATAAACCCTTGACAAACTCTCACACAGTGCAGTGTCTGTGTAATTTTACAAAAAATGATCTCAAACTGGCGTTCCTGCAGCTTTTCATAAAATGATACACAGACATTTGTATCAGGTCTGTGAGCACCAGAGCCTCTTCGCTGGGGAAACCAACCTCCAAAATGGAAGCAACAGCCAAAGAAGCTTCAAAAAGAAGGTTTGCCACCTTATTTTCATTCCTATTTTCAGAAGAACTCTCTGCATAAGGTTGTGGAGTCCTGCTGACTTCAGGACAACCTGAAATTAATGGGGCAATGACAAGAGCAGAAGGTTTGGCCCTCAGGAGAATCTCCTCATCTCCCTGCAGTAATAACTGAGCTCAAGGAAACAGCAGGAATTCATAACGTGGAGAGGACAAATGCATGAAATGCAAACCCACAAAACTTCATTTTCCCACAAAGTAAGCTTTTTGCATAAATCATCATTACCCATTGCAGAGAGGAGGTTTTAATATTCATGAAAGGTTGGCCGTCCTTATATCAATATGTATGTTGGACTGGCTGCCTGGGTATGGAAATGGAATGTATTTACATTAGTAAATAAAATAAAATTTCTGAACCTACAGGGGGAAATCCAGCCAATGGAATTGTGTTTGTTTCCTCATAAAAGTTTGTGGGACGTTTTTTATAGTGTAGCCTAAAATGGTATCATTTATTCTGCATGCTGATTAAAAATTATATTGATTTAATTTGGCAATTATTGTCCCTTTTCTTACTGCCAGCCTATTTTTAGCCTTTCAGACGAGAGACACTGAGCTTTTTTACATACCACTACAAAGCATGAATTCTAATCTGCGAGCTGCAGAGCTGAGGGAATGCAGGATCCTTTGCAAAATGCTTTTTTTGGCATGGCCCTGGCGTGGCTGCAGGACCTGCAACTGGCAGAGCTGTCAGTGGAGCTCTGTAAACTCCACCAGCTCCTCATAATCCCCTGACACGTTTGGCAGTGGTTTATTCTGGGTGTTGTGTGCCTCAGTAGCACCAGCACAGCTGCACCAGGTGAAACTGGAATTTGTCCTGGTTGTCCATCTCCAGCACTGCCCAGTGGCAGATTTTGTGGATTATTCCCCAGGATTTGCTCCAGCTGTTTGTGGCTCAGGGGTATCAGCAGCCAGAGCTGCCTCCTGCCAAACCAAGAGCTCTCAGAACATCAAACATGCAGCGAGGCACTTTCATGTGCAGGACAAAGGGTGTTGAGGAGAGGCTGCAAAATGTCCATTCTGAACCACCAGCTGCTGCTAAGAAGAACAAATCCAAACCTTTCTCTCTAGAAATAAACACACACAAGTGGTGCATCTCCTTCTGTATTTACTGGCAGGTGTCAGAAGAAACATAATTAAGGTCTGGATAGTCCTGGATAATAATGGTACCTCAGCTTGGGAGCTTCAATTCCTTAACATTCACCTGCCCCAGGGGATTTGGAAGGTGGCCAGAGCCATTGACAGGTTCATAAAATGTAGGTGCACCCTCTAAAGTCTCAGAAATGCTTTCAGAAAAGGAAAAAAAAAAAAAAGTGTGGTGGTTCCATTGTGCTTCAGGAAACAAACCCTTCAGGAAGAAGAAAATAAAAAAAAATAATGGAAACATATGAAACGTAAATTGGATCCACTCAAAGTTAATGAAAGGAAAATCTTTTTTCCATTTTAGTTAATGTCTTAAATTAGAATTTTGGTATAAAAGCTGGAAAACAGATGGAGAGGATATATATATTTTTTTAAAGAATAATTTGTTAGTGAATTTGAGGCTTGTGAATGAGAGTAACTAATAATAGCACTGGCTTGAGCAACCCTTGGTGTGGACTGCAGCTACTCTGGTTCCTCCACTGGATTTCTCCCACTGCACTGCAGGAACCTGTCTGTGTGTCCTGTAGCCACATCTTGCACCTCCTGTGGGTCTAATTCAGCCAAAAACTGCTCCAGCTCCACTCTTTCCCCAGTATTCCTGACCTGGATGACTTCTTCCTTGGTTTGGTTCTCCATTCTCCCTTGGACCCCAGTCCAGCCCATTTCTCACCCTCTGTGTGGAGATCCTTTATTGCACCTTGCCCAGTCTGCTGTAGCTTGTCTTTAAAACATTAAATCATCCTCATCTTCTGTCCTTCCCTGTCTTTGCCCACCTTCACCTGTGGGCATCCATCACATTATTCAGATTTTCCGCTGCTCCTTGATGAGGTTTGGTAAAACCCATCAAGCTGCACCTTGGCAATTTACACCGAAAAAACCAATAAAGACAAGTTATAAATCCTCGTTTTGAAGTTGCCCATTAAATACTGTTTTTCTTAAAAAACCAATAATAATTATTCCTCTTTTTTCCATCCCACAGAGCTTCCCATGTATTCCTTCCTGTGTGTTTATCAGCCATCTTGTTTGCATAGCTGCTCCCCCAAGAGATTTGTCATGGCTGGCTCACAGCACTCTCTGCTGATTTACAGCAGCAATTAACAATTCCAGATCTCCTGGGAGGGGATGGATTTCTATCTCACGAGGACGAGCAGCAGATGGTACCCACGAAATGCTGATGAGCCTCTTTTCCATCCCAGGCCAAGCCCAGGGTTCATGCACAGGTGACAAGGTGGGGAGGGAGGGGTTGGGTGGGTCTGGAGGGGAAGGGAAGTCCCTGGGAGTGGGGCTGCTGTCCTGCCCTGGCTCCCTGGGGTCTGTCCATCCCTCCACCCCTGTGGGTCCAGCTGGGCCCGTGTCCATCCCACCCTGGGACTGGCTGGCCCTGCAGGTCAGCAGCTCCAGAGCTGGGAGCAGGGTTGTGCAATTAAACTTGCAAAGCACCAGCCCACACTCAGACAGGCCTATCTGATCCTCCACGAGGCTGACACACACCATTGATGGCTATGCAGAGGGCCTAAAAATGACCAGGTTTGCTGCTTTCAGTGAAATAATTCCAGGCCTGAGTTTTGGTCTCTGCCCTTCTTCTCATGCCTCCCTCACAAAGGGGAATTGGAGCCAAGGGGAGCTGCTTTCCCTGCAGAGCAAAAACCAGGAGTTTGCACCAACACAAAGCAGCAGGAGACCCTTCCTTCACCCTGGCCTTTGGTTGCACTTCTGGGTATTCACCCAGCTTAGAGAGCAGCAATTTTCTCAGACAGTGGACTGTGAAAAGCCTGCAAGAGACCCCATCCATAATAGCAACCTTATTCAGCAGTCGTCCATAAATTCTTCCTGCCTCAACCACTGTTTATTCCAATGTACCTGGGTGTTCCTTGGCAACAGGAAAACTGGACATCTTAAGACTTCCAGGGCTGTCTTTGCCCTGACCTTGTCTGGCATTTAAACCCCTTTACAGCTTAGCACATTTTTGACCTTGCCCCACGTAGGCTGCATGGCTTTCCCTTCCCTCCCAGCTAATCCCTCCACTCTCCTTTTCCAAAGCTTTCCCACAAACACACTAAGCCAAGCTTGGGAAGCAGCAGGAACAGGAACACTGAGCTAAATCTCCAGGTTCAGAGCAGCCCCTGTGTTGGTTAGTTTTTCAGGGGAGGGGAATGTCTGTCAGATGAGGACAAGCTTTGGGGTTTTGACTGTCCAGTGCTGAGCACAACACACAATATTCAAAATGCTGAGGATTGACCTGAAACATTGGCATTTTCCTAGGTATCCCTGGGGGTAAACTGGAAGATTCTGGAGGGACAGGCAGAGAAGGAAGGGGGAAAGTCTCCCTGGGTTGTTTTTAGCCTCCTGAAGTGGTCCTGAGCTGAAAGCACCTCAGCCAAGGTTGGCTGAAAGGTTGGCTTTGCACACACATCCAGATCCCTTTAATAACCTGGATGTACACAATTGCCTTTCAACCTAGAGCATTATATAACACTTCACATGGTTTTGCAAGGAGTGTACCAGGGAGTATTTGCAAGGAGCTGAGCCAAGAAGCTGTACAGACAGCAAGGCGTCTGTGTTGCCACTACAAAGTGGATGTTAATTACCTAAAACAATACATGTAATAGGCGAGGAGAAAAATGCTCTGCACTGCCTTGCCATACCCACTCATCTAGTGCATCTCTAACTGCACAGTTATTTAGCCTGCAGGGATCATAATTAGCTGCTTCATAAATTAATAAGGGAAAGGAGGAGGGAAGGGGGGAAAGCTACCAGTGCAAGAATGGTGGGAAACTTTAGATAGGATGTTTCTCGAAGAACGTCGTTAGCAGGGATAATTGCTTCATTAAATAAAGGCACAGACAAATGCTCAGGGATCCTCTGTCCCTCGAGAGAGAAGGGTTGGAAGGGTTGCTTGACAGGCACGGTGTGGACCTGAGTTGAAGGAAGTGCCAGGCAAATGCCACCCTGGGCCCAGGTGCCGAAATCTTCCCGAAATTCCATGAAAAAGTGACATGTGGCTGACAGTGATTCATGACCCCCTCTAACACCTTCCATCCACAGCGCTCAAAGTGTTGCAAACAACAATTAGTGAAGTCTTGCAGGGCTTGTTGTGAGCAGGGTGAAGACACTGCCCCTGTTCTGCAGATGGAGAAACTGAGGCAGGCAGTGACACATCCAGCTCCCGGTCCCCTGGCAGGTCAGGATCAGGCCAGCTGCACCAACCAAACTGGGTGTAATGAACCTGTTGGAATCCCATTTACACTGGTTAATTATGAGTTTATAAAAACAATGGGGTTTATTTCCTCTATTATGCAAAGAATTTACAAGGTGGGAGAAGCTTCTCCCTGCTCTGCCATCAGACACCGAACCCATGCAGGGAATGTGCTGGTTCCAGGCTGGGAGCTGGGTGCCTTCACACATCTTCACACACCATTACCACAGCCTGCTTTCGAACCAGAGCCTCTTCTGAGGCAGTGGAAATATCTCCAAAAGCCCAGGAAAAGGGACAAAGCTCCATCTGACTGGAGGTGCTGCAGCAGTTCCTCCTTTTGTGCATTTTATCTTCACAGACTTCCACACTTTTAATCTGTTAATCCACAGCAACTCTTCTTGGATCCAGAGCCTGCCTTTAAGGGCTCTTTCTGCATATTTTTTCCCTTAAAAGCCAGGCTTCTTGAATCACAGGGAGCTGAGGGATGTGACTTGACTGTGCTCCAGCAGCAAGTCTCAATGATTCAAAGTCAGGAGTGGAATTCAGCTCCCAGGCTTCAAGGAAAACTGGGCCAAAAGGAAACTCTGCTTTTCCCATTCTCCCTTGGCCAGCCAGCTAAAAGTGAGGCAAATAGGAAGCATGTCCCACCCTGAGCAATGT
The DNA here is from genome assembly GCA_013400775.1 of Chaetops frenatus. Lineage (NCBI taxonomy): Eukaryota > Metazoa > Chordata > Aves > Passeriformes > Picathartidae > Chaetops > Chaetops frenatus. Next base: position 83,972 of record VZTR01003006.1, read on the forward strand.
GCTTTTTAAAACTGCAGCTGGTGGGCTTTGGTGGTATTCAGCTTTCTCCAGGAATATGTGGGATTTCGAGAGAAAGGCATGTGGAGTATTTTCCACTTGATTTTAAAGTATCCCCTGTGTGTACTTGTTTGCATCCATCCTTGCTAAACACCTCATCTCCTGAGTTTCCTCCTCTTCCCTCAGTGCTGGGACTGGGTTTTTTTGCTGTTTTCAAGTGTCTTTGAGTTCTTCCTCCCTTTTCTCTTCCTGGCCAAGGCTCTGGCAGTTTCTCTAATGAAAACAGTTGCTCGCATGCAGAAAGTATTTTTGCTGTGCATTAAAACCTTACATTCTTTTTTCACTCCCCTCCAGAATGCCCATTTTAGGATTGTGTGTCTCTTGCACAATCTTGCTTTATTTCCTGAGCTCCCCACATGCTGCCCCACCATTACTTGGTTTAGCTTTCAACTTTCTTTTCAGTGTCTAACCATGACTCTATTCCTAACTGTTCTTTTTTCTATTTTCTCCCCTCTTCTTGGAGTTTCCTCTGCCTTCTCCAGCCCATCTCAAGCTTCCCATTGCCCTGTAAACCCAGGACGAAACCTCATGTTTTTATTTTATGCCCAAAGAAGTTAACTTTCTTCCCACGTTACTGAATTCAGCAGGGCCACTGGGGTGCACCAGCCTGCCCGTGGGTTTAGCTTGTGGAAAGGGAAAGTTGGAATCTTATTTGAGGAAATTTTTGCAGCTCTCACTCTGTGGGACTGAATTTCTGTGGCTGACTCTGCCAGGGCCCTGCCTGGGTCTGCTCTCTCCCCTCACCAGGAGGGAAGGCTGGAGAAAACCTTTCCACCAAGGACTGAGCTGGCAACAACAAACCTCTCCCCTCCCACCCCTTTCCTCATTATAAATTTCCATGGCACAACAAAGCATTTTCCAAGCTGGAGCAGTGCTGAACACACTGACAGAGCTGAATATCTCGAACCATTTAGATTTGGGGTTTTCTGCTCGGTTGGCTTCCCAAAACTGTTGATTTCCAGTGGTAAAGTTCCCACTGACTCCAGAGGGCCTTGGATTTCACCCTGTGTGTGGTTGGAGCATCTCTGACCCTACCTTTGTGTGAAGCATGTTCTGATCAAGTTCTTAAAGGTAAACAAGCACAAGTGGCAAAATAAAACTTCCAAATCATTCAATCTATAATAATTAAGTATTCATTTCTTACAGTGCTGGAAAGTGTATGAAGTATAGCCCTTAAAATAGATTTTCGTGCTCTTAATGATGTTTTTCCATATAGGATCTGCTTTTTGCCCTGGGGATATTCAATCTCGGGCTTTTCACCCACCACAGAAGCAGTGCAGAGAGCTTTATGATAAGCAGGATCTTTTTCAAGATTTATTCTGCAAGCCTGAGTCGTTCCTTGACAGCAATGATAAGAAACCTATAGTTTTCTGGGGTTGGAAAATCTCCTATATATAAAAAAGCCTTGGAGTGGTTTAGTTTTAAGTAGCTCAGATTCCTGACTTCAGGCCTCATCTTAATTTCATATATTTAACATAATTGATTTCAATGGGCTTGTGATGACTTTCAGTGGGGTAGGTGGGCCAGGCCTCTCATTTCTGTTTTGATGGCACAGTGAGATTCCATAAGCACCCAGATCAATCCAGTTTTCCCTGTGAGCATGAGTCATTCCCTGGGTGGTGAGAAGGTGAGCTCTGGCCTTCTCCTGGCATTCCCTGCGTGCCAGAAGGGAGCTGGACTGAGATCAGGAGCTGTGCAATTGCACCAAGGGCTCACCAAGACAAGGGGAAAACGGAGGCACACATGGGACACTCGCCCAGGACCACCAGGGGACAAGAAATGACCTTTCCTGAGCTGGGCCATTCCTTCATCCCCTCGTGGGAGGAGCTGGGGATAGCTCTGGCCATGCCCTGCTGATGGAACTCCCTCAGGAAAAGTGTCAGCTCAGGTCAGCAGGGACAAGGACAGTCCCATGGGGATGGGTGTCATGGTCAGGAACTACATCTTAACCTTAATCTTTATTGATATTAACAATTATTAATTCTGATGCCAACAAACATGAGGCATTTGATTCACTCTCCAGCAGTGGGGGCGAGGTTTCAAACCCCTTTTTCTGTGGTGGCTGATGGCCTCAAACTCCACTCAAGTCCAGCCTGCAGCAGATGCCAGTTTTGCCTCCCCAGTCAGTGTCAGAATTGTAGCCCAAGGACCTGAGCAGCTCTGAGCTTATCACTCCAAAAATTACCCAGCAGACAAAGCCTCTGTCACAGATAAATTCAAATTAATTTCAGGAACCATGAAACACGGACCTACTGGACTCAATTAAATTTCATTTGTGCAAGCACACCAGGAATTAACTCTTCCAGGTCCCAAATTCTTGTGTGTTCAGCAATTCCAGTTGCCCTCACGACAGCCACATGTAAGGGTGGATTTCTGCCTGCTGAGAGCAGCTCTGGACTCAGGGAAATGGGCTTTAATTCCAGCCCTGGAGCTGTTCAGGGTTTGCTTCAAACCCTGGCAGTGCTGCAGGACGAACACCATGCAGAGCCAGAGCATGGCCTGGGTTCTCCTTCCTCTGCTGCCTGCCTGGGGATGTCAAATTTGGTGATCTTCCATTTGGTGATACCCCAAAACACTCCTGCAGTGGGAGATGAATCAGGGGCTGAGACTGGTGCCTTAGGATTTTAGCTTTTATATTTTTCAGTTCCAGTGCTGCTTTAGGGTATAACTCTAAAGTCCACACAGGGTGTTAGTGGCTGTCTTCACATTTTGGTCAGGCAGAACAACCCCTCTGGGCCTGAAACTCAAGGACACCCCACAGCCTCAGGCCCTGAAAAGTATAAACAAAAGTGAGTTGGGGGGGGAGGAAAATGGGGGTAAATGACTTCATTATCTGAAGCTGTAATTGGAGGATTAACCCCTGATATTTAAATGGACCAAATTTATAATTGCCTGAAAAACTCATGACCATTGTCCACCTTGGGTGCAGCCCCTTTGGGGAGGCTCTGTCTGCCCTTAACTTACCTGAGGGCCCTTCATTAAATAGATCCCCTTTTATTTTCTTAATTCTGCCTGGCCTCTGTTTTTAGGGAAGCCCAAAAAAGGCATCAAGAGCATGGCAAAGAATTCTGCATTTGGGGAGCACAGGTGCTTTCCCAAAGGGAAAGGCTGTATCCCATTGTTCTGGGATAATCCCCAGCCTTTCCATGGACAGTTGTGTGTGTTCTGCATCCATTTGGAGAATGAGATGGAGAATAAGGGCCCTCCCAGCACAGCTCTGCTCTCAGCCCAAATGTCAAATTCTCTTTGCACCCTGGAGAGCTCTTTGCTGCCTCTGAGATCACAAAAAACCAGAGCTCTTTGCATTTCTCTGCTGCCTCTGCCTTGGTATTTTAAAGCATTTTACAAAGCTGCAGAAGGAGCCTTCAACTCCCCCCTTCCCCAGGAAATGTATGCCCTGCACTGCTGATGCACTAGAAAAGTTAATTGATTTAATTTAAGTGACACCACATCCTTGGCAGAGCTGTGGAAGGAACCTGGGAGACCTGGGGAGGGAACCTCCCCTCAGTCTGGGGGGTTTTAAGGGGCAGGAGATTTCAGCAGCACAGAAATGTCGCTGGACCCTGCTCATAAATAACTTCTGCATCTCCCCTGGGAGATCCAGCAGATGACAGAGGTACAAACAGCAGTGAAAAGCTCAGTAGGGATGAAAATCTTGTTGGGGATGGGATTTCAGCAGTGCCAAGTGGCAGCTGAGATGCTGGGTGATTATAATGCTAAGCAGGGGGTTTTACCCGTGGTGTTCCACAGCAGCAGCACATGATTTTCCCAGTTCATTTAAGATTTTCCCAGTTCATTTCCCAGTTCAGTTTAGGGCTCTGTGTCTCTCCCTCAAAAATGTTACTGAATTTATCTCATAATTCAGATAGATGGGTAAAAAAAACAGAATGGGAGACCAGAAAAAGGGAACTGATGGGTCTCCCCTCACAGGAAACAGAAAGCTTTGCTCTTGTAACAATTCTTGTAAAAAAAAAAGGAAAATAAAATAGAGAAAAGAGAGTTGCAAGGCTGGAGAAGGCAAACTTAAATCTGAATCAAAACTTGAGCAAGCAGGACTTGAGAGAGAGTTTGCTTTTTCTATTTTTTTTCCTTTTTTTCCCCTCCTGGAGGGATCCTGTGTAAATAAAGCCTGGCACAAACCCTCCTGCTCCAGAAACACGTTCTGAAGAAGGATGAAATCAACACGTTGAGGTGCTATTTATGTATTAATTAGTCAAATTAGCTGAACCAGAAGCAATCAAACAGCTCTGAATGTCATTTGTGGCTTCTTGTGCCAGCCATGGGACACCTGTCTTTGACACTGAGCAGCCTCACACAAGGCTCTAAAGGGGAAATTCACTTCCATTTTTTTCCCTTTCTCTGGCCCAGGAAACTATTAATTTTTTTTTTCTTTTTTTTTTTTTTGTCTACCTCTTTTTTTCCTCTATTCTTTTTTCCTTGTCACCAAGATTCCTGACTCACAGCACATGGAGCTGGAATTAGTCACAAACCATTTCCTGTTTTCCAGATAACCTCACAGGCTGGGGCTTCGTGGTCAACAGCACAACCAGGTGGAGTGCAAGGTAGATGAGAACCAAGCACTGCCATGAGACCTCCAAACAACTGATTGTTTTTCCTCACAGGCATCTTTTGTGGTGTTGTTGTTTTCTCTAAAGGAAAGGCATTATTTCAAGGTTCTTTATATCCACAGATTTGTCTCCTGTGATTTTTCCCAGGCCAAACGTGTGTTTGCCTGTGCTGGTGTCTAGATCTGATCATCAGCTGCTGAAGGTGAAGCTCCTGCCTTGTTGCAAACCTCTCAAGGGACAGGACCACGCCAGGCAGCCAGGAAAGGTCCAGAACAATCTGCAGCAGCCAGGGCACCACCTTTTCTCTGCCACACCATTCCCTGGTGTGCACAGAGAGGTGACGTTCCCCCTCTCAAAGGGTGTTTCTGTCCTGTTCTGCTTCAGCCCTGTGTCCTCAGCTGTTGCCAGCTGAAATTCAGACTCATCTGATGCCAGCTCAGCAGGCAGCAAGAGGATTCCATCCCCATCACCAGGAACCTGTTTGGTTCAGGGGTCAGACCCCTGAGCTGCAGTCAGAATTGCCCTGAGATGGATCCCACATGGAAGTTTTTGGGTGCCAGGTGAAGTGTGGGCACTGAAGGCACTGGGCCAGCTCCACTCCACCTCCTTTCCTGCTCCCTGCTCAGCCCTGACCTCGTGCCCGAGGGCTGTGATCACACCTTGGCCAGTCATCCCTGCCTTGCTCAGATTTTTGACACCAAATCAAGGCTCCCTGAGCTCCTGTAGGTGTCCAGAGCCCGGCTGAAATCCAGGCTGTCACAGCCACCAATTCCACAGGCAGCAAAATCCCAGCTCCCTCAGGAGCACTGGCACCTCTGACTTGCACTGGGAGCTGTGGGGAGGAGATGTTGGCCCTGATTTATTGCTGTGCACGTTGATAGCAAGCCTGTAGCTCTTTCTTTCCAAAACACCTTGATTTTCAGGTGTACTGGCACACGTGTCCCCACCCTTGGAAGTGCAGCTGGCTCGGGGAGGGAGGGAGGGAGAAGATGTTGCCATTCTCAAGCAAGTTGCAGCATTAAGCAACAGCCTTTGGATGAGGAGACAAGAAGACTTAACCTAAAAGGAACTGCAGGAGATCTGAAAGCAGGAGGCAATTATGCAAATTGCAATTGGAACGGGATTACTCGGGCTGGAGCCATTTAGTGCAGCACAGGCTCGGTGGTGGGGTGTGCCAGGGGCAGTGGGGCTGGACATTCCTGGGATGTGCCACTGCCTGTCCCTGGAGATGCCACAGCTGCAGGCACAGCACAGAGGCAGCTGGCACCAGCTCAGGCTCTCTGGACAGGGCAGCACCAGTCCCTGTGGTCCCCACCCTCATCCCCCTCACCATGGAAGGACAAAGGAATTTTTTAAACGTGCAGGACAAGGAACCCTAATGGCAGGAATTGAAAGAAAATGATCAGGGCTGTTGCTGAGCCAGCCAGGACTTGGATCAGTTTTTGGAAGGAAGGTCCCAGAGTGTTTTTCATGGCTGTGCCCAGGCAGATTTAAAGGGTTTTGCACCATCCAGATCTACCCAAACATGCTGCTGGATGTGGAGAAATAGGTTCCACTGGAAAGCTGGGTTCTTCCCAGAAGGAAAACACCCTGGTGCTTGTCATCTCTGGATGTTGTTTTTGGTATAACTCACCCAGCATTCCCAGAGCTGCTCACTTGGGGATTCAATCAGGATGAATCTTCCCAAGCATTTCTAGATTTGGAAGAAAAAAAAAAAAAGATATCAATGAAAGGTGACTTCATAGCTACCTTAAAATAGAAGGAATGGATAGCAACTCGTTAAGCTCATAAATATGGGATAATATGTGCTGAAAGTAATTGTTATCATCAAATGTGGTTAAAATTAGTCACCAGCAAGTTAAAACTAAGCCTTACATCCAGGTTCCTTGCTGAAGTGTTCTTGCTACCGTGTGAAGTGCAGAATAAAAGAGCAATGAAAGAGCAAGTACAGGAAAAACCTTCCTCAGAGGTTTGGCTTTTTTGGGACAATGTTAACAGAGCAGGGGATTTCACACTCAGGCATCAGGAAAGGTCAGTGAAACTTCAGCTTCTGACCTCAGCCAAGACAGGGCAAACAAAATGAAGATGTTCAAATCTGAAAATGCTGATGACAATTGGGCTGTTCAAGTCATCTCTTACTGCCCCTGCCATCTGGGCTTCTGTGCTTTAAACCCCTTTCCAGAATCACAGAATTACGGAATCATTTAGGTTGAAAAAAACCCCGTCATGATCTTCAAGCCCAACCTCTAACCCCACCACTGAGCTGTCTCTGAGTGCCACCACTGCCCAGCTCCTGATCCCTGCAGGGATGGCAACTCCACCTCTTCCCTGGGCAGCCCTTTCCAACTCCTGACAATCATTTCCATGAAGGAATTGTTGGTAAAATCCAATCTAATCCCCTCTGAGCCTCCTTTCTTCCAGGCTGAGCCCCTTTCCCAGCTCCCTCAGCTGCCCCAGACCCTTCCCCAGCTCCATTCCCTTCCCTGGACACCCTTGGGTCACCCCATCATGGGAGATCAGAGTCCTTGGGGTCCCAGCTGCAAAAGAGACAACCCAAATCATTGGAAAACAGGAAAACTGACTTTTAGTTTTTGGTCCAAGCCCTCCCACCTTTGTGAGACCTTTGTGAAGATCCTCTGTGATCCTAAAGAGTTTTAAGGTTTCACTTGTCGTGGATTTCTGTGCCTGTGAGCTCTGCATGTGCTGTGGGACGTTTGCTCTCCCATCCCCTGACAGACCTGGGCACACCTGAGGCTGAACTCGCTGGAAAATGAGATTATTTTAAAGTGTGTCTCTGCCAAAGGTTCATTAAGTTAAAAGGGGCACAATTAGAATTTACCTCGCACCAGGAAGGGCAGGTACAAAGCTGGATCCTGCAGTGTTTTGGATGGGATCCTTGGAAATCTCCAGATTCTGACTGGAAATTACTCTGGGAGCTTTTCTAAGTGCTTTTGCTGTAAAAGAGTGATTTGCACATAGTCAAAGCCTCTTAAACACCCAGCCTGGCTGCCCTGAGGAGACTCCTTTAATGTGCTGGTTTCATACCCTGCTCAGGACTGGACAAACCAAATCCCCAAATGATGAATCCAGTGTAATGTGAATATTGACAGACTCTGCTAATTACTTATGGGTGCTTGTCATCTGGAGCTTAAAAAACCCCAAACCCCACCACAAACATGATTCCCCTCAGTCCTCTCCTGACAGAAAGTTTTGTCCTAAGTGAGGAACAACGCTCCAATTTATTTAATGACTCCCACACAACCAAGGAAAATCACTGAGGTTTTGTGATAAAGTTCCCTCATGGTGCTCTCTCCACTGAAAATCTGAGTTTGCAGTCCCAGGAGTTGGCACCAGTTTTTCCTCTGATGTCCCCCTGCAGTTCCAGCAGCTAAATTCTGTCAAAATGGAAGCAGGCAGGGCAGCCTCTGAGTGAGGGTAAAATAAGAGTCAGGAAAAAGCAGATAAAGCCTCCTTTTTAACCTGCCCAAGGAGAACTGGGGCTCCTTGGGAAATACATCTCTGAATTCTGCCTGTGACACTCTGGTTGTGGCAAAAGTCTTAAAATCACAAACCCATTCAGAGCCCAGCAAGAAAAGCAACATGGTCAGTGTGTGATGGATAATTTCAGAGTGTTGGTTTTGTAGGTAGCAATTTGCAGTTGTACACTGCAGTTATACAAGTGAGAAAAATGTTATTCTCCCTCTCCAAAAATAATCTATTGCTACTTGGGGTTAGGTTGGTGCAGTCCTAAATCTCTGTGAATGTAGTTGCAATTCCTGTTTAATAAAACTCCAGAGGTGATCTCGTTTTATCAGCCTTCATCTGTAATTAAGGCATTTAATATTCAAGCTCTTTGATGTCATGTCATCTTTGAAACATAAATAAGAAGTTTGTCTCCATCTTCAAAATTAAGATAAATGAGTTTGTAAGGGCAAGTCCCCAGAGAAGCTTTTAAAAGCTATTTGGGTATTTTAATAGCTACCAAAAAGAAATAAAAAAATAACAACACTGATACTAAAAAACACATTGGTAGAAAGCTTAAAGCAATTTTATAGGAAGTGAGCAAGACAAGATCCATCTCAGCAGAGAACCCTGGACATGAGCAGGTTTTCAGCTGTTTGTTGTGGGGTTTTTTTGGTCCAGGTGATTTGTTTGTAGTGAGGATCTCAAAGCACTGCAGTGAATTCCCAGTCACCCTCCCCCTTGCTATCAGATTGCACAACAAGTCCTGGCACCCTGTGGAGCTGTGCCTGGTGTGCTGAGGCACCCAGGACACCCCGTGTGCCTCTGCCTCAGTGTTTAATTAGGAAATCAGTGGGAATGTGGCACCCACCTGGTGGGGCATTGACCCAAATGCTGGCTCCGTGGGGCATCTCTGAGGAAAAAGGGATCCTCTCTGTTCAAGCTTGGGCACAGACCATCCCAGGGGATCTGTGCTTTGGGGAATGCCCCCCTCACCCCTTTTCTTCCCTTCACCTGCCCCTGGAGGGAATCTCACCCAGGTCAAGCTGGAAATCTCAGCAGACCCAGGGGCTCCCCAGCTCCCTGTCCTTCCTGATCCCGCGGCTCAGCCACACCATCGCCCTTCACTCCCACTCAAAAGCACTCCAGGATGTTCAGTTCCTTTCCTGCCATCACTCTTCCCTTCAAACTTGTCAGAAATCTCTCATGTTCTTCTGGCTCCAGGCCCACTTCCACCCTCTTCACCCCTGTGCTGGGATCTCTGGATCTCAGCCAGCTGGGATGGGAGCTCCCCTCCTCCCTGCTCAGAATTAGAACCTGCTCACGTTGAAGTTTGTTTTATTCCCAAAGCCTTATTGGAGGGTTGGAGGCAGCAGAGTGTAGGAGGGCAGGAACACAAATCCTGTTATTTGTAGGTTCAGAGCTGTGCGTGGGAGGGAGGTACAGAAATCCCATTAGTCATTAATAGGATTTTAGAACAGATTCCTTAGGCAAGGCTTGGAAAAGCTCTTCCTGGCTGCCTTCTGATGGTATTTAGGTCTTCCACTGCCCCACCAGTCCATGGCCAGTCAGGATGTGTGAGAGCCCTCTCCTCTTCCTCCCTTGCAGCACAGACTTCCTTTCATTTCTGCTTTGAATTTATCTCAATTAGTAAAAATCTGTCACCATGGTTAATTATATCAAGAAACTGAAGCAGCAACATTTGCATTAAGGCCTGGTTTGAGCTCTGCACCACGGCCTACACAGACCCTCTTTCAACCCTAAGTGAGGAGCAATTCTCCTTGCCCCAAACTTGTAATTTCCAGGTGTAAACTGGAAAAGTTTCCAAGACTAAATTAGTTCTCGGAGTTAAAGGTAAAAAAGCCAATATCCAGAACTCCTGATCCTATGAGGATCTGGCCTCTTTTAGATGTTTTAAAGCACTTGGCTAAATTTTTACGTGGCTGTGCATTCCTCTCTCCAGAACACAAGCCAAGGTGATTGATTGGAACACTATCAATCACAGAAGACCAAGGCATGATCTCAGTGAAGTTCACAGAGGAGCTCTGAGCAGTAAATACACGAGGAAGAACAGGTCAAGTGCCAAAGAGATGAGTGGAGCCTGCCCTGGAGTGATTGTATTCCAAAGGCACAGGGGAATAGGGAAAAAAAAGAAAGCCAGACAAGACAGAACACATCCAGAGTGGGAAGTGGGTATTCAGGCTTGAATGTTTCTTGAAATAGGTGGGGTGGCAGTGGCAGTTTGCTAAAAACAGTGTGGGAGCTTGGCTCAGAGCAGAGCTCCTCTTGGCAGGTGGGGCTGGGAAAGGCTGCCAAGATTTTGGGTGAAGGAGATACAAGGGTTGGTGGCTGATCCTTGGGCAGAGCTGTCACCCAATGGCTGATATTCCATTTTCTCCAGTCCCATTTTGACACCTGTTTCTTCCTGGGCTGGATTTTTCTCCACTTGCTGGATCAAGTGAGGCTGCCCAGTTCTGTGCAAGCCTGGCTTTAACACAGCACCTTCAGCAGCTTTTCCCTGCCCTTGTCCAAGGGAGGTTTTTTGGGCTGTGATTGCTTGGACCAGCTCCTACCTCAACATTTGCAGCCTCTTCTGTCCCCTGGGACTTGGGGGGGCTCCAGGGAACTCCTGGCAGAATCCCCTCCCAGCGAGGAGACCTCTCTGCTGCCTGGGGTGTGTTTCCCATTAACAACAGATGAACTCTCCAACTTTTCTTAGCAGCTCCTCTAAACTGGGGTTTAAAATCCCCAAACTCCCAGCTCCAGAGCCCCACCTGGGCAGAGCCAGCCAGCTCCAGGAGCCCCTCCTGGAGTGCAGAGAGCCACGTGTGGGTGGCAGCTGAGTTACAGCGTCTGCCCCATTTGTTTAAACAATTGCTGCACGGCTGGTTTTGAATTTACAAGTATTTAGGAAGTTTGGAGATTCCCAGACTGGAAATGCTGGTATCTCTTGCACCCTCTGCCTGAGCTCAGGTGGCGTTTCCCAGTGATTCAGGTGGGGGAAAAGGTTCCTGCTGTTGTTCTGCTCCTTTGCTGGTTTTTTGCCTGAGAGATGAAGAACCCCTTTAGACATGGAGTCTTTCATGCTCTGCTTCATCCACTTGAACCTTTCCTTCCAGACTTCAGGCATATAAGAAAAAACCCAGATGTCTCAGGAATATATAAAAAAAGAAAAACCCCAAACCCCCAGCTTTACATGCACTTGGATCTTTCATTTTATAAAAACAGTCAAGCCACAACCACAAGATTTCACAGATAAGAGAAAAAATGTGGATTGTACTTAATTCAATATTATAAAGAAATGCTCTTACAGGGAGACTGCAAGCTGAGCCAAAGCCAGACCAAGACTGCTGACTGATCTGAAAAATGTGAATATTATTCACACTGGGACACCACATCTCATAATGCTCCATGTGTGCTATAGTATATAATTATGAAATGTTTGCATTAAGTAACTTGGGTGCCTAAATACAGATGTTCCTTATTGACATTAATTGGACTTGACATATCTTTGGCCTGCTTTATAGCAGTCACCAAAGCATGCATTTCCACTTTACCGTACATATTCTAAAGGAGCTCTGTTCCATATCCAGCTTATTAACAGAGAAAAACATTAGTGCCTCAGCTATCTGTCACAGATTTCAGGTAAAAATGCAATTGCTTTGCATTAGAGAGTGTGGTTGCTGGGCACTGTCCACAAACATTAATTTCTGCTATTTTTTATTTTTATTTACAGTGAAAGCTGTCCCCGAGACTTAGAAAGTGGTGTTTTTTTTTTTTTTCTTTTCCAGAGCTGTCAATGTGTTGTGGTGCTTTTTGCTCTGATTTTCTTATTGCTGTGGCTCAAATGTCAGGTTTCTGAGGAAGAAAGGAAAGGGAGGAAGGGAAGAGAAGGGAAGAGAAGAGAAGAGAAGAGAAGAGAAGAGAAGAGAAGAGAAGAGAAGAGAAGAGAAGAGAAGAGAAGAGAAGAGAAGAGAAGAGAAGAGAAGAGAAGAGAAGAGAAGAGAAGAGAAGAGAAGAGAAGAGAAGAGAAGAGAAGAGAAGAGAAGAGAAGAGAAGAGAAGAGAAGAGAAGAGAAGAGAAGAGAAGAGAAGAGAAGAGAAGAGAAGAGAAGAGAAGAGAAGAGAAGAGAAGAGAAGAGAAGAGAGAAGATGAAGGTGAAGGGAAAGGGAGAAAGAGAAAAAGAAAGAAAGAAGAAGGAGAGGGAGAAGGGAAGAGAGAAAGAGGGAAAGGGGAGAGAGAGAGAGAGAGAGAGAGA
>VZTR01003006.1:96494-108038 GCA_013400775.1 Chaetops frenatus
GAGAAGAGAAGAGAAGAGAAGAGAAGAGAAGAGAAGAGAAGAGAAGAGAAGAGAAGAGAAGAGAAGAGAAGAGAAGAGAAGAGAAGAGAAGAGAAGAGAGAAGATGAAGGTGAAGGGAAAGGGAGAAAGGGAAAAAGAAAGAGAAAGAGAAAAAGAAAGAAAGAAGAAGGAGAGGGAGAAGGGAAGAGAGAAAGAGGGAAAGGGGAGAGAGAGAGAGAGAGAGAGAGAGAGAAAGAAAGAAAGAAAGAAAGAAAGAAAGAAAGAAAGAAAAAGGAAAGAGCAATATTTCCTTATTTCTCATATAAAATAGAAACTCCTTTGGCACTTGTTGGTTTAACTGTTTTACATTACTCTGCAGTGATGTCTCATCCAAGTATCTGGAGCAAAAGCCCAAATATTAAATGGAAACAAGGGCACTCATAGTTATAAACTTCACCTGGCCAGTTCCAAACAGGTTCTCCAAAGGAGAACCCAAAAAGGCCACCAGTTTGGGATAATCTTTGGGATAATCTGCTTTAAGTGTGTCCTGCAGTTGAGATCCAGATCTCAGCTTCTTCACAATCCCTGTGGAACCTTAGGTTTTAAGCAAACCTTTCCAAATGGGCTTTTTTTTCAAGGAAAGATCAGCTGGGGATTGACATTTTCCTCTTAATTTGTAATTTTCAGCTGGTTTGTGAATGAGTGGGAGTTGTTTCAGTGGAACTTTGTGCTTTTAAGTGAATACAGAGATGAAAAGACATTTGAAGTTCAGTCTAGGAATTCAGACATGAAAATTTATTCTCCTGATATTGAAGAGAAACCTCCTATACATATCATTCCATGGAGCAGGAGAGTTCCCTCATGGAAAATCCTGGTTAAAATCAGAAAAATGGAAATGAAAGTACCCAGAGCAGAGAGTCTGAGATTACTCAGATCCCTCCTTGTAAGAAAGAAGAAAATCTTGCCTTTATTGAACTAAAGAGTGAAGGTACAAATGTTTTTTGACTCAAATTCAACTTTCCCAAAGAATATAAAGCTTCTCTATAGACAAATAGCTGCTCTTTCCCTTAATATTGTAGGAGAATTTCCTGCATTAGAGGATCTTTTTCCTTCTAAAAAAATGAGTTAAAAGTAATTCAGGGATTTTGTACAGGCTGGGGGCTTTTGCCTGACTGAAGGAATAACTTTACTCTCTTTCTTAGCAAAATGCCTCTTTCCATTCTAAAATCGAGGGTCTAAAAATATTTTTAAAAAATAAGTGCATTTTCTCTTTGATGCAGCCATTGCCAGTTATGACAATTTCTTGAGATATGAGATTTAAAGGCAGCTTCCCAAGTGCAAACACTGATTATAAAGGGAAAAAGGCAAATTTTCCACAGCACAAGTCATTGTTTTGAAATGTATTTCAAGACTAAACCAATCTGATCACATGCAAGGCAGGAATATCCCTGTTCCCAATGTCAGTGGGAGCTTTGAGGAATGAAACCTTCAGATGCAGCTGGGAACTGATGATGGAATAGTAGAGTTCGAAAGGATCACTGGATTGTTTATGAAGTAAAGAGAGATAAATGTGATGTGACGTTACACAAAAGGCCATAGTCACTTCAAAATGCAGCAAAATAATCCCAGAAATCTCATATCTGCTTGAAGCTGGGTACTTTGACACCAAGGAGATTGGGCTTTTCCACTTATATTCAACTGGTGCTGAGTGTGAGTACTAAAAACATTCCTTTCCTCTCCTACAGACCATTGCAAATGGCCAATAAATAATGACAAAATAATCTGGAGTTCATCAGGGGTCATCCCAGGAAGTTTTTGTCCAGGCATGTCCATTAAAGGACTAATGATCCACTGTCATTTATGAATTAAGAAAAAAAAAAAAAAGAGCTTTTTATGTTCAGCCGAGTTTTAAATGAACAAAAAGTGACAATTTACAACCAAAAATGTGCTAAAACCTCAAAGTCACTCAGCATCTCAATGGCTCAGGTAAGCAAATGCTCTGCTCCAAGTTAATACCAATTTTATTTACTCCAAACCTGCCCAAAATTTCCTTATCTACAAGCAAACAGCTCCACAAGCTGCTGGTTTTTCAGCAGTGTGTCCGTCTATAAAAACAAATTTTATTTTCTCCAAGGTTTTTTCCTCTGCTGGAGGTTAATTTTTATTTTCCACCTTGAAGATGGGAACCATGAGCCAAATGAATGAACAAAATTTCTGTCTGAATGTCTTCCTACAGAGGCACAGTTAAGATCTGGGAGAATGCAGCTGGTAATTAGTTCTGACCACAAGAGCTGCAGCAGTAAATCCTGTTCATCTCTGACACCATTCCAGGCAGGAATTTTCATACAAATCCATGAAAGCGAAAAGGTTCTTTAAGGCCACAAACAGCACATGAATAAAACAATTCCACTCCTATGCGAGGCTGCAGTAAATTCAATTTATTTCCAGCACTGGGATACCTTGTCAAGAAATATCAGACAGAGGAATTAGGAGACAAAAAACAATCTTTGCCTTCCAACTCACTTATCCTCTCAGAGCACACCCTGATGTGCCTTGTGCTCAATTTTGCATTCTGGGAAACCACCACAAATTTGGGTAGAGCAGGCAGAGTGCCCAGAATTCCTTCCAAGTTTGGGGAATGGGCCCAGAAGTCTTTAAGTAATGAATCACCTCCAATTCTCCATAATGGCCCTGGCAGCAGCCAAGACTCAAAGTTCACCTCTGCTTGTCCCACAGGAGAGGCACAGACTTGCAGCTCTGAGGAGCCAAGAATCAGGAAAATAACACCCAGAATCACAGCCAGATAAACTGGACCCATGGCTTTGGGAGGGAAAACACAGGGTAATTAAAAGATCAAGGTAATCCAGGTAAATCAGCTCAGTTCCAAGGGCTGGGGCCAGGCTTCCCTTCCCAGGATATCTGCAATCCTCCTGTCCCTGCCCATCCCAGCTGGCAGTGCCCTGCAGGATGGGCTAATTCAGCCTCTGGTCCAGGGCAAGGGCAGCAGGGCACACAGAAAAGGATAATTTCTGCTTTTAACCCTGGATTATTCCAGTCTGGCCAGTGGATTTGTTGTCCCTTGGCCATCCATCCCTTCGAGCACCCCAGGCAGCACAAACCTGCAGGGGTGGGGCAGGTGAAGGTTTGTCAGAATTTGGCAAAACACAAACAGCAAATGAGGGATTTTCAGTTGAATCCTGGCAGCTGCTTGCCAGGAATATTTGTAGCTGTGGATGTGCTGCTCCCATTATGTTCCAGATGCTTCTGTTCTGGTGAAAAAGATGGGTTTAAACACAGAAAGTGGAGCAGATAAACCCAAATAAACCTTGCAGGCAGCAGCACTGAGCCTGCCCTTCCCACAGGTGATTTCCCAGGTGGATCTGCAGCCCTGATTTGGTGTCTCAGACCATGTCTGTGTTCCACCAGGGTGGCTGGAGGGGGCACAGACAGGCTGAGATAACACAGCCCCTTTGTCTGGAAAAGTTCTTCATGTGTGCATTAAAACCCAGAGTCAGGGAGGGTGGAATGTGTTTGGGTGAATTTGGGTTCAGGTAGTTTCAAAATGCAGTAAGAAATCAGTTTATTGCTCGTTTCTCTGACCCTGGATGTATCCTGGGGATCTGTTAGTAACAAAACTACAACTCTAAAGGCATTGCTACCTTTATTCCTGATAAAATTGGGGTCACAGGGACCTGGGGATGAAGGCAGAGAGCTGAGCTGGTGCTGAAATGGTGCAGATTTTGCAGAACACCTTTCAACTCTACCCGTTTTTCAGGCTTTCCTTTCAGTCCTACCTGCACTGTGCATTTATTGATCATTCCTTCACCACTGTGGCCAACTTCTCCCTTTTGCAGGAATTCTCAGGCACTTGAGAAACATCAGCAGAGCCAGGAAGGGACCGTTTCAGTTTTGGCCAGAGGGAGCAGGTACTGCTGGCCATGCCTGGAGAGCCCAAATTTCCTGAGGAGATGAATCAGTGCAGCTCTCAGCCTTCAAAATTAAGTCAGGCAGGCACCCAGGAGCTGCAATAAGCTCTGGAGCTGAAATGAGGGCTTCTCATGCTCAGGAAGCAGAAGAGGCAACCCACAAAGGTGTCTATAGCCAGCTTCTCTCCAGGACCCCAGCTGGAGCATGACTTGCCCAAATTATTCATTTTGGGGACTGCTGGGAGTGATTTACTGCAAACCAACAGAACCCTGGAGCTCGTAATCACAACGAAAGGCAGGGGCAGTGCTGGAGGAGGGGTCCTGTGAGTGAGTGGAGGGTGAGAGGGAAGGTGGGATTGTGTCTCCACTGCTCCAGAGCTGCCTGCTCTGCTTCCCACTGCCACTGCTCACCCGCTCAGGCAGCAGCAGTGGGCTGGAAGAACTCCTAAAATCGCTCAGACAGCGGAGACTGCTGTTAGATCTGGGAACAGACAGCTCCCTTCAGTGCTCCAGCCACTCCTCTCCTGCTGCCAAGGAGCAAAGCAAGCTTGGGCACCACTCTTTTATTCTGCTTCTTATTTTTTAAATTTTTATTTAAAATTCTATTTTTTTTTCAGTTTTAAAATGTTTTTATTAATAATTTTAATTTTAAATTTAAAAATTTTAAAATTTATTTAATTAATTAATTTATTATTTATTAAGGCAGTATTCATTTTCAAAAAAAAAAAAAAAAAGAAAATGAAAAAGGAAAGATCACGGTGGGAAAAGATGCTTATTTTGTTGGTTGGCAGGAAAAGTCTGGGAGGCAGCAATTTAAAAGGGTATTGAAGGTACTTAGTGTCTGTCTCTGCCTGAATTTTCCTGAATTTCAGGAAAGGAGGTCTTTGTTGGAGGAGGAAAATAGCAATGGTCATCCAGCTTCCTCTGCATTTTACCTGCAGAAATGTCTGAAAGGAGCTCAAATCCCTGCCTTGTTCAGTGCAGGAGCCCCCAGAGGCTCCTGGGGAAGGCAGAGGTGGAAGGGAAGGGGTGTTATTATTATTTTCCTGCATTTTGACCCCATCCCACATTCCAGGCACAGGTCAAGTGCAGCAGTTTATCTTCACTGCGAGGAGGAGCCTGAGCTTCTGCCTTTGATCTGTTCTGGGTGATGAGTCTGATAATGTTTCCATCTGAGAGCACCAAAGCAAATCAATAAATAGCAAAGCACAAAACTCCACCCCTGAGAAGGGTAGGAAATCTCCAAGTCCCTGTTGTGTGGGGTTTTTTCCCTTAAGAATCAGTGGTGGGGGTATTAAATATGATTTCCACTAAAAAACTCTCTATCCAAATACTCTGCCTTGTAAGCATAATTATCCTTGATCAAAGGGGGTCCAAATAAGCACCATTAGCTGAGAAATGCTCATTTCCAAATCTTTCCTTGAACTTTCTGCTGGAGTTTCAAACTCTGGAGTCGGGCACAGATTTTTTCACTCTGGAGTTTGATGTGCAGACCCTGACTCTAGAGTGAATAAATGAAATAAGGAGTAAGAGGCTGTCTCCAGACTGAATTCCTGATTTCAGGCTCAATTACAAACCACAGGCAAGTCTGTTTAATCCCTGAAGAAAGGGGATGATTTTTTTGGGGCTGCCTCAGGAGCTGGTCATGGACACACTGTGGCTCCCAGAGCCTCTGCTTGGTCCAATCCCAGGAACAGGAGAAGAGGTGTTTGGAGCAGCTCTTCCATCTTTAGATCTCTTAGAGGAGAAAGCCACCTTGTCTGCATTGTCCATTTGTGATAGTGGAAACTCATAGGATTGATTGATGGAATTAATGAATAATTGGCCCAATATCTCCAAAAAGCAAGGTAGACCAATAAGACTAGAAATTTCCTCAAGGATGCAACCCCAGAGAGAAGAAGGAGGACTCACTTTCACTTGGTAAAAGCTTGTTATTAAATCTATAAAAAGCTGGACTTATTCTTTGTGAAACTAAGAATCCAAGAGAAGACAACAAACAAAAAAAATGAAGCTAATTTGAGGCAGCTACAGCACCTCCTTCACCCTTCTGGAGGCACCCAAACCTCCAGCAATCCGCTGAGCTGTCTCCAGGCAGGCAAATAAAGCCTCACATCAGCACATTTGCACAAAACGGTGCAAAATGGAATAACAGCAATTTCCTATTGCACAACTTTCTCAGAACCCTCTCTGTTCCCTCCCTGTCTCCTGCAGTTCTGGAGCTCGTGCAGGGGAAGTCTGGACCTTATTACTGTGAGTGTCCCCCTCAGGACTCAGCCTGACAAACATTCTCTGCTCCCATCTGAACAGGAGGACGTGTTGGGCTGTTTGTTTATGCCACACTCGAATTCACCCTTTGACAAAAACCAGTTTCAAGGGATTCTTTTCTTTCCCCCCTCCTGCTCTCCTTGGAAATCCACCATCAGCTGCAGGTTTTGCTGCATAGTGAGATAGCAGGAAAAGCAGAGTATTGGCCAGTAGCTGAGTGGTTTTGCTGAGCTCGTGGTGGTGATGGAAAGGAAAAGGGCTGTCAGTGTGTGCAGCAGATGAACCTCTGGATAAGGATGGGAATCAGCTCTCCTTTATCTCCAAAGTGGCCATGGAGTGGCTGAACCTCGTGGCTGCTCAGGATCCTGTATTTCCATCTCCTGCTGATGTTTTTTTCCCTATAATTTCCTTCTGCAGAAGAGCTCTGACTGGAAGAACGGTGGTTGAGTGGAAAAGGCAGAATTATGAGGTTCTTCTGAGTCAGCAAGGGCACCTCAGCAATAAAAATAACGCTGAGAAGCAACAATTTGCTTACAAGGGCATTCCCACCTCCCTCCTGTGCTGACTTGGGAAACCGTGAGAATTGGGAGGGAGGGAAAGCCATGCAAATAATAAATACCCAGCAGTAGTAATGTATTCATGTTTGGGGAATATGGGCAATGTCTGGCCCTAAAACTGGGATTCACAAGGGAATGGAGAGACAGAAAACACCTACAGGTCTAAAGAAGCTGAGAAATAATCCCCGAGTTACTCAGGGACAACAAAGCAATTTGGACCTGGGACTCTCATGGATTTCAGCATTGTTCTAGGTGCAAGTGAAACTCCTCCCACAACTTTCTCCAGCTGGAATTCAGGTAATATGGATGAATAATTCACTTAGGGTTTTGTTTTTGTACAAGGAGTAATGAAGCACTTTCCTGTCCTGATAATTAAAGCACTAAAAGAAGGTAGCCAACAATAAAAGCTTTCTGTTGCACCCTAGGAAGGCAGGAAAACTTAATTTATCTGCACCTAGATCTCTGTACTGCTCTGTTCCCAATTAAAAATGTATTTTGGGAGAAAAATGTGGGGATTTTTTTTCCCCCTGCCAGATTATTTCTGATTTTAACCATGCTGTACAATCATTCTGTTTCTTGGTAATATATATCTTTTTATTTCTCAAAAGGAAAGTAATAGACAGCTTAAAAACACATCAGTGAAGCAGTGTTTATCCCAAGGGCATCATATTAACATTTCTTGGAGCACTGAGTGTTTGCAGTCCTCTGATAAACAGCCTTAGTTTTTCCCTTGGCAGCTAAAAAAAAAAGGTAATAAAACTCTCCTTGGGCAATTGGTTGATAGGACCCATAGGTCTTGCATTTGCCAATGGAAACAGCAGACAAATCTTGGGGGAAAGAGAGGGGTGATTTGTTCAAAGGAGTCAATACTGCTGTTGCAGAAGCAGGAGGGCAATGCCATGGGCTCAGAGGAAAGGTGGGAATTCCTCAGCAGCTCAGAGTGAGAGAGGCTGGAAAAGGCTGGTCCAGTTCACCCTGAGTTTGAAAACATTACCTTTTTCCTAGCTTTGTCCATGGACTCCAATACAAACCAAGCCAGGTTATTCCCAGGCAATGGTTATTTCAGCCTGGAACCCTGGGCAGGATGAGTTCAGGGCACAGAGGCAAACCCAGCTCCGTTCCTCAGCAGGGTCAGGCTGGAGCCTCTCCCTGCTCCACTGAACTGATCTGGGTGGGATCTGAGCTCAAGCATCTTCCCCCTTCCTTGGATCTCGGGAGACCACTCTCAGGAGCTGCTGTGCAAAATGCCTGACATTTTTAAAATTCAACTTTAATTTCACTGTATCCACAAAGTCCTGGGATGAGGGAACAAACTGCCACAGGTCCAAAGTTAAATTCTGATTTATTTCTCCACCAGCAGGTCAGCTCTTCCTCCCTCCCAAACACTTGGCTTGGGTTAGGAAGTAAAACCACGCAGGTGAATTTTTGTTCCTGCTGTAAATGGGCCTGTCCAGCTTCCAACAGCAAAGGCACCAGGCGGCTCCCTGGCATTTTAATCTGGGCATGCTACGGAGCAGCCAATGGCTCTTAATTCTGTTTGTCCATGTGCCCTTTCCAGCATGTGCTTCTGTAAACATATTCAGAGCTCATAAAATGTTAATTAGGAATAAAATAAAATAAATAAGGCAATAACCTGAACCTTCCAGTCCCTTTTGGCTCAGAGGACGTGCTTGCTGTTAACTATTTCCAGGCCGTTCACAAACAAGTGAAAATTTACCAGAACAAGGGCTCTTATTCAAGGCCCTTTTTTTTTTTTTTTTTTTTTTTTTTAACGACGCAATGAAAAAAAAAGGAACACAGCCCAGTAAATCATATAATTAACACAAGCTTGGTGCTCGGCGTGTGAAATTAACCCAGGGAATAAACAAGTGGCTGGGTTAATCCCAGTGAAACTCCTGCCCCGCTCCCAGCAGCGCTGGGTGTGCAGGTGCTGGAACGAGGCCTCTCCCGGCCTGGGCCAGGGTGGGATCCACTCTGCCCTCCCCAAAGGGATGGACACGGCTGATTCCACAAATTCTGGAAGGTTTTTGGGTCCTGTGTGGATGTCTTGGCGTGATTATGGCACTGGGTTGTGGAAGGGGACAAGGAGCAGGGGGAATTTGTGGGTGAGCGCTGGGCAAAAATCTGCATGAGGTGATTTCTGTCCTGAGGGGTTTGTGGTGGGAATCGACCCAAAGGAGTGAGGGGGGGGGACAAAAGAGAATGAGGGAGGGATCGTGGAATGGAATCAGAGAATTTTGGAGTGGTTTGGGTTGGTTCCACCCTGTCATAGGCAGGAACACCTCCCACTGTCCCAGGCTGCTCCCAGCCCTGTCCAACCTGACCTTGGGCACTGCCAGGGATCCAGGGGCAGCCACAGCTGCTCTGGGAATTCTATTCCAGGGCCTCCCCACCCTCACAGGGAAGGATTTCTTCCCAATATCCCATCTAATCCTGCCCTCTGGCAGTGAAGCCATTCCCCCTTGCCCTGTCCCTCCATCCCTTGTAAAGGGTCTCCTTTGGAGAGCACCAAACCTTCCAAAAAAGCCCATCCATGGTCACACACACACAGAGACCTCCCCAGGCAGCAAACATCAGCTGCTTCTGAAGAAAAATTAAATGTCAGTAATACAGAGCTTAAAAGGAGAGTATTGAAGTTAGCATCCACATTTAATAGGTACTTTATCAAGGTGCATTCTTGATTTTTGGGGAATTCAGTGTTGCAGAGAAGTGGAAATCAGTTTCTGAACAGCTGGAGGAATTAATGTAAATCCATGATTTGCAGCCAGCCAAGCCAGAATATTTGTGAATCAGCATTCAGGTTTCTGCCTGAATGTGACTGAAAATATATTGAGTTTGTGGCTCATTTTCAACCCTTTTGTGCTGCAAGGGAAGGCTCACCTCTTACTGGCCATTTTTGGTTGAGGATTTCACTGTTCTTTTACACCCAATTGTAGAACACAATGATCTTTCTGGGGGGCTCTTGACCCATTTTTTGGAGTTCAATCTAATGACATTCATAAATGCTGAACCTGTTCCTGGTTTTCCAGAACTCATCCAGGTGACAATTTCAGTGCTCACTGAAAGGATTTTAAAATCCCAAACAACCAGGCTCCTATACTTCAAATCATCTCAATTAGACCAGTATTTGAGCACAAATTTCCAGAGAAAACTTTTCTGAGGGATCCCTGTGGAGTTCTGTGGGACTGGAGCCTCAGTCCATTCTGCCAGCCTCAAGTAATGATGTAAAAGTGCCTGCCCAACACAAAGATTTATCAAATGCCTGGCCAGGCTGGGCTGGGGATGGTTCAGCTGGAGTTTAGTGGTTTGCTTTTAAAATAGACCCTGTTAGTCAGGAAAAAGGAGAGAACAGTGGGTCTGTAATTTACCCCACATTAATTGGATCCTAAAGAAAGATTTCTGCCTCAAACCCAGGTTCCTGATGGACATCAATAATTAACCTCAGGAAAAGGCAAAACCAAGGAGACTGAATTATCATTTTTTTCTTTCCTGAGAGTCACTCTCCATTTTCTGCAGGGGTGCAGCAAACTCAGAGCTGCAGAGGCTTGGGTCAAACCACAGCAGCAGAAGCAGAGAAGTGAAAGAACAGCAGAGGGGAAAGTTTATTTTCTCATTACTCACCCTGGTCTTTCTGTGTGGACAATCTGCAGCAGCAGCAAATATTCACCAAAAGGCTTCTAAAGGGTGACCAAATGTCTGTGATGAAACGTTTAATACAAAGTGGCTGTTAGAAAGAAGGAAGAAAGAGAAGAGAAACCATACATATACACACACATAAAATCCAATTCCAGAGTGAGTCAAGAAAGTCAAGAAGCCAACTACCTTAATATGGTTATTTGTTTGTTCCCTGGTTTGGTTTCTAATATGAGGGATTAAAAATAAAGGTTTTTACAAAGTCCAAGGCGGGTGAAAGGGAAAAGCTGGGATCAGGACTGCAGGAGTGCTAGCATGTACAATAAAACCATTAAAACTCTTTCCAACCTTGCTCCTTCCCATTTTCACTGCAAAATTTCAGCCATTCAGAGGGAGAAAAACAAACCCACCAAGGGAGCAGCTGCAAGGGAGTTTTCTGCATTGCTGTGGAGCTCAGTGCCCTCCTCAGCACATCCACCACCTTCCTTTGCATCCTTTTTTTTTTTTTTTCCCCTCCTTTTCCTCCTAGGCAGCCTGCTAAGAGCTTATCTTCAACAGCCTTCTAAAAACAGAGCCCAGGGGGATGGCACAGGCTCGAGGTAGCAGTCAGCACTTCATCCTCCACAGCCTTTTCAGCCTGGGCCTCCTCAAGGGAAACCCTGGCGGGCTCAGAGCCTCGGCTGTGCTCTGGGAAGGGCATCAGGTGCCACAGGAAAAGGGGAAGAGCTCTGGAGAGCAGGAGGTGTCTGCAGAATGAGAAGTGGTCCCCACTCAGAGGCTGCAGAGCTCCCACTCCACAGCACCCACTTGGGCAGCAGGTGGATGCCAGACATGGTGAGGTGGCTTTTCTTTCCTTCCTGAGTTTATATCTGGGAAGGCTGACTGGAAGCACTGACTGCAGGCAGGAGGAATTCAGTGGGGGGTAGTGAAAGCTGCTTTCATCGAGGCTGGCTCGGCCAGGGTGTCAAAGCTGAAGTTATTCCACTCCTGAACTCCACAGAGAGCTTTTTTCTGGTGCATCCCAACCCTCCTGCACAGCCCTTTTGGAGATCCAGCCTGGTGCTCCCACACAGCTCTGCCCACCCTTGGGAAGGTCGGGACTGGGGATCCCAGCTCGTGTCAAAATGGGCAGGAACACTGGGATGCTTTGGGAACAAACAAGGCTTAAAAAAACCCCCAAACAT
>VZTR01003008.1:0-10662 GCA_013400775.1 Chaetops frenatus
ACCTCACTTCTCTCTGTGCTCAGTACATGGCAGGATTTAGCAAGGACAAGTCTAAGTGTTGATTATAGTTGGGGGTAGAAGGCTTAATGCTTTCCTTTTCAAATGCTGATAGCCTGTCGATTTTATCTGCATGCCACACCACTGTCCTAGCTTTTTTTTTTTGAGTCTACCTACCTTACCTATTGTTATGCAGGTTTGAATGCCCATGCAGATGCATGCAAAATAGCAGCACTGAAGCAGTGACATTTTTTAGAAGCTTTGCTTAAGATATAAAAATTCTTTTTTTCCCCTTAATTTTGTTTTTCTCCAAATGTAGACACTGTAGATATGTTACAGTCAAAAGCATTATTATATTAAAAGCTACATAGTGGCCAAGTTTTTAAATTACTCTAAGCTATACATGCAAATTCACCGAACTAGCCAGAAAAGCATTCTTATGGTCTAGTCAAAATGCTTTAGGAAGAGTTGCAAAGGGATTAAAATTGGGTTATGAAAAGAAAATAGGTTTTACCTGTTACTGGATTCTCTTTTTTTAATAACACTTTTTTTCTTTTCCCTCCCCCCCTCTTTTTTTTTAAATTATTCTTTGCATGTAGGAAAAGAGCTGGAGCCTGTTGAAGGCAATCCATACAGGTGCATTTGGAAAATAAGTTGTTGGCACATGGCTGAAGAGGTAAGATAATGCTGCTTTTCTTTCTATTAATACATAAATTTGAACTTTTCTGAACTCTGAAATGGGATTTTAAGTAAACATACCCACTCTGTGTTTGCTGCTTAGAGGATTTGCAATTAATGCTTCTAAGATGACTTCTGAAATACCGTATTCATGTATTGTGAGAAATCTACATAATCTGGAACACTTTTTCATGAAATGTCTGCCTTTTTTTTCTGGTTGAAAGTAAAACCGGTGACACTGACTTTCATCTTGACTTAATTGAATGGGAAAGACAAAACATTGCTGTCTTTCCAGGTCAGTGTAAATTTTTCAGATAAGTTACAAGAGGATGCTAGTG
This sequence comes from Chaetops frenatus, assembly GCA_013400775.1. Lineage (NCBI taxonomy): Eukaryota > Metazoa > Chordata > Aves > Passeriformes > Picathartidae > Chaetops > Chaetops frenatus. Next base: position 1,014 of record VZTR01003008.1, read on the forward strand.
AAAGGAAAGTTGCTATTTTTATTTTGGCTCCTTGTGTATGCTGTGATTTTCCAGCTTCTCTTGGAATCTGTAAGATGGCACACTTTGCAATGCATTAATTTCTAATAAAATGTAAAGTGACTAGAAAACTTAAATGCTTTGTAATTAAAAGTTTGGGTATTTTTACTGTTTATTTTAGGAGCAGTTTAATAGATATGAAAGAGCAATCCATGCAGCCCTAAGTGGAAACCTCAAACAGGTATGTCAAGCCCCCTAGTTAAGCAGTTGGTAGTTGTGCATTTCCTTTCTTATATGTTACAATGATATAAGAAATATTGCATTTACTGATTACTGTACTTTTAAAGATCTAGTAAACAAAACAGTAGCAAACATTGCTGCTTTAGTAGACATGCTCTTTGTAGTACTGACGTCTTAATTAAATACATGAGTGATTTTTCAGGCAAGGAAAGGCTGCTGTTTAAGGTGGTTACTAATCTGCTTTGGTGCCTGAAAATCTGATCCTAAATTTTAGTTGCTCTGTTTGGGTTCTGATGTTCCTCCATCTCTTGATAATTTTTTTGCTCTGTTTTGTTTAATATGTAGCTTCTTCCAGTTTGTGATACCTGGGAAGATACTGTTTGGGCGTATTTCAGGGTCATGGTGGACACCCTAGTTGAGCAGGAAATACGAACCTCAGTAGTAACTGCAGAGGAGATGGAAGAGCTCCCTAGAGATTATTTGGAAACAAAGTAAGAATCAAGTAAAATTTTGCTGCTGCTACACTCAACAAAGCATCCTGTATGATCAGTCTGGAATATTCAAGGTAACATTTTTTTGTCTTTCTCTCTTTTCTTTGAAGCTGGACTTCAGAAAAAGTTTTTGAAGAACTTCAGGCAACAGACAAAAGGGTATGTAATAATTGCAATGTTTCTCCTCACTGCTTACCATTTTTAATTATTCACTGGGTTCTACTTTTTACTGCAGTTTTTAATGAAATGCTCAGATATGCACAAGGACTAATTTGTTTCATGTTTTCTATCCCCAAAAATGTGTGATTTCTCAATTCAAATAGATTTTTCTATATACTGCTACCTCTTAACAGTGAAAGTGATAAAGATTTTTTGTTGCCCTCTATCTGCCAAACTAGCTGGGTGTGCTAAAGAAACAGATGACTGTCAAATGTCAGACATACAAAGCAGACAGAGTAAATCAACTATTTAACACTTCAGTAAAATGTTCAAAATTTATTACATTCCATTTTCTTCATAGGAGCTTTGTGTGCATATTTCAGAACAGGCCTTTCACAATTTAAAAGCATATTTGCTTAGACTGTGATTCTTTTTTACTTTTAGCACCCAGAGTACTCAGTTCATGTAAGATGAGGATATATAACTTACAGTTTATTTTTGCAGTGATTAAATTGAAACGACACTTACTTTTTATATTGCTAAGACAAAGACTTGCAGTCAGCCACAGATACACCCAGCTGCATTTGCCATTGCAACATAGGGCAATTCTCACTGTGAAGCAAATTTACAGGTGGGTTTGGACTGCATTTCATGCATTAATGCATTAATTCCTGTGGGGAGAGGGTGGAATTTCTTCCTGAAGTAACTTTCACAGGCCTTTTCTTTAAGGATTTATACACATTGTTGCTTCTTTTATGATTTTTGTAAATCTTATCTGTAACGTCATTGTTTATTCTCCTCTTCAGAGCAAAAAGCTCTTAGTCTTGGGTATCTTCCATGAAAGTATTAACTGCACAAATCTATATTCCAATTCTTTCTTTCAGCTCTTGCTCTTAATGAAGAATACTCTTTGAAATATGGTAGCTTTTTTTCCCCTGGGTAACCTTTGCTTTATTTATAAGTTTGTTTTCTTCATACATTATGCTAGAAGATTTATTAAAAGTTTGAACTTTGTTTTTTTGTCTTCAGAGGGTTATAGAAGAGAATCAAGAACACTATCATGTGATTCAGAAATTCATTATACTGGGAGATGTGGATGGTAAGCATTTTTCCAAGTGATTTTTTTTTATTGTCAACTGACTACATTATTTTGAGGGACCTTTCCAGAAACTTCTGTGTGAGTGGATTTTTAGAAGCACACAGTAGGCAAACTGCATTAGAGCTATGCTCTAATCAAGAACTCTAGGGACAGTTTGACCTGTAAGGTGGCTTTCAAAGAAGTAATGAAATCATGTAAATGTGTCAGGATACGTGCCAGATGACAGCTATAACTTCTTCTGAGAAATGATAGAATAGATACAGTACATTTTTAAGCCAAACAGCTACATCTTTCTGAAATTGTTGCTGTTCTGTTTTGTTGGACTTCTGAAGCTAAATTACATTTGTTGAATAAATGCATAATTTTGAAATATTTCTTAGGTGGTTTTTTTCTTTCTCCGTGGTATGGCTAATGCAGACATTTCATTGGTGGTTGGTTACAGGTTTGATGGAAGAACTCAGCAGGTGGCTTTCCAAAGACAGAAGTGTGCTCCCAGGACATCTCCTTCGTTTCATGACACATCTTATTCTGTTTTTCCGCACTTTGGGTATGCAGACTAAGGTCAGTTCACTTGTACTTGATTTGTTGTCATAGCAGTAGCCAGTCTTTGAAGTAGATCTAGCCATTAGCATATGTTTGACAGAAGGGACAAAAAAGGTGCGATTTCCTACATGAATTCCATTGTGGGAATTTGTAACGGTAGATTCTGCCTTTACAGTTTTGTAATAGATGAATTTATTGTATGATTACTCAATCAACCCTCAGTAGACTTCATGGGGAAAAGGCAGAAGTGCAAGCTTTTATGATGTTTATTTTATATTGATTGTATACAGTTCATATAGATCCATGCTTTGATGAAGGTCTTCAATTGACACATTTAAAATTAAAATGATACTTCCTGACAGCAACACTCGAGTCTTGGCTAAAGCAGTTTCAAGTGCTCGGACTATACTGGTTGTTTAGTATAGGCTATTCCAGATGAGTCAGGTGATATTTATACCATGTTATATTATCATTTTCTGTAATAAAACAGGGCATGTAGTACACTGCAGTAGTAATCTGTGTCCCTGACATTTTGTTTATTCATTAAAAAAATATGATAAAATGGAAAGCTTTAAAAATTATGTAAGAAGTAACATTCCAGTTAGACCAGACCATATTATCCAGTTGCTGAATAAGAAAATCCTTGGAACACTACATCTTTGAATCAGAAGACATGCTTTTTTAATCATGCTCCAAGAGAAACAGTTCTTCCAGTTGAGCCTGTTTGTGTAGATTACTGAAGCAGGAATAAGCAAATAACCTTTTGTCTGTTTTAATAGTGAAAGCCTGTAAAGTATATTTTATTTTTTTTCCCACATTATCTGATTTTAAATTGCATTTATATTTGTTTGCAATAAGGAGGAAGTTTCTGTTGAAGTCCTAAAGACCTACATTTAGGTAAGCTTTCAGAAATACTGTTTGTTTTCTCCAATGGAATTTAGATGTAAAGGAGGAAGAAAAGCAGACTTAAGGTTACAGGATTATAAGAGCTATGATGCAGCTAATGCTCTTTTCTCAAGAGATACATGGAAGCTTGCCTAATACGCAAAGTCTCTGTCAGCAGTTCTTAAATAAGAGACAGTTTTATTGATCCTTGTTTAGAAGCTGAGTGGAATCTTCCTGTATGAGAATAAATTAATCGGAAATTTGTTACACATTTTTGGGTTTACCTAGTACGTGTTTTTACTTAAGTGTAAACACTTAGATGTTTACACTAAGGAATATAGTATGCATATCTGTTATATATATTTCTATATTAATGGATATCTTCTGTATATTTGCTTCTTGTATATTTGCTTCTCATTCTGTGTGTTTGCTTCCTACTGTGCAGCAGTTGGTGTTGGAGAAGCACACAACTTTAATAGCATTTTATGTCAGCCACCTGCCCCCAGAGCTCACTGTGGCTCAGTACGCTTTGTTTCTTGAAGATGTTACTGAGAGCGATCAATGCCACCACTGCCTTGAATTGGCAAAAGAAGCAGGTGAGAAACCCTGATAGTCCAATTATTATTTTATATCTTAGGTTATTTTGTCTTTCAGTAGTTTTTGCTCCAAAACCTAGCTGTGAATATGATTTGTTAATAAACTATTTTTATCTTTGAAGTTTAGGCCTGTTTTGCATTTCTCTTAATCCTTATTCTCATGAAACCACTACACTGCACTCTCGCCTGGTGTGAGCAGGCGAGCAGGTGAATGTGAAACCGCTACATCTTGTCTCTCTATTTTTCAGTTAAATAAAATTAATTTGCAGATCACTTCTTCAAGTAGGTATATAGGTGTGTTTTCCTTAACCTGGAATTGATTAAGCTAAATATCACTGCTTCTGGGTTATGTCCAAACACACCAGGAAGTAAATGCCAGCTGCCTGTCTCAAATATATGTTCTGAAGCTTGACATGATCATATTATTTCAGAGAACTAATTATAAAAATACATACCTGTTTGTGGATTTGGGAAGGTTGAGTACCTTAAATTTTTTGTCATATTTATTAGTGCTTTTTCTCAGCCATTGTGGATTGCTTGCATTAATTGTAAACTCCCTTCCAGGCCTGTATGCAAAAGTAGAGGGGATTACAATGAAGCAGCACCCTGTCCATTGCTTGACAATGCCTCTGTGCCACTCAGAATACACAAAGAAGCAGATTTCCTGCAGATTTCAGTGTCTTAACTTCTCTTCAGTCATTTTTCAATCATTTTCTTTGAAACTGGGCTAAGGTTTCAAAAATAAAACATCCTGCTTAAGCATCTGTAAAAGAACTATTCTGAGCTTTTCCTGGTACATTTCTGTCAAATCATAGTCTTGCTGTGAGAATTGTAAGAATCAGTGATCTTAGCAGATATATCTATATGCTGTCTTCCATACAGACTGAAAAATTTACTAGTTGTCTTATTCTCATATTTGATACTCTTTGTTATATCAAAGTTCATTCTTGTAAAATACCCATGATAAATTACATAGCGCAAAAGCTTATAATGTATTCTGACAATGTTTGTGTGAACAGAATGATAAGAATTACCAGTAGTAAGCAATAAGATCAACAACTGGAGTGTGAAATTCAGTTTGTGTCAAGTTTGAATTCATGATAGTTCTTACATAGTTCTCTTTTAACCCAGGTCTAGACGTTGCTACCATAACAAAAACTGTTGTTGAAAACATTCGCAAGAAGGATGCTGGGGAGTTCAGCCACCACGACCACGTGCTAGACACAGGCACAACAGAGGTGAGGGCTTCACAGAGCAGATAGTCCAGTGTGCAATCGACTAGAGTCTTTGACCATGTATGAGCCATATTTTTCTTTCAACAATGGTAAAAACTGCCTTGAAAAAGCCTATAAGGGAAATGCACTTTTCCTGTGTCCAAGTGAGATCAGCAGCCGTGCCTGTATACAAACATTAAATGAAGATAAGTCCCATGAAGTGACTGCAGCACCCTATGTTGTAGCTGGGAGTAGGATGTTGTTGTAACCTCTACAATTTATGAGGATTAATGCTTTGGATCTCAGATATACCTTTTAAGATGCTGAAGTGGCATTTTTAACTACAGCAGACACTGCTTTTGCTGACAGTTTCCTTGTCACTGCTATTGAGCATTGGTTGGATCCAAGTCAGTCCTTTAGGGACAGCAAGGTAATGTTAATAGGCTCTATTCAAAGTACTGTTTAGAAAGCAACAGATCATTTGCAAATTTGTGGTGATGTTTTTGCTGTTCAGTACAAAGTTTAAGCTCCCTAAGACAAAAAGGTAATTTATCTAACACAAGAGTTGGAAAACTGTGGTTGCAGGCTGATGGCACCCTGGAAGATTATAGCAAGAGCTCCATAAAACATAGTAGTGTATTCATATAAAAATTTGAGGAAAACGCATCATAATCCATGAAAATTTTTGAGAGATGATGCTCTGAATATCTTGGGGACACTTAGAAATTAATTTTTTTGTTATTCCAGATGGCAGACATTTTCTAAGTTTTTTAATAAAGTGACCCTTGTTACTATGTTGTAATGCTTTCCAAACTTATGTATTTCTCTGACCAGATCTAATGTGTGTTACATCAGCTGTGTGCTTGAAATGGTGGTGAATCTCTGTCTTGGTTGGTTTTTACAGGCGGATCAGCTGAAAATAGATGTAATTGACTGGCTCGTATTCGATCCTGCACAGAGGGCAGAAGCACTTAAGCAAAGCAACGCGATCATGAGGAAGTTCTTGGGTACTAAGCTTCACAAATATTGTAGACTTATTTTTAAATGTTGGTTCTGTTCTCATTGGCTCTTGGCACTACATTTCATATAACTTTGAATCTAGTCTATTAAAAAGCATGAGTTTGCCAGCTTAAGAAGATAAGGTATGGAAATTGCAAAGCTCTGATACCCAGTTCACATTCTCATAGCATCCAAGAAACATGAAGCTGCAAAGGATGTGTTTGTGACGATTCCCCAAGACTCTATAGCAGAAATATATAACCAGTGGGAAGAACAGGGAATGGATACTCCGCTTCTAGCTGAAGATGACAATGCTATCCGGGAGCATTTATGTATTCGTGCATATTTGGTGAGTTTCAAATACACAATATTCCAAGTTACTGTTCAGAAATAATGGTGGCTTTGCCTTGGTGGTAAAACTTTAGCTTTGTCCATTTGGTTTAACTTCTGATTCGTTGATGCATTAAAGCTGTGCATGCAGTGACATTCTGGTTATTAGATGAATCAAAAATATCCAAACACTGTCTCCAATGCAATCCAGGAAGCCCACGAAACCTTTAATGAATGGTTTAAACACATGAACTCAGCTCCACAGAAGCCTTCTTTGTTACCACAAGCAAGTTTCACTGAAAAAGTGGCCCATGAGCATAAAGAGAAGAAGTATGAGGTAGGTAGAAGTCCACCTTATTTACTGTAAACGTTTATGTTCTTGCTTTAGAGGCAGTCTAGTTTAATGAAACAGAGTAGAAGACTGGTATTTCATATCATTTAAGGACTCTTTTATAAATTACTTTTATGTTGAGAGAGTATGAGACAGTAGAATAATAAGGCCACTGCACAATAAATTCTGGATTTTTAATGACTCAGCTTTACATAAAATATTGTAATGTAATAGTAAATACTCAGTATCATGTGTTGAGTGTCAGTGTCATTAATAAATGTGAGCACTTGCTTTTGCTATTAAATCTTTATTCTTGTATTATCATCTTTTGTTTTCTAAAAGATGCTGCAGTTTTGTTTTGATTGAAGTTCTTATTGCAGGTCTGACCAGTAAGAATATACCATATTCAGTTATATAAACATTTGTTTTATAAGCATGGCAGAATAGATTGTTTAAAATTATCTTCCTCTAGTGGCTTTGCTTCTGAACAACCTGTCTGGCTCTCTGGACAGGGCATTAAGCAAGGATGGAAATAGCTGTTAGCAGCAGGCTTTTAAGTTTTAACCACTGGCTGAAGATTCTAATTTGAATTGGAGCTGAGCTGCCTGTTGCAGTCTGTTTTAAAATAGCCTTGGAAATTATCCTGTTCTGCAGTAGTTTATTTTTTGTTTCTTTGCCAGATGGATTATAGCATTTGGAAAGGCCTCTTGGATGCTCTTACAGCTGATGTTAAGGAGAAAATGTACAATGTGTTGCTGTTTGTTGATGGAGGATGGATGGTTGACGTTAGAGAGGTAAAATGAATTTTTATATCACAACGCAGACCACAAAGCACAGGTCACGTGCAGTTGTATCTTTGTGACATTTAATTTAGTTTCACGTGTTCCTTTTTAATTGGCTCTGTCCTTGCTGTGAGCATTTAGAGCTTGCTCCCCTTAGTTACCATACAGATCATATCTGACAGTCCTCTCCAGGATGCTTAGGCCAGTTTTCTGCCTCTGACAACACTAATTGCGTGGCTGTGCTGAGTTGCCTGTTAAAGGTAGATTTTCGTAATACTAATATGTTGGTTTGCTCTGGTAAGGATGCCGAGGAGGACCCCGAGCGAACACACCAGATGATCCTGCTGCGCAAGCTGTGCCTGCCAATGATGTGCTTCTTGCTGCACACGGTGCTCCACAGCACGGGGCAGCACCAGGAGTGCCTGCGCCTCGCCGACATGGTCGCCTCGGAGCGCCACAAGCTGTACACGGTGAGCTAGGCAGGGCTGCAGGCAGCCTGCCTTACATTAAAAGCTCTGTGGGTTGGCTGTGGAAAAAGCTTCTATATAGAGAGGAAGATACCATATGTTCCTTAGCATCATAAGTTTCTTTATCACTTCCCATTCACTGCAGTAGTAAAAGGTTTCCTTGTGTTATGACTTAAGGAATCAAAGAGTTAACTTTGAAACGCTGAGGATGATGACCAGTGTTCTGACAACCAGTTCTGAGTACTGCAGGTACTAGTTTTTGGATGGGGGCTATTGAATTTTAACTTATGATCTTAAAGGTCTTTACCAGCCTAAATGATTCTATGATTCTAAGTTTAGCTGTATAATTGTAATTGATTTCTTTATTTCCATTACATTTCAAACACTGTACAAGCAGGTTTTGGTTTAGAGCATTTGGTTTACCCATGACCATCCAAAAGCCTGAAAAACAATCCCAAAATGAGACAGAACTATCTTGAGCCTACCTTCGGGTTTTGGGTGCTGCTACTAACCTCCCATGTCTTACTAAATGTCCTTCTGAAATGCCTGATGAGCACACTATCTTAAATAGAAATAAATAATCAAATAGAAAAATAGAAACTTAATTAACCACCACTTTTTTATATCAGTGCCATTCATTGCAAATAAATATAACTTTATGATGTTTGGTTTTTTATTATTTATTCTTAGGTATTTTCAAAAGAAGAACTCCGAAAGCTTCTACAGAAACTGAGAGAATCTTCTCTGGTACTTCTGGACCAGGATCTTGATCCTTTGGGATATGAAATTCAGTCATAAGTTTTCATGTACATACTTGCAGCAACTTCTGAGCATGGACATTCTGGTTATTAACAAAACAAAACAAACAAAAGATCCCAACAAAATCATTACTTGGACAAAGTGTTCTCTTTTTGTGGGGTAAAAACCCCCAACCTTCAGATTTCAATATAAACTTGAAAAAGTATGACCAACTTCAGAGATGTTATTTGTTATACAACCTTTTTCGTATTCTTTTTCCTAATAAAAATGCTTGAAAAAGAGAAAATGCTTGTTCATTCTAATCTAAAGTGTCATTATATAAATTTGGTGATGGTACGGACCTCCTCAATCTGTTTGCTCTGTGCCAAAAGGAGCTGCCCATAGACTGGAAACATTACTTGGCAGTAGAATGTGCATGGATACAATGGGGAGAAAGGGAGACTGACGGAAGGTGTATGGAGAAAGTAGGGGAGAAGAAAACAGACACACTGGAGGAAAGGAAAACCAAAAAGCAAAAGTGAGGGGTTACTTCCAGCCCTTCAGAAGAGAAGGCAGCCTTCCTTCATGGCTTTGTGCTGTTCTCCTGTACATGAAGGAGTTGCTAAAATGCTGATGAAATCCTGAACCAGAGGAGAGATACATTGAAAACCCCATGTTTGAGACTGTGTAGTTTATTTTGAAAGCTTGTTCTGCCCCCGTTTACATGTGTAAACACGCGTTTAGCTGCCTTTCCCTTAACCAAACGGAGTGCAGAGGA
>VZTR01003008.1:10793-24736 GCA_013400775.1 Chaetops frenatus
GGGCGGCCGCCGGGCTGCCTCAGCCATGGGCTGGCTGCCGGCGCAGGGCCGGCTGGCGGCGGGGCTGCTGGTCAATCTGGCCGCCTCCATCTGCATCGTCTTCCTGAACAAGTGGCTGTACGTGCGGCTGGGCTTCCCCAACCTCAGCCTCACCCTGGTGCACTTCGCCATCACCTGGCTGGGCCTCTACCTGTGCCAGGCGCTCGGCGCCTTCTCCCCCAAGAGCCTCCAGCCCGCGCAGGTGCTGCCGCTGGCCCTTAGCTTCTGCGGCTTCGTCGTCTTCACCAACCTCTCCCTGCAGAGCAACACCATCGGTACCTACCAGCTGGCCAAGGCCATGACCACGCCGGTCATCGTGGTCATCCAGAGCGTGGCTTACGGCAAGACCTTCCCTCTGCGGATCAAGCTGACCCTGGTGAGGAGGCGGCGGGGCCGAGGGGAGCGGGGAGGGGCGACTCTGAGGGCAGCGCCGCTGCCTAAAACCGCCGTGTCCCCCTCCGCAGGTCCCCATCACGCTGGGTGTTTTCCTCAACTCCTACTACGATGTGAAGTTCAGCGTCCTGGGGATGGCGTTCGCCACCCTGGGCGTCCTGGTGACCTCCCTGTACCAAGTGGTGGGTAACGGCGCGGGCCGCGGGAGCGTTGGGGTGGTTGGGCTCCCAGATGCTGCCCCTTGCTTTGAGCGCCTTTAAGCAGCGCCCAGCTTCCCAGGAAACCCTCCGTGCTACGTTATTCGGTTTTTAAAACCACACCAAATTATGATAAGCCACCATAACCCCTAATAAATTAAGGAATCGATCGTCCTTGCTGCTCAAAATTGGGGCGTCATCTTTGACGTGAGCGTTATTTTTAAGGGGAAGAGATTGCTTTAGCAGTAAAACTCCTTTTTTTTTCTAGAGGGAACAGATGTTCTCCTTGCTGAAGCAAGTGCCCCGCGTTTGCGCTTTTCCCTAGAAAAGATGTTTTCCAGTCCTTCAATCCCATGGTTTATCCTTGATCTATTGACATTTTATCAGTATCCTTCTGCAGTTTCGACTACACACGTTCTAAGGTGGTTTTGTAGAGGGTGGATGAATACATAAACACACAATACAACTATTATGGATAAGGATGATTTTAAAAATTGATATGTCCAAGGACTGCCTCAACCCTTTCTGCTGTAACATTGTACTAATAGCTTACCCGATTTGTTATTGACCATGACTGTAAGAGCCTCCTAAATTAGAAACCCCTGTCATGTTGATGTGATAGATTTAAACATGAATTTGTACGAGGTACTTTGTACTGTGCCTCAAAAAAAGTGAGACTTTTTGACCCGTAGTGTGTAAGATGATAAATAATGGTCTCTTGACCTGTTTTGGGGCAGGAGAAGGAAAGAGGTGCTGCATAATAACATGGAGTGATGATATGTGTTCTGGAGAAATAATGGTACTTGGGTAAAATGATATAGATAAAAAACCTGAGCAAGTTTATATGCCAGAATCCATGTTACCAGTTAATGTGATTTAAGAAAGTATTAAATGTCAGTTTTCAGTACAACATGAAGACATGTCCTTTTGCCTGTAACATCTGTCTTCATAGCCATAGATAAGTAATATTTGTGAAAGTATGCAATCTTAAAAATTGAAGTTAGAGTCAATTATAATCATTATTGAAATGAAACTCATTAAATCTGGAATAAACTGACGAAAGACAAATGTGTTCTGGTTTTGTTAGCTTTTATGTACAGGAAAATGAGAAGAAAAGAACAGAATCCAGTCCCTGCTTAGGCAAGGATGCTCAGCTCCAACACAGACAGGATGTGGAATTTGTGTTGAGAATAAAGGGGAGCTGCTGTTCTCTTCCCAGCTCTGCTACCTATTTGTTCATTCTCAAGTACAATACTTTACCCCCAGGCCATGGGAAAAGGAAAGTTTAGGCACTCTTTTCACTGTCCCTGCATACAGTTTTCTCCTCATGGCTTTTTCACTTTTAAGAGACAAACACATANTCTGCCCCCGTTTACATGTGTAAACACGCGTTTAGCTGCCTTTCCCTTAACCAAACGGAGTGCAGAGGAGACGTAGTGCAGTTAGGCAAGGACTTCGGCTCCTTCGCCGAAGTCGGTGTCTTTTGACACCTGACAAAGAACGTACTTCGTGCTGTACATGTGTACATACAATTTCGTGATTGTGTTTGCGGAAATACCCAGTCCAGCTGTGGAGAGGTACTCGTGGCTTGGAGCCGAGGTGCGTTTCTGCCCGTCGGGGCTGTTGGGCAGGAGGTGAGGGCACACACAGACACACGCGGTCCCTCCGCCCCTCGCTGCCGCCCGGGGCGGGCGGGCGGGCGGAGCCACCGGAAGGCGCGAGCCCACGTGCCCCGGCGGGGCNCCCAGCTCTGCTACCTATTTGTTCATTCTCAAGTACAATACTTTACCCCCAGGCCATGGGAAAAGGAAAGTTTAGGCACTCTTTTCACTGTCCCTGCATACAGTTTTCTCCTCATGGCTTTTTCACTTTTAAGAGACAAACACATAGAGCCTCCAGGGAGCCTCCAGTGAGGCTCAACAGCCTGTTTATGTAGTATTGTCCACATGAGACTCCCTCTGTGTTAGTAGCCAGTTAGTAGCCAGTTGTGTATTAATCGGGTTTTTCAACTTACGGGGTTTTTTTCCTCATGTTTAACAGCTTTCTCTTTTGGTTTCAGTGGGTAGGCGCTAAGCAGCATGAGTTGCAGGTAAACTCTATGCAGTTGTTGTACTATCAGGCACCAATGTCCTCAGCTATGTTGTTGTTCATCATACCCTTCTTCGAGCCAGTCTTTGGAGAAGGGGGACTATTTGGGCCCTGGACGCTTTCTGCTGTGGTAAGGCTTTTATTGACTTTATTTAAATAATTATCACTGATGTAGTTAAATTTGATTGTAAGATCTGTTTCTTTGTGAAACAGATTTTTGTACAGCTGTTGGCTATGGTGAGATGAGAGGGGCATGTGCAGGACAAAAAGCCCCTTGTTGAGTCTGCCCCACTTCCTCTGAGAGGAGCAAGTCTGTCAATTGATTTATCTCCTTATTCTTGTTTCTATTTAGAGGGCATCTGAACAACAGGAAAATCTATCAAAATCCAGAAGCTTCCCCTAGTGTATTAAATGCTCTAGTTCTAGCTCTGTCTGTTCAGAGAAAGTGGCATCTGACCCTCTCAACATCTCTTCTGTGGAAGGATGCCAAATGTTGGTTGTTGTCTAGAATTAGTAGTTTATTTCCACCAAGAAGACTATAGTTTCTCTCCATAACCTTCTGTCCAGAAAAGAGCCAGTGGCATATTCTTACTACTGCTGATTGTGCCCCTCAGTGATGGGTCATTTCTTGTTGCACTGCAGTTTATGAATGGGATAACAAGTATTCACAGTAATAAAATTAGATATTTTGCTAAAATAGTTTTTGTTCTGACCATAAATAAGACTTTATCTCAAAGTTGAAGAATGCAACCTCTATGTGAATGAGTATCCAGATTTTCCAAATCACTCTTAAATGCTCACCAAGAGTAAAGGAGAAAAGGCCTGTGGCTCTATCACTGTATATTTATGGATGTCATACCCTGAGCTGCTTATTCACATCACCAGTGTCTGTACTGATTTGAAACTGTTTCTATTTTTGTTCTCCGTATGTTTTTCTTGCTTGATATTTTGCATTTGAAAGCAAATGAAACTAAATAAATAACCTGGAATGTATCTACAAATTGCCAAAGGCGAGTCAGATTACTGACTGTGTCCATTAATCCACAGATAATGGTACTGCTGTCTGGAATAATAGCCTTTATGGTAAACTTGTCCATTTACTGGATCATTGGAAATACATCACCTGTCACGTATCCTTTGTAACGTTGGTCGTTTCTCCTGTTTCCAGATTAATTTTGCTGGAATTCATTTGGGCTGATTTATGTGGGAAAACAGTTTGATAACCTTCCTGGTTTGTTTTAAATGATGAACAAATGATGCACATTCATCTGTTTCTTTGTTTGGGATTTGTATAGGTAATGGCTGTTCACTTGCTGACCTTCATACCTGCCAGGAATATTAACTCACGCTTTGGCTGCCTTGAGGAAGTGTTGGCATGTCCATTAGACTGCAGTGAAAAGGGGTGAAAGGCTTCAGGCAGAGGTTAATACAGCCATAGAGATTGGGAAAATGACTTGAGTCAACACAGTGTACCATTGCATGCTCTGGGTGGAACTAATGAAACTTCCAAGTGTTTCTTTTTTACAAAAAATAATACTGGTATTGGCTATTGTCCTTAACAGATATCTAGGTATAATATGTTTGGACATTTCAAGTTCTGCATCACCCTCCTGGGAGGGTGCCTCTTATTTAAGGATCCACTGTCTGTTAACCAAGGCCTTGGGATTCTGTGCACACTGTTTGGCATTTTAGCCTACACCCACTTCAAGCTTAGTGAGCAGGAAAGCAATAAGAGTAAATTGGTCCAGCGTCCATAGAGCAAGAGTTTCTGAAGACTGTTGTGAAGGAAAACGAGTATTTAAACATGCATTGATTTTAGAATGCACAGAATTGCCTCATCCACTTAGATCTATGGTTTTAGTTTGACTACCAGGATTGTTATTCTGTAACAAAACCAAACAAACTGAAGGATGTAAAGTGCTTGGATTTTGCCATCTCAGGCTGTCCTGTTCTTTTTATTACATTAAAATGGTAACTTAAAAGAGAAAAAGGCACACTTCAAATTGCTGTGGAAATTGTACTGAAGTAACTATATTTTTTTGCATACCAAATGAGATCATGATGGCTACAGTTATAATACAGAGAGAGAGAAAGAAAAATAATCCTGTCTATGTGATCAAGCCAGTATTGCCATTGTGAAGAAACTTGGAGGCACTTTTATGCAAATGTTCTGGTATGTAGTGATGCTTCCTCATTTTTGTCTGACGAACAATGAAGTGAGAAAGATACTTTGTCCAGTCATTTTTAAAAAAAGGCTGCTAGACTCATTCCTATTTCTTGTATATGCTTTCTTACCTATGTTTAGCTTCAACACAGGGATAGATATTTAGATGAAGAAGGTAGATAAAATTACAGGTGAAGAGGAAAGCAGAAAACTTGAAGCCACAGGCCAAGGTGTGGAAAAGTAGGAAATCAGATCTAAACAGTTCATCTTAATTTTTTCTTTTTATTTGTCAGGACATTAATGAAGTAATTAATGTTTTGAAAAATTTTGTTACTGCTTTATAATTTTCTCTGTGCCAAAACCAAGACTTTACACAAGATCTTGTAAATACCTGTGAGCCTAATAAAATCTCTGGTTTTGTGGTAGTAACCAAATGTTTTGCAGCCCTTGCACACAGACTCCCATGCTAAAAACATATTTTGGTGAAGGCTTCGGAAAGGTCACAGTCTTTAATGGGTGTGAAGGTTGCCCAGTTCTCTGTTTTGCCTTCAGCATCACCTCCCTTGCTCCCACAGCTTTCCCCAAGAGTTACCTTGGGTGGGATCTGCAGGTTTGTCTGTTGTAATCTTTTCAGGGGAGTGGCCCAGGGCTGTCTGGACAGTGTTGGGTATGAGGCAGAATTTCCTCAACAGACAGTCCTGGGGAATGTATCTGAATGACTGCAGAGTGCAAGGTGGGACCTGCTTCTGCTCTAATTTAAAAAATGCTTTGAAAATTATTCTATGATGGAATCACTTATTTTGACAATGTGGATGGAAGAAATTCAGTGCTGTTCTAGTAAAAAAAAAGGAAAGGAAAAAGAACTGCTTTCTGTAAATCTGGTGAGAACATTTGTTCACTAGATTTGCAGGGTTAGAATTTAATTGCAGTATCTTAATCCTTATATGTTGGGGGGTTTTTTGTCTTCATCTACCTCTATCAGATTTAAAGAGGGGAATTGTGTGGACAAAACCAAGCATTTAAGTTGTGCAGCCACTGACAAATAATATTTAGTTCCTCTAATCTTTTTACGATAGAGGTAAGAAGTCTTTGTGTTGGAAACAATGCAACTTTTCTCAAGCTTGTAAATTATTTATTCCATTACAGAGTTCTTGATTTGAGAAAAAGTTACTCCTCTGTGTAACCTATGTTTATACCGTAACACTCCTTATAATTTCAGAGTTAGGAATACCTGAATAATTTTACATCTTTACCAACTGTTTCTTGGACATTGTACTGGTCCAAGGATAATTTTTTTTAATACAGTTTTGTAGATCTGTATAATTAGTTTAAAAATACAGCCTGGACTACTGAAAGATGTGTTCACATGGTCAAGCTCTGGATGCATATCCTTCAGTATGTACACTGAGAAAGCCATTTGCATTAATTTGTGCTGTGCACAAGTTCTTTTACATGTAGATAGATTGCAAAAAAACAGCTAGAAAAAAACTGAATTACATGCCTGTATGACAAAAATATTTGAGATGAGATGGATATAAATATATATATAAACTGATAGAATGAACTAAGCAACCATGCCTGGAAATACAAAAGACTCCTTAAGAAGAGAAGCAGATTTGAAGAGGAAGTTAACAGCATCATTAAAAAGTACCTTATAAATATAATCTGGTGCTGGAAGGTGTGTGTGTGGGAGTCACACACCAAGTGATGTGATTTTTTTTTTCATGCATTCAAGAACTCTCTTTCAAGATTTACTTGTAGCTAATAAATAAAGTATCTTGAACTTTGTCATATGGTTCAAAATATTAAATCCAGGAGACTTGTGTAATTGTGGGATAAATAGATCTTTGTATGTATTGTTTCTTTGGATACCACGTGTAGGGTGGGAATAAATATTTAATCATTTGTCTGATACCTGCTTATTGCAGAGAGGAGTTGTTCTTGTCTTTTTTCATCTTCTGTTTGAATTGCATAACTTTGGGGGTCTAGGTGTGTATAAGACAAAATGGTATCACATGGATTTATGCCCATATGAATATGGCAGGGAGTTTGAACATTTTGGACTCGTGGCACAAATGAGGGAAGCTTTAAATCCTGAGGTAAAAGTGTAGTGTTATTAAAATTACTGATACTTACTTGCTTATTCTAGTTTTTAATACATCACTTGAATGTGTTTTCTTGCTAACTATGTGTATTTCAGTCAGTTTGTGCTTTCCTGAAAGAGAAATCAGGGACTTGCCATCTTCAGCAATGTGTAGTCATCACCTTGTGTGAGCTGTTGCAATTGAAGCTGTACCATACATGCCGTGGTGTTTGGTTCAGAACAACAATTCTACTTTATATTCTATGTATGACTAAACTGTGGTAACAGAATAGGCTTTGGTCCTTTTCTGCCATGCAGTGCATTGCTGCTATATTAACATTCTTTACTTAAAAAGCTACTATTGATTTAATTCAAATGGAACTGTAAATACCAAGATGGCATTTAAAAATGAGAGCAGATGATTCTGATTAAAATGAGAGTGACTGGTGGTAAGTTATCTAGCCTTGTCCCCAAAAAGTTCAGAACAACATCCACAAGATTTTCCCATTTTCCCCAAAGCAATAGGAAGTATGTCTTCATTTAAGAGATACTCAGTGTAAAGCTTTGTGTTACCTTTCTGGGTGGTAACTTGGTGCTTGTTTGACAGCTTTTGCATCAGGTTTTGTACAACTTGCTAAGTTCTTGCAGGTTCTGGGGCAGAGTGCCAGAGTTTTCCTGTTGATGGGTGAACAGCTGCTCTCTCAGGCTTGAGGTTGAAGGAGGGTGGTTTGCTGCTGTTATATGTATGAAAAGGAGGTTTGTCTTTCAGGAAGTCCACAACATTCAGGACAGAACTGCAGTTCAGCAGGACTGTATCCTCTCTCCGTCATTTCATGAAATGAATGCCCAGTGATGGCCTGCAGCTAAAGCAACATTAAAACTTTCTTTAGGCTACCCATAGTTTTTTATTAAACTTAAAAAAAAATATTAGTGGTAGTCGATGCTGGTTAAATATTAAGCTAAAATCTCATTTTTATAATGCCTTATTATATAAGAGTTTCAGAAGGGTTTTTTAGCATTTTGGAGTTGAGCTAATGTCTAAGCCACATCTAGTTTGTCAAATCTGCAAAATCTATCCAAAAATGCTGGATTATTCATAGCTGGGTGTATACATCAGTAGAGTTGGGCTGCTCTTGAGCAATACTGGACACTGGCACACTGTTCAGGTATTTAGCAATGACCAAGAAACATCTGGCCTGAAATTCACCAATGTACTTGGGAAATGAAAAAGGCTCACTGACTGATGAGAGCTTTTTAACTTCCTGCTTTTTATGTTCCTGCTTTTAACAACAGGCTTGCAGGTTCAGGGAATTCAGAGAGCAGGCCCTAGTTCCTCGTATCACCTTTCATATTAAGATTTTTCTCCCAATATGTCCATGTTGTTTCCAGTTAAATAGTTAGGTCTTACCTAAAATATAAAAGAAACAGAGTTTGGACTAAAGATTTTCAGGTGTTTGTTTATGTTACGGGTTTTTTTCCTCTTAAAATTTTATTTTAGCCTTTCAAAACCCAAATTCCCTGTTTAATGAGAAAACAAAAAAAGGAAAAATGTTTTAGTAAATGAAAGGTTACTATATACTATAGTAACCTATATAGTATAGTAACCTACAAAGGTTACTATTGTGTATATATAGTGAAAATATATTCTGTTTTGCAAAAGAATTTCACTCTTCTAATTTTGAAGNAGTAGTTGACAAGTTTAGTATAATGTAGTTTTTAATAATATAAAATTAAAAATATAAATGCCATGAAAAGAAAAAAAAAAAAAAGCTGGATTCAGACAGTATAAGATCTTTGCCAAGCTTGTTCCACAGCAGTGGTTAACCTTCCTTGAGAGAAGGGAGCTATTGTTGTTTCTTTTCTGCTCAAATGATGCAGGGCTTGCTGAAGGAGGATTTGTGTTCCTGAAAGCTGCTCTGGTTTTTTTCAGCTGTATCAGTTGGTCCAATGAAAACATATCACCTCTCCCTGTGGGGCTTGTCTCACTGAAGGTGCTGTTTCTGCTTTCATCCAACTGATGTGGATCATTCTCCTGTCTTCCTTACATGTGTAAAATGACCTGAAAGGTCTAGTGGACCTAATGATTCTGTTCTATGATTCTATGACCCTGGGGAGTAGAATAGACTCCATTGCCTTGTGTAGCTGCAGTGTCCAGTCAGCAGTAGGGCATCCAGCCCAGCCTTAGGGGTCATAGTTACAATCTGCAGTACAAGGACTAAAGAAAGGGGAAATGTGATCCCTTTTCGTTGTTTTAGTTGCCACGTAGATTCTAATACTTTCCAATTTTAGTCTTTGTCATTTCCCTTTAGTAGGTGCATAAGAAAGCTCCCTTTCCAGTCTGTCCTTTCTGTATATAATTATGACACAGTTTATGGAATTCTGGAATTGAGACATTGTATCACTGCTCACATAAATACAGTGACCTCACCCACTGTTGCTGTTTCTTTACATAGGGGCCCTTGTCTGCCTTCCAATTGAGAAAAAATTATTTGCTTAAAATACAGGAGGGGTCAGGTTAACCTCAATTAAGAGGCAATTAGTTCAGGAGTTGCATGTGCCTTCCCAGCTGCACTTGCTCAATATCAAACAGTCACAATGCGCTGCCTTTATAGTGGATAGGCAGGAACAGACATGGGCAGATAAAACATAATGTAATTAAAGTAAATTACGTATTTAGAAGCAAGTAGGGGGAACAATCCAAACGCTGCTTGGAGGATTGGCATTGCAAAGATATTTTCTGCTCTGTGACTTCACTGGAACATGAATACAAGCCATTCATTTGAAGACGTGGTTATATTCAAGGAGCTCCAAGAAGTCCAGCATGGCTGTGTGGGTAACACGCACATGCAGGATGCACATGCAGGCTAAGCAGTTTGTCAGAAAAGAGCAGGACTATTTTTAGAACCAGAGATGGCTGTGTATCATCCAGGAAGTGCAGGGAGGAGATCTCTGGTTGAAGCAGACCATAAAAATGTAATTTTTAATGACCTTGGCACAAAAAACTGTTGTGTTTTACTTTCTTACAAAGCAGAGACTGAGAAGCAAATTCCCTTAATGGAGCTGTGTTCTGAAGCACATAGAGTAATCATGGATACTGAGACAATAGAATAGAGCTAGTTGTGATTAAAGAAAAAAAATGAGACAATAGATTAGGAAACAACTGAGAAGAGTGAACAGCAAATACACATCTAGGCAGGTTTTTAAATATAAGTTATAAGTTTAGATGCTCAACTCCATAATTAAGCAGCTCAATAACAGGGCCAGATTTGTCAGTGTGAACTTCCCTTTCAAGAGAACTTGATAGAGAATGGCATTTGCTCAACACTTCCAAAAAAGAAGCTCTATAATTGACAAGTTTGACAATCTTTTTGTCTCCAACTAAATTTGAACTCAATATTTGAACTAATTCTACTCAACCAAGAAACTGAGTCCTTGTTCTGTTTCCTTACTCTGTCCACAATATTTTTAATCCTCCTTACTCTTTGGGGAAAATAAACCATTTGTGCATTTTATTTTCTGACTAGTGTAACTGAATGGGTTTTGTTTTACAATACACCAAAGTTGTGCATTAAAAACTTGGATTAAGATCATCTTAATCAGGCTTGTCTTTGAGCTGAATGGAAAAAGCCTCTCCAGCTCCTATTATACAGCATCAGCTGTTGTGAAACAGATGCTTCTCTCCGGAGAGTCCAAAGCAATATTAAGGTCTGGGATCCAAAGTGGTTTACTTGTTAAGTGCATTTCTTGTAGTGATTAGTCAGAAACTGGTTTCCCATTTGTTAATCCAGTTGAGAGGAGAAACTGACAGTGGTGATCATATGTCGTCCAGGAAATTATGATACATTTCTGAAAACACACGATCTTGCTTTTCTGATTGTTAAGGTGGTTCTTCTGATCAGAATTAGCAATGTACCAATGTTTTTGAGCTAGTATTATTCCCCAGAGATGTAGTAGATCTTTTTTGTCAAACAAAGCCTGAGCAAAACTTTTCCACAAAGCATTTTCCAGTTCATTAATAGTTTTGTCTCTATTGGGA
The DNA here is from genome assembly GCA_013400775.1 of Chaetops frenatus. Taxonomy (NCBI): domain Eukaryota; kingdom Metazoa; phylum Chordata; class Aves; order Passeriformes; family Picathartidae; genus Chaetops; species Chaetops frenatus. Next base: position 21,794 of record VZTR01003008.1, read on the forward strand.
TGAACATGTAAACCTTAATTCTATACCCCTAAACCTACAGTCTCAAAGAGTTCCAGCTTACAGCAGTGTGAATGGACACGTGGGAGGTTGGCACTGAGCTGGGATTGCTGAGGACCTGCACCAAGTTGGCTTTGTAGAAATAGATGCAAGTTTACAGAACCAGCTGTATTTGGATGTCATTCAAAACTCATCTTGGATGCTGAACAAAGAAATTTAAATTCAGAAACTTTGAGAAATTAGCAGATGTAGTTGAAGACATGCTCCTAGTACACATTATATGAGATGGCAGCATCAGTGGAATGTCATGTTCCTGCTTAAAGGCACAAATCCCGTGTGTCCCCATGGACCCAACTTGGGCATTTGCTTATGCCTCTTGATCTGTCTGAACTGGGAAGTTTACATGGCCCTCTGCCAGGTAGAATAGCCACGACTGGCTGTAGAGCAAGTCGATGCCTTCCTGTGCAGGCAGGCAAGTTTCCGTGCTGGGACAAGGAGGAAGAGTGACACCACACAGCTATAAACAGGATTGGGGGAAGTGAGGCGGGGCGGGCGGCGCCTCGTTCCATAGTCCGGATGTAACATCCACGTGCCCAGACTCAGAAGAAAGGTATTGAAGGAGAAAGTGTCACACATAAACTAAATGGTGAGAAAACACTATTTTCATGTACAGCTACCAGCCTCTCAGACAGAAGCCCTCAAAGAGCTTCTTAAGCACTCAACATATTTATGAGCCTTTAAGTGGTCTTGAAGTCTTCAGGAGACTGGCTCTGAGCCTCAGTGGCTTGCTTCCTGCCTCTGCAGCCTCCTGTGGACTGGCAGATCTCTATTGCCCTTGTCCCCTGTATAAAGAGAAGATCTTTGGAACGCAAATTTTATGTTGATCCTACTTTTCAGTATGCTTTATTTAGCTGAACCAGTATGCTTTATTTAGCAGTCTGTGCTACATCATCTGTTTCTGCTTCTTTGATAGCCTATGGCAATTCACTGGGTGTCACACAAATTACAAATCACTGGGATATTATTTTTAAGGGCTGGTTAATTTTCTAATCAGTTACTTGTCCTTAAGCAAGCCAGGATTTAAATGCCTTCAAGTTAAGTATTCTCAGTGTTTTCACTGAGTGTAAAAGTAAGATAAGCAGGTCCCCTCATCTTCAGAGTTTCCTTTTAAAAATTAATGTAAATCAGTGTATGCAGAGATATCTGAGGAAATTATTTTATGATATGATGTCCTTATTGTCTAATGAGATTTAAATCTGGGGTGCCAGGAATGATTGAGATGAAGAAAAATTTACGTAAAGACCTTGCTGCAAAAGTGGTTTGGCAGGATTGGATTGTAGTAGAAGCCAGAGACACAGGTCTCTAAAGAGGGATTGCTTGCACTGGAAACTGGAACCAGAATCTAATAAAAATGGAGAGCTGATATGTATATATTAAACACAGATAAAACAATACAGTTTTCTTCGTTTTAGTGCAGTCATCATTTTGGTGTTGCATAAAATAATTGTACGGGTGCATGAACCAAAAGGACTCAGTCTGTGTGCAGAGGTTGCCAGTGATGTGTAACAGTACTGCTCCCCAGCTACTTCAGGCTTCTGCTTTTCCAGAGACGATTGTCGTTTTCCTGTCTGTGTCAGCAAAGAGGAATGTGTGCCCATGCCGTGGTCTCCCTTGGATACAATCCTTGGAGTATCAGTTTAACATGCCAGACTGAGAACTGATATGTGGGTAGTGATCCTGTCACCAAGACTGCGGGAAAAACAGAAGCTCTCCAGCATCTTTGTTAGAGAATCAAGGCAGCACTTTATTCTGGCCAGGATGTTATTTTGGCCAGGATGTGCAATAGAAATTATTTCGTCCACACATGCCCGGGTTGTGCAGTGAAAATCATTCCATCACAAAAGGTTTTTCACCACGCTTTTCACATATTTATACAGGCAAATCCCAAAGAAATTTACGTTCATTGGTCTTAAATTACACAATTCTTAGTATTGTGTTTCCTATTGGTTATTGATCCCTTCCCCTTCAATGCTAATTTGGTCCTCATTCTTCAGTTCTCTTAGCGCTCTTTCCCTGACCAGGTATATCCGACTGCACTGGGGCGGGTAATGTTCGCTTAATATCTGCTTGTTTCCTGTGCCTCTTCTGGCTACTCCCAGTTTGTAGATGTTAAGCTCATCAGACTCCACCCAGTGAACAGCTTTTGAAGAGAAACGTCAATTCCCCTCCCCCTGGGCAAAGGGGAACAAACCCCTGAAAAGTTACATAAAATATGTTAAAAGTTGTATCATTTCCAACAATCCCTCCAACTTAAGTTGTGTTGCAAAGGCAGTAACTTTTGCTCACAAAGTCAACAACAGCAGAAGGGAGTGATGCCTTGAGCTGGAGCAACTTGATAGAGTTGCTTGATATCTGCGCAAATGCAATGCAAAATACTCAGCTGACATGCTTTCTACAGATTTCAAGATGTGCATTTTCAAATCAGCTTTCACAGAAAANAGATGAAGAAAAACTTATGTAAAGACCTTGCTGCAAAAGTGGTTTGGCAGGATTGGACTGTAGTAGAAGAAGACAGAGACACAGGTCTCTAAAGAGGGATTGCTTGCACTGGAAACTGGAACCAGAATCTAATAAAAATGGAGAGTTTATATGTATATATAAAACACAGATAAAACAATACAGTTTTCTTCGTTTTAGTGCAGTCATCATTTTGGTGTTGCATAAAATAATTGCATGGGTGCATGAACCAAAAGGACTCAGTCTGTGTGCAGAGGTTGCCAGTGATGTGTAACAGTACTGCTCCCCAGCTACTTCAGGCTTCTGCTTTTCCAGAGACGATTGTCGTTTTCCTGTCTGTGTCAGCAAAGAGGAATGTGTGCCCATGCCGTGGTCTCCCTTGGATACAATCCTTGGAGTATCAGTTTAACATGCCAGACTGAGAACTGA
>VZTR01003009.1:0-14281 GCA_013400775.1 Chaetops frenatus
CGCCTTCACTAGGAGGCAACACTGTCTCTTGATTAGTTGTATGTTGTGAGCAGTTAAAGCTAACATGTTGAGTATTGTCATTCATGCCAGTTTCTCCTGTGCCACAAACAGTACTTGTAAAGAAGAAATTAGATGGATAATTGTCTGGCAAGTTCTATCTCTGCTAACTGGATTTCCCATCCATTACGCACTTTACTGACTCTATTATTGCCCACTGGAATATACTTTCAAACCAATTTTTTCAGGATGCAACTTGATCAGCTGTTTTCATTACCTTCACTCCTGATGCTTATCTCCTACAGTCCATAAAACAGCTGTTTAGATGGGTACAGTTCTGTTCTCTCAGCTCTTCAGAGGTATTGTATGACTCTCTTCAATTCCCACATTTTCTTCTTACACATATTTGTACAGTGATTTCATCAACCCTCAGGTCCAAGGCTTGCCTGTGCGCTGATGTTTTTCAGGTCTACCTCTCCATTTCTAAGTACTTTCCTATCACATAATGTTGGTTTGTTTCCTGTTGAGTATCTTCTTTACCACAGTCCTCCCAGTTGCTCAGTCCTGTAATAACATGCTGCTTCATTCATCGATTTCATATTTCAGTGCTTCATGCAAAACATTCCCTAATAACACTTCCAATAAACATGTTTGTTCTTTCCCCACAGCTATGACTCTCTAAGGTCCACTCCCCAGCCCTGACTATTGTAACATCTTCCACAATTTCCGTGATCTGGAATTTCCCTCTCCCTTCTGCCCCACAGTTTATATAAAATGTATTTGTTGTCTCATGTTCTTAGCCTTAGGTGATTTGACTGGATCCTCCCACTGTCTCTGCCACATAATTTGATCTACTAAACATTACTTTCCACCTCCCCTTACTTAGGCATCCTTAGCTCATAGTGAACCACCTTGAACTTGACCTTTTTGGAGATGCTACAGGCCCTGTAATTCTAACTGGAGTTACCCAAAACTGCAGGTGAATCCTGCACACTGTAGAAAAAAATGCTCCAAACCTAAGGACAGAAACAAAATTGATGTTTTCAAGTATTTCAAATCCCAAAGAGAATCCCTGATGACAAATCTAACAAGCAATTGTTTGTGTCAGACAATATGACAACTATTGAGCAAACAGCTGTTTCTACAGATGGAATATGTATGACAGCTGGTGGGTCCAGGTGCATCACTGGAATAAATCAACAAAGCATTGGCATGGTGGTTTATTTCTGCCTGTCTTGATGGCATTTAAGCCAATTTCTTGGATGTTCTGTTCTCAATCCTTAAGGAACAATTTTTTGCACCGTGGTGTATTAGTGCATTGAAATGTAAATAATAGGGAGAAGACTTATAGGGAATCTTGACAAGAATTTAGGGCTACAGTCTGTTTTAATTCTATGAGCACATTAACCTTGATTTTTTAAACCACCATTGCAAGAGATTCTCACATTTCCTGTACTTTGTTCTTGATGTATACTGAAGTGGTAAAGAAGCAAATAGAGCATTTTACCTAAAGATAGCTTATCTGTATCCTAATTTTCCTGATTGGGACACTGTGCCCAGTGTCTGAAACAATGTCTGAACCTCTCAGAGGACACTGTCTACTTTCAGAGAACTGAACAAGGATCAATAGTAAATGCCACGTATGTCCCTAAATAAGTTGGATGGATTTGGCTAAAGTTTAAATGTGTGAGGTTCTGCAGCCTTTTACCAGTACCCTGAGTCGTCCTGTTACCTTATCTGTTTTAGTGCCTAAAAGGAAATAAGACCTCTCATTATCCCTACAAAATAATCTTGAAATATAAACCCAAAGGTCATCTAGGAAATCTTTCATGTTCCGTTTTCTTTCTGAAAAGAATCTTCATATCCTTTAACCTCTTCACTAGAGAAAAAGAACATGAAGAAATAGTATTTTTAAAGATCATAATCCCTTTTCTTGCTTTGATGTAAACTCTGAAGGGATGCAGAAAAACAATTTTTAAAATTTCATAGGGCTTTTTTTTCCCCGAGTTTTTACCTTACTTGTCTTTTGGGGATAAAATCAAAAAGATCCTTGTAAATGATGCAAAGCTTGTGTTCCCCCACTACTTGCTACCATGTTTTTAAAATATATTCCTCATTGGCAAACTAGTGCAATCATGGGAGTTAATAATCAGATTTAGTGTTCTTTGGTGTATCAGTATTTACACTGCAGCAATGCAGTTTGTTATTAATAACTGCAGTGGGAATGGGAGTTCATCCTTCTGAGTGTTTGGTAAATGCAGTACAAATGCTGCAGGAAGATTTCTATGCTTTCCATTATAAACAATCCATTCCAAAGGCTGTAATTTGTCAAAGAAAAATAGGTTAGGCTGTTACACATGAGCTTAGATGCTGACCTAGCTTTGGGTCTCTGTAAATAAATAGAACCTCTAAAAGAGTAAAGGTAAAAAGGAGACTTGTGTCTGGGCTGGCTCTTCATCCTTTCATCTTTGGGACCAAACATCACTGTTTTTATGGATATTCCTTAAAATTATTGGAGAGATGGGAGTGTTCACAATCAGATCTTATCTTTTATTTTTGATCTAGTTGAGGGCTGAGAATATTCAGGAAAAAGAAGAGTAGGTGATGCCCTTCCATGTAAGTCTTCACTAGCAAAGATGGCAGACTTACTGTTTTGTCACTGCAGGCAACCTTTGGGGACATGTGGGAGTTCTGGAATCCCCATGGCTGTCCCACATCCACCCTGACAACTTCAAAGGAAGCACAGAGTGGGCATTGCCTTCAAATGTAAAGAATGCACCTGCAAAGAAACACGTATGTAACATACTGGGATTATCTGTTTGGAAAATGTTTATCTTCTGCCCACAAATTGTAGAAAGTGAGTTATTAATGATGCCAGAGAGCAACATGCTTTTATTGCAGCCACAGGCCAGAAATGTGCCAGTGATTCTGTGGAACTGAGATGATCCCCTGGAAGTGCTGTGACTTTCTTCAGTAAATTTGATTGGAGGTATGTTTATAGTACCAAGGAAAAGAGAGATGAGAATCAGCTCATTTTGTACAGCTTCTCATCATTCCCTGACAGCCCTTCCTGTTGAAAGGCTTGTGAACAAGAAACTTTTCTTATTGTAGGTAGAAAATAGCAAGCCCTATGATGCTAAAATTTATCCTTTGGGCTCCTGTTGTTCTATCTCATTACACATATACAAGGTTAGAAGGAAGAGGGGCAGAAAAAAGTCATGAAAAGCAAGCAGAAAAATTCCAAATATTCAGGTCTATTCCAATTGCTGTGCTCAGGGGAAACCTAATGCACAGTTTCAGTTATTAGCTGGCCAAGGACCAACAGGGAAACTTGCACTTGTTTTGTGAGTTCTCCCAAAATGACAGTCATTATTTTTATTTTAGAAAAGAGACAAAATAATTCAATAAAAAGCAATAATATGTTGAAATTGTACCTGGGGAATATCCTGCCTAAAAGAGCTCTTTTAAGTTGCAATATATTTGGTATCTAAACTGCTTGAACTTTAACTTTGTCTATATTTGTCTGTAATTAAAAATTACTCTGATGCCTATTGATTAGTTTGATCTGAGACATATACCTCTGTTACAGAATATTGATTTGTGCATCACCTTTTAGCCAAGTAGGTTAATTGAATAGTGCTTGGGTAATTATTTCAGATGCAATTTCTGTCTAATATTTGCCTTCAGAGAGCTGATGAAATTGTTTGACATTTAGCCAAGATATTTCCTAAAACTGGAGCTTGAGCACTGGGGCTATGGAACTGATGCAGTGGCTAAAGGTACATTTTGAAGAAACTTTATTTATTCCCTATTTAGCCAAAGCAAACAAACCAAAGGCCAGATCTGGCTTCCACTAAGGTTAGTGGGATTTTGCCATTTTTTTAACAGTTGGCTATTGGATTACTGATATTTTAAGGAACGTTGGGTACCATTGTAATAACACAGAGAGCAGGGACAGTCCAAAAGGAAGGTATTCTGCTTTCCCTGCTGCAGAGCTGCTGTGCCACATCAGCTGAGCACAGAACCACAGGTCAGGTGCTTGGACAAGGCTAAATAGTTTGGAGTATTTAGGAATAAAAGTAAAACATCTGCAAGCATGTACTCCATAATCATACAGGATTCTCCTAACTCTTCAATTTGTAGAGAAAAGCAAGTGACAAAACTCTTTACTACCAGCTGAAAGTAAATTGTTCTTCACTGGAAAATGATTCCTTAAAAGGTCACCGGTGCATTTGGCCTGGAGAAACATTACTTGGCATTTGATTGATGTTAAGTGCTCCCACAAACCAGTTAATTGTTGTGGGCTACTTCCAGATGCCCAGCATTTAGGCCTGAGCCAAAGGTAAATTGAGCTCAGAGTATGCTACAAGCTGGCCTGAGCTAACAATTTCAGAGAGCACATAAACTACAGTTCCAGCCCTGCAAGCCTTTCTCATCTGTGTGAACTGTGCACAGAAGTTCTGTTAAATCTATAATGTGCAGTAGTTATTGCTCCATCTGTAGCTGATCCATAATTATTCATTGAAAAAAAAAGAAAATCAATGAAAATTTACTTTAAATTTGCCTTTTCTCAAAAGATGTCTCTTTTTTGAAGGAGGGAAGATATTGGAGGGGGAAATCCCCACAGATATGTTTACCTGGCCATACGTTTTACATACATATGGTCAGATTTTCACAAGAGGTCAAATAATGCATCATTACCTAATGAAATGAAGAGGATTTTAAAATTTCTTTTACAAGCATATGTGGTGGCACTTTGAACTGACCTGTTCTGAAAATTTATCTCTACTTGGGACTGCTTTGAATGTAAAATGGAACAGTTATTTGTACTTGATCTCAGCATATCCCATTGGATACAATTACCACTTCAATAAAAACAAGGGAGGCATTTATCAGCATAAGAGTTATTGCATTCCTCCCGTTCTGGTATGGCAGATATTTGAAGTGAAGTGGTCACAGTTGAGAGTCCCCATGGGACTGTAACAAGCACAGGTTCTGCCCAGGTCCACCTTTTATGCTGGGAACTGGCCCAAACAGGCTTTCCTAAGTCCACTGTAGTTCAGTAAATCCCAAATCCAGTTTTAACATTAATTTTCTATCCAGCCTATAAGTCAAACATCTGAGACCAACTCCCAGTTCTCATTAAAATCAACAGATCAAATCTGAGTTCTCATTCAGCTCTTGCTCAGGCAAAACCCTCAAACACTGAGTCATGATCCAGTTTCACAAGAATCCCATTAATCAGAGTCTGTCTCAATTTGGCCAGTGTCAGTTGCTTCCTTTGTTTTAGGAGACAGTCGATCAAACTTCTGTACATCTGGGAACATTATTGCACCCTGGTAATTTTATCAACAGTGGAGAATCCTGCCTTTCATGAGACCCCCTCACTATTCACAAAGGTGTTTGGTCTTGGAGAACAGCCTGGCCTCAAGAGAGCCTCTGCAAATGCTGCTTTAGCAGCTTGAAAGCTGAAGTGTTGTGTGAATTGCTGTCCTCGAGGGAATTCTTCTGGTAAACATCACCAGAGTGCTGGAGCTCTGGCACTGAGTTGGATTTTGGGAGCAGGGATGCTGCATGTCCAGGAGCAGCCTCACAAGAAGAGCTTAATTCAGTCACTGACACGGGCCGTGGATCAGTGCTTGGGTCTCTGTTCGGTAGAATGGCTACAGAAATCTGAGAGATTTGCCTTCTGCTGCCCCCTGGACTTGCCCTTCAGTGCTGGGGACGATGCTGCAGTGAGAGTCTGAGGCTGCAGGGTGCCAGGGTATCATGATTCCAGGGATGTCATGTACATTCTGAATCAATAAATGAAGAAGTATTGTAGTTTGTTGGGTTCCTTTAATGGACAATGTTCAATGGGAATCTGTCAATATCAGAGTTTGCTGTGACAGAGAGCAAGGTGCATTTGAAAAGGGGCCTGGACAAGATGCAGCCTGTCTTCATTTCTGCTTAGGTCTTAATGCAAATGTGCATGATTGTCCCATGAAGGTTCTGTGGGAAAATGTGGACTCTTCATCTTACAGGAGACTGAATTCCATTTTCGTTCAGTGGTCATTCCTTGCCCAGTATCAAATAGTTTACAATAAAAATCTGTGCAGTTTGTCAGTGATTCTGAAATTATTCAGTGTTTTGCTGTCAATTTTAATTTATTTTAGTCAATGGCTGAAAACAAAAGAAAATGTTGCCTAACCCAGCTTGCTGAATGCATTTCAGAAATCTTGATACATCTTTACTTCAGTAAAGATATTTTTAGGTTTTTAAATAAATTTGACTGAAGTTCTAAACCAGTCACTTCTAAGAATTACTCCATACAAGTAGGGAAATTCACAGTACTACTCGCTGTCTAACGGTGATGAAAATGTTACTGCATTTTGCCGCTGTTCGGGGAGAGGTGGCTCCGGTGGTTGCAGGGTCGCTGACCTTCGCTCTGGAGGGGAAGCGCGGCCGCCAGCCGCACCGCCTTTGCAGCGGAACGCTCCCGGGGGCACCGCGGCGCGGCGGAACGCTTTCGGCGTGGGGTGCGCGGCCGGAAGCGGCGGACCAGTGCACTTCCGGCGGCCTCCCGCCTCACTGCCCCATGGCCGCGTCCGTGGTGAGTCCGGGCCGGGCCGGGAACCGCCGGGAACCGCGGCCTGGGGCGGGCGGAGCGCGGGATGTCAGCCTCGGGAGGCTGCTCCGTGGGAGAGGGCGGGCGTGGGGGCGCGGGGAGGCCGCCAGGAGCGGGAGGCACGGGACGGGCAGGGCGGCAGCGCCTCAGCGCGGGGTGCGGGCGGGGGTCACTCCCACCCTCCCGAGGGTCCCCGGGGCAGGGCGGGGGTCCGTGTGCTGCGGCCTCAGCGACCTCGTACAGGGGCCTTGGGGCAGAGAGGAGCTCAGTGAGGGCGTCGGCAGCGGCCGTGTGGGTTGGAAAACTGCCTGGAGTTGCCGGCAGAGTCTTCGGGAAGTTGATTTCAGGGTTGGTGGGTGGTTTCTTTTCAATTACGGCTTTCCTGGTAAAAGCTTGGAAGGAGGGTTTCTGAGTAAGGTGGTTGGACGTTGGAACCCGAAGGAACTGTGACCGTCTCCATCCTCGGAGATGCCCAAAGGTGGCAGGAGACAGGACAGAGAGCACAGAGCTGTCAGATGCAGCCTGGAAAGTGGATCAACCTTTGAAGTCAGCTCTGCTTTGAAAAGGGATTAGGACCAGATGACGTCTAGAAGTTTATTCCAGCCTAAATTGTTCACAGTTTAAAACTGTTTGTTGGTTATGGCTGTAAAAACTTGCCAAAACCGACGAGCTCATGCGGGTACCCCAACAACTCGTTGCAGTGCCCTGGTATTTGTCCAGTGCCCTCGCTGTTGCCCGTTCGGTGTGTTGGGAGCGGAGTGGGGGTGCTTGGCGCTGCTTGGGAAGGGTGGGCGGGCTGAGGGCTCACAGGCCCTCGCTGCCACTGCGGGCAGAGCTGCGGCCCCTGTTCCCAGGGGCGGCTCTGACACTCCTGTCTCCAGAGCTGCTCTGGGCACATGCTGCGATTGGCATTAGCCGTGAGTTTGGGGATTGCTGGGGAAGGTGGGAAGATGAAGAACAGTTCGTGTCTTTGCAGAGGGAGAGAAAAGATAGTACACAGAAGCATGTTTGGCTTTGTTGAATAAACAGGGGTTATTTGATAAGCCTTAGGTTTTTTTTCAGACTGGAGCTTTCTCTGATTATGAATATTTCTTGTGTTAATACTGGAGGAATTCCTGGTGGTTCTGGAGTATATTCAGTAAAACCAGCCAAGAAAATTCAAGCAGTGGAATTGTTTGGCACTGATTGAGTTGCAGATACTGAGAGTATAATACTGGAATAGGACAATGATAAACAATAGCATTTTAAACAATTGATCATAAGAGAACCAAATGCAGGTTTATGGATGGATGGACAGGAAATTCAGAATCTGCTTTCTAGGATGTCTCAGTTAAGGATCTGTAAGAGATCAAGGGCCAAACTGATGAACAAACTGAGCAAATAACCCAGGGAGATCACATTGCAGTGGTGGGACAAAAAAGGCTTTTAGCTGGGAATGAATGAAAGTAGAGGGATGTAAGGAAAATGATGAGGTGTGAGGAGAACTGTTTGATTTTGACCTGTGGTTATAGCACTGATCGATACTGGAAGGAAGGAATACATGCAGATGTTGGTGTTCTCTCTCTTACTCTATTTCATATTTCTATATATAAAGGTATGTTAAAAAATGAGACTCAGATGGTGATGTGATGGGGTTCTCACTAATTCTCAGAAGTACATGCATAAATCTTTTCCTTACCTTTATTTCAGAACAGCCATCACAGCAACAACTGTTTTCTCTGAATAATTGCATGGCCACACTACCTGCAGCCAGCTGTAGCCCATTTTCCAATGTAAATATATGTAATTTAAATACAGTAAATATGTCAGCATTCAGAATTAATGTTGAAACTGTCACCTGCCTAACAGCTGGTACTTCTGCAAGTACAAAAGGAGCTTAGAATAAATTTCAACATTATTTGATGTCATTTTTTGGTGAGGATGGAAAAGACCAGTCAAAGTGACTTGCAGGAGAAATTGAGTCAATGATTGGGTTGCATAAGTAAAGAAATTTGATGTGATTTCTTCCCTCCAGGATTTCAAAACCTATGTGGATCAAGCTTGTAGAGCTGCAGATGAGTTTGTCAACATTTACTATGAGACAATGGACAAAAGAAGAAGGGTAGGTAGCTGTTTTGACAATAGTTAAATCTTTTGGTTTGCATTTCTAACTGTCATCACACAGAAAGCAGCTGAACATTGGTTACCATGTGCTGTACTGGCCGTGGTAGAGCAGGGCAGCTGTTCCTCAGGCTGCCCTGCAGAGGATTTTGTGCTCCTGTGCAGCCTTGCTGTAAAGGGGCCATTCAGAAAGTGTCTTAGACTTCTCATGACCCTCGTTCAGTTGGTGTGCAGCTATGTCTCACAGGTACAGGATTTGGTCAGTACAGGGAAGGAGAACTTGCTTTGTTTTCCCTTGAGATTTAATTTAATTTAATTCCCAGATTTAGCTACTTTTTTCTCAAAGTTCTTTCACTAGCAGTTACCACTTTTGGTTGTGAGGTTCTTCCAAGTGCCTGAAGTTGAAGCAGTACAGCTGTGTCTGGCTCTGCAAGTCTTCCTGGACCACACTGATGTGGTACCATGTAACAAATACTTTCACCAAAACAGAGCCTTTTGGAAACCAGTCTTTGGAATTTTAAATGTACTGTAGTTGCAATTTAAGAATTTGATGTTTATGTGAAGGTACCAGCAGTCCCATGTTATTTCACAGTCACTTTGCACATGAGTAGGTTGGACAGGGGTGTGTCAACGCCTTCAAGGAGGGTTGGGCAGTTACTCAGCTGTGACAGTATATGAAACATTTGGGAAGTTCTGGTATGCTGCTGTCCTTTTCAAGTTTCACCTGTTCCTGGTCTTGTTCACTTTTTTTTTTTTAACCTGAAATGATGATTTCGTGACCTAAACTGTGTTGTGTACACACTCTCCCCTTCAGAAGAAAAAAAAAAAAGAAAATCATTGATAAACTTATTGTGGAAAGGCAGCACTGTCCTTTTGTTAGCAATCACTTCGGTTCTGTCATTACCTTTGCTAAAGGGACATTATCACTATTTGAGACATGAGTTACTGTGCCACTCATAAAGGAGAACTTGTTTGTTAGTTTTAATTCTTGGCCAGGAGCACTGGTTGTTAAAAGGAGCTACTGTTTCAGGAAGGCATTTTATCTGTCCAAGTAACAGAAGAAATCAATAATTCACAGTGTAAGTTTTGTATGTTGTCCATTGTATGTTTACATAATTTTCCTAAATGTGTATTTTCATAATCACTCAGGCTTTAACCAGACTGTATTTGGACAAAGCAACATTAGTTTGGAATGGAAATGCAGTGTCTGGGCAAGAAGAACTAAATAAGTTTTTTGAAATGTTGCCATCAAGTGAATTCCAGGTTAATGTGTTGGACTGCCAGCCTGTTCACGGTAAGGTGGTATTATAATTTACTTAGTTATTTTTCATTTTTCTATAACTATTGAAAGTGAGCAGTTAGAATAGTGCTTAATAATTCCTTTGGCATTAGCTTAGAGAAAGTACTGAGGGGTTGAAATGTCAAATTGTGCTTAAATAAAGCACAAATCAAGAGATGGAGCAACTATACACTTCTTTCATATCTGGGAAAAAATTTTAAGGACTTTTTTTGTTTAGATCATAATCAGAAGTGATCTATTTTCATGTATGGAAAAAGTCTGGCTTATCAGGTTACGTTGTGTTTGGGAGGCCTCTTGTACTGACCTCCAGTATAATGTGGAACACATTGTTATTAACCTGTATGTACTTTGATTTCTTTTCATCTAGAATAGGTGTTAAGTTCTTTAGATTTCTGATTAACAGCTCCTAAAGAAAGGCTTACGTAATTGAGAAGTTAATAAATTGCTTCTAATGGACATTTTGAAAATATAAGTAAGGGAAAAGCCTGTGGTCAAACACACTTGGTTATAATTTCTAATAACTGGGGGGAAAAGTATATGCAAGTTGCTAAATATCTCTGTGTGTATCTCAAGTACTGAGAACCTATTCTAAGTGCAAATGGAGGTGTTTGTCAGTGCTCTAAAATGAAGAGCAGGAGATGAAAATGGCAAAGCCATTGCCAAGCCATGTTGGTGAACCCACCGCTGTCTGTGTAGAAACGCTGCACCTGAGCTGCACTTCCCTGCCTGTACCCAGCTGTTAGCCTGGCGCAGCGTAACCAGAGTTGAACCAAGCTTCTGTGTACATTTCCTGCCTCTTTACCTGCTAGTCTTTGTTTGAGTTGTTTTCTTCATCATTTCATACCTCCTTGTGAAGAACAAGCTACTCAAGGCCAGACAACAGTCCTCGTGGTGACAAGTGGGACTGTCAAATTTGACGGGGATAAGCAGCGCTACTTCAATCAGAACTTCCTGCTGACGGCACAGGCCACTCCCACCAACACCGTGTGGAAGATCGCCGGGGACTGCTTCCGCTTCCAGGACTGGGCCAGTTAGCAGGGCCTGGCACGGGAGTGACCTCTCACTTGGCACCAAGTCCACTGTGCAGGCAGCTGTTCCCACACGCAGGGAACGCACGCGCTCTTTGTGTTGCATCTGTTGTTATGGACGGTCTACAGATGTTTCGGGGTTGATTCCAGTGACCACGGCTTTAGTAATAAAATGTGAGAGGTTGCTCGTGTTAGTTGAATTTAGTAAAGTGATGAAGGCAGTGAGCTGTATTCGAATCATTCCTAAAATGCCTTACATGCAGCTGTGCTGCCACTGCTGAGTGCTCAAACTGTTTTGTTTGAACACAAAATCCTATTCATATACAATTCTGACCAAACGTAATTTTTCAACTTGAAAAGATCTGTTTTTACAGTAGCATCTTCTCTCTTTTGAAGAAGATGCTTGTGGCATGAAGATGTAATTCTGAAAGCTCCCTGCTCCCGGTTCTGAGAGGCTGGGAAGGATTGCTATGGTTTCTACTGTTAGTGAAAGGAGCAAGTACAGCTCCTAAGTTTGTAGTCTCTCAATCCATTGGAAAGGTAATGTTTACCTTCTCTGATGCCAAAGGACTATATATCTTTGGGTTTCCTTTCGGTCTGAGCTTCCCAGACTTCGGTTGTTAATTCAATTCATATGTAGGGCATGCTGAATGATTCGAAGCTCCTGTGCCAATAACTCCTAACATGCATGTGAAGGACTTCAAACTGATAATTTTTCCTTTGAAGTCTTACCATGACCTAGAAATAGGTCAGATATATGATTTCTGTTGGCTTTAATTCTGCGTTCTGTTGCTATGAGGTTTGGATTATTTTTCCCATATTAAGTCTGCAAGTTTTGAATCCTTTGTGTCTTTTCAGAAAACGTAGTTAAAAGGGGCACTGAAAGTGTGTATTACTGTGAAGCCTTCAATTTTTCCCATCAGTACTGTTATTCAGAATAGGTGCTTGCATTATTTTCAATTGAGAACAGCAGCTCTGCACCACTAACACTATCTTCCTCTCATGCAGATTTTTACTGTATTTTTTGTATTCTTTTTAAACATTGCCTTTAATTATTGGTTCTGGGGCTTTTGTGTGTCTTGCTTTAAATTTGTAGTTTAAAGCTTCCAGCTGCTTTGAAACACTTTTCAAGACTGTAAGTTAAGAGAGTCCACGCTAATTTTGGAATTTAAGAGCAAATCTGAGTATCAGCAGCTTTGTTTCAAACGGGTGAATTTCTGGTTTAAGCTGAGTAAAACAAAAAAACAAACCCAAAATGTATCTGTAGCTGTATCCCTGAGCATACACTTAGTTGTAACTGAAAATACAGGAGGGGAGCTTGTAACCCATCGTAACCCATGTTTCAATAACAACAGCAGTCTGAAAGCAGTTACAGCTGCAGCTCACTTATTCAGTGACTTAAATGCAGAAAACTGTGAAAATGAGCAATATCTCACTTGTGTGAAACATCTTAAGGCATCTGTAGTTTGCGATGTAATTCCACGAACAATGGGTGTTTAGCTGAAATGAGTGGTTTTATTTCCTTTTCAGGCCCTCTAGTCTTTACACCAGTAAGTTAGAATTAGTAACCTGTCTCTGTTCAGAGGCTGTTTATGGTCAGAACCATTGTGTACCTATTTTTCAGGCTGAAGAATTTGAATTCCTGCAGAACAGTGCAAGAACAGAATTTTTGAAAACTGTAAATATTGTAAATACATTGTTATTTCTGTATGTAGTGAAGAAAGGATCATTATATTTAATTACTGTTTGTTCTTAAGAGAATATGTGATGTTCATATATTTGTATTTCCTCTACAAGATTGAAAAGAAAACATAACCTAAGCATGCCTGTAACTGGTACAGCATTGTTGAGCTGTGACACTGGCGTGGTGTATTCTACTGGCTGTTTAACTTGCTGTTGATTGTGTAAGTGGTGTTGCAGATCTGCTTTGCATACACAAAACAGGTTTTGCCTTTTAAAATGCAGCAATGGATGCAGCTGTGGCATTGGCTTGTTGGACTTTGAAGGCGGTCACCAGAACACACACTTATATCAGTACCTGATAAGCTTGTGCTGTGACTAAATACCTATTGGATATTTTTATCCAAGTTTGAATTTGTATAATAATTTTTAAGCTTTTTCTAGGCAGACTGGGAGATTCAAAATGTATGAGGCAATGTTTCAATCAATCAGATGTTATTCTCGATTATTTTCGTGCTAAATGCAAGCTGCTTTTAAATCTGACTTTTGCAATTAATATTAAAAAAACTGACCAAACAAAAAACCCTTCCACTACCTGGAACATGACTGAGGAAGATAACTAACTGGCCCAGCTGGATGAACCCAGTTAAAACTCTTACTTAGTAAGATCTGTAACTGGAGTAGGACTTGGTATGCATATCCAGGGGTTTTGTAGGGAAATTTATTGGAATGCAATTGCTTCAGGCTAGGGAGAGGTGCCAGTTACTCCTGCCTATTGCCACTTGGGGTGATTCAGTACTACCGTAATTAGCTCTTGCTCTTTATAACTGAAAATGCTGGTTTGCAAAATATTTTTATTTATTATACTAAGTAAGAATGTAGCTATTAGAGTCAATTGGTGGTTTTACAATGGAGTAACTAATGGCACAAACAAAAAATCTCTTTCTTACTAGATCTGTCCTGCTTTTTAATATTCTGTGCTGAAATTAGCAGAAAACACAAAAATGCTTTCATTTCATTTGGTACAAACACATCCAGCTGGTTTAGTGTGACCTTTGCTGACTCTACTGCAATACCCAAAATTTACAATGGGCATGTATAAGATGAATATAATTGTGCTCCAAACACTGAACTAGAGTTAATTCTTCCTTTTTTTTTGTTTGAGACCAAATTACTCATGTACAACCAGTCAGTGAAACAAAGCCAGTTGAAGACCTAAGCACTTCCACCTCTGAAATTGTAAAATTGTAGCAGCCGAAGACTTGAGAGATCTTCTCTTTCCTGTATGTTCCCTGTATTGTCTATAGCAATCTCTGCTTTTATGGTGCTCTGTTCTTTTGGCATACTACAGTTAAATTGATTTAAAATGCCTGTGTTGGAGAAAAGGGATTTGTTCTGATGGTATGAATGGTTTGTTCTGATATGCCTGTGCTTCCTTAACCTGTCTGGAGAAAAGCACATTATAAAGAAATGCTGTTTTACCAGTAAAATAACTTTCCACACTTGAATATATTTTGTAAGTTTTTGAAATTGTTTAAGACTTCTTATAAGATTAATTATAAAAAGCTA
>VZTR01003009.1:14312-90465 GCA_013400775.1 Chaetops frenatus
AAAAAAAAAACCCCCACCCAAACACACCTGTTACTCTTCCTTTTTTTTTTTTAATTATTATTATTAGAAGTTTTCATAGCTTGTTCTTATGATATTAAAATTGCAAGAAATAATTTGTGGCTTCCTTATCTTTACTACTTGTGATGTAGGTCTGAGTTCTGATTGTTGCTGAGTGGTGCTGGGGCACTGCAGAACAGGCTGGCAGCCCTGTGTCAGGGTAAAATGTGTCTGAAGTAAACTTATGGCAAATGCCTTGCCAAGAGCACTCTCAAGCAGTAAGTGTTCAGCTGCCCAAAGTAACTATTTCAAATTAACATATCCCTCTAAAATTGACTGAAGTTTAGACTGTTTTCCAACACATACCTGGATGAAGTCACACAAAATTTGAGCCAGATCCTTGGGTTGTAAATATTTTCACTGAGAACATCTTGTGCTGCTGCTATTTCTCTAAGAAACAAAAAGAGCTCAGGGTCTGGATGCTCAGAAATAACAGAGATAACACAGAGGTGGAGGGCAAACTTCTGTACTTGGCAACGTGTGAGGATAAATGCAGAAATAAGCAGGTGTGCCAAACATGTTAGGGACCTCTGGCATCTCTGGTAGTGTTCATCATTAACCAGGTTATTGGTGTTTCAAAATGGGAGAACAAGGGGGAAACTCAAGACTTTGTGGTGTACTTTTGGTTTCATTTTTGTTTTGGTGCTTTAGTTATTTTTTGCATTAGAAGTGTGGGTAAAGTCTATGAGGATCAGACACTGTGCCCAGAGCTCTGTCTAAATTAATTAGCCCTGGCCTAATGTCAAGGCTACATGCTTCCAACCAAAGACAATTTTGGAAAAATTACCTGTGATAATCAGCTTCATTAGAACACTTTATCAATCGAGAATGGGTTTCATTTTCTTCAAAATGTATCTCTCCCCAATAAAGGTGTAGCAAGATGCAACCTATTACAGCACCCAGGAGCAAAGCAATAGTGCAAACATTACCCCGTTTCTGTCAGAACTCATTCAAATTAAATTATGTGAAAATGACAGACTAAGTACAAATGTATATTTAATATAGTCAGCCCTGGTCCTCCATGGCTGATCTACTTTGCAGCAGCACTGAGTTAATTGGAAATGTGTTTTATTAATCCAGGTAAGCTCACACAGGGTTTTACTGTGTATTGTTTGCAATTCCATGTAAGAAGTGACTGCAAGTTTTGCTGATTTCATTTTGTAGATCACCATTGTACCATCTGATGCAAAAAACCCACCAGATTTATTATTTTTAAGCTTCGAGTGTGTAAATTTTAGCCTTCAAAAAGGAAATTCATTTACTGTTATGTAAATAGAGCTTAGCCATTGGGTAGGCTCAGTATGAATGAGAAGAAAACCCACGACAAACAAAAATAACCAAAATCAAACAAAGCCAAGGTACAAACAAACAAAAACCCCAACACACCAAAACCAAATACATAATGACAATTTATTTCTTGTTTTGCATGTAACTGCAGAACAACACTAATTTATTGTTAGAATATAACATAGTAATTTGAAGCTACTGTTCTGAGATGTGGTAGATTTGGTCTTTTTTTTTTCCTACTGAAAATGAGTGACCCACATTCTGAACTGGTGTTCTGTTCCTTTTACAGCCTGCCAGTGTGCTGGGAATTGCAGTTCGTGCTGGGTGAGGTGGCAGGCAGCACCCTGTGGGTTATGCTCTGAGTGCTGTCAAGGGCACTGCCATTGCATTGGCTGGTTAAACACCACCTCACCTGCTCCTAAGGGAGTAACTCCTTCCTCTCCCTATTTAGACTCTTTATTTTTCCCTTTCAAGCCACTTAATGACATCTGCCTGTTACAGGCAGCATTCCTGTTTGTCAGGTGCAGGACCAGTCCCTGCCAGCCCCACCCATGGGTCTGTGCCAAGGCTGTTCCTCAAATGCTTTGTTCAACTGTCATTTGAGGCTCTGAAGACTTTCAGTGACAGAGATCTTGGGCAACTAGTTCAGTATTTAGTAAGGAATTGGTTTAAAATCCTGTGTTTCTTTTAAAATACCAAATCATCCATGTCGCTTTGTGCAAACTTACACCTTGTTCTTCCTCTTTCCCTGGGGCCAACTCTGTGCCTTTGTCAGGGTAACTGTGCATGGAGGTGCAGGTCAGTCATCTCCTGGCATGTGCCATCGCTCCTCAGGCCAGCTAAACAACTCTAATTTTCCTTCACAGCTTGACCTGCTTTGTGAAGAACTTTGAGCATTCTGGAACCCTCAGCAGTACATGAACCTCTCCCTCACATTTCAGTCCCATGGTGTATGTTCTTTCAGCCCAGCATAATATAAACAGCATCTGTAACATCTGTAACTATCACACAGTGATTTTCTGTCTCTTCATCTGCGTCCCGGTTCCTTCTTTTTAATGGCAAGAATTAAACATTCTCACTCATTCTGTTTCTCCTCCATAAGCTCTGTCATGAAAAGGATTTAGAATTCATTAAAATGAAGTTCTTGCCCAACTGCAAGGTATTTGCAAGCAATCCCCATTTTTGAAGGCAGCCTGATGTAATCCTTCCCCTTCTCCAAAGGTGCTTGAAAAGCTGATGATGTAGCAAGTTGTCTTTTGCAGTACAACCACCTCTAGTTCATTCCTTACAAGAAAAACCAGGCCTAGTGGAGGCTTAGTTTTTATTACCTGTAGTATGGACTCATTGGTGCTGCTTTTGAGCAGTCCTTGTAAGGCAGACTCAGCCTCAGAAAGAATGTGAGGCACAGAAAAGGAATGAGAAAGCTTGTGCAATATAAAGATCTTCCAAAACACAAATGTGTTGAACCATTTAAGCTGTATTCCACTTTTGAAATGTTAACATTGTGTATGTGCGTATATATATTTTGAAAATAGCGATCCTCAGTCACCCAAGACACAGAAGATAAAATACATTTCATATAATTACATTCATGGCTTAAAAAAAAATAGTCTTATAACCTGCTGACAGACTCGAGTGTAAGTATCTTTCTTACATATGTTTCATTTTTGTGATGCTAACAGGCTGACTAAAGGCCTGTGACCAGTTTTAAAACATGGAAAAACTGGTAACATGGCTCCAGGACCAAGTAATATTAAAAGTTGCTACTGATACACAAAGTATTCCCCATTGTCAAAAAACAACTGTCTCTTAAAAAAAAAATTAATTAATTTTTTTAGAAAAGCTATTTTCTTATTTCTTTTAGTGACTGTTGTAGTTCCATGCACAACTGGATACTGTCACCTTTAAATACCAGATTTTCTTTCTATCTTTCCCCTCAGGGTTCTTGAGCTGGCAGTGTTCTGGACTAGCCAGAGAAAATTATGCATGGTGAAGTTTCAAGTTGGTCCCCAGGAGAAGGGATGGTTTACTTGAGGAGTGTAGAGCTGTGATTTATTTTTGCCAAAGTCTATTTTAACTGGAAAATAAAAACACATATACATGCAGAAAAGGAAAAACTTGTCCTGAAATTGCAAGCTCATGTGTTCAAGAGAAGCAATGTACAAAACCTTTTACTTTCTGTACAGTGACAATATCAAATAATTTTTTTTAACCATCATATACACAACACAAATATTATTAATAGAAATCTATAAATACTTTCAAATGAATTTGCAATATAGAGCAGGTGAGGGCCACAGCTGTACAAAATGCAAGCAACATTTATAAAACGATTAAGAAAGTGCAAAGTAGAACAGTATCAAGAGCCTCCACTTTTTACAGCACTTATGGTTCAAGTGTGAAGAGCTGGCAGGGATGCAGGAGCTCAGTTACAATTCAAAAGAAGACACAGTACAGGATTCGGCACACAAAATGATGAACTAGTATTAAATTACATCTTCCTTCTTCACATCTATGACTTCCAGTTAATAAGAGAACATTTTTATAATGCATTTCTGTAAAGAGTGATTTGTCCCTTTTTACAAGTTTCCAGGAAACAAAGATTCCCTGGCCACAGACTACTTTTCTGTAAGTACAACAAGACTAGACAGGGAAACTCCTGTTGGTTTCTGCTTGCCTTGTCATGCTTACCACAGTTAAAAGGTGAACGGAAATACCTTCCATAAAGGAATGCAGACGTTTAAAACCTGATCCTCTAAGTTAGGTCCAGGTATCCTCTACCAGTACTCACATGTATTTGAAGGTCTAGAGAATCAGTGCCTTAAAAACATCAACCACCTCTCAAAAACTCACCAAAACTCTGAGTTTCAAGTCTGTTTAGAGACCACTACCCATCAGTTTCACAGCTGTTTGCCAGTCCAGGTGCAAGTTCTGCATTCGGGCACTGATTTCTCATCAGCACCACCAGAGCAGTGCAAGTCTTTGTTTGCTTTGACACTGTTTGTCCAGTGAAAAGCTCTGCTTGAATTAAAATGCAGTGGCAATTAAAAACCTATTTGGTGAGTTGGAAGTTGAAATAGTTAATTCAATGCTTGAGTGAAATTTCTTATAACTTCTTTTTAGAAAGCTTTTCAGTTCACCTTTATTTCAATAAGTGTACTTTCTATTCTTTTGTAGGCACTGTAAATATTCAAGATACTGATGTGCAGAAGAATCCCTCCATTCTCATTCAGTGCGTTATTAGTGATCTCTAGCAAGTTCTTGGCTACTATTGTCTCGGTTTTGTTTTTAAATGGAGAAGGGTAGGCATTAGATACTCCTTTTCCCTCCTTGCTAGAAGGAAGTGTGTTATTATGACGGAAGAATCATCACAATTACATTATTTTTTCCTCTTTGAAATATAGGCCAGACTTCAGCATGGGTTAAAGAGAAGTTGTAAGCAGTCTGAATATGCTAGAGAAACAATAATAAAATTACCTGGTCATACTGCTTCACATAATGATGTCTGTCTCAAAACTGGAGATGATCACACGAAACTCTATGAAGACCATCACTGTCTAATCTGCTAATAATTAAGAATTTGGAGTCTAAGATATTCTCTGTTTTCCTTAATAGAAATTATAGAAACAGTCATCTATTTGGTGTATTTTTTAAAATGTGTGATATCTACAGTATACACAGACATCCAAAACTGAGGCATGAGAAGGAACCACCTGCACAACTGCCTGGTCAGCAGAGCTGTTTATTTGCCTCCGTACATTCTTTCGATGTCATTGAGGTAATGGTTTTTCAGTTCTTTCCTCTTCAGCTTGAAAGCGTCTGTTACCAACCCAGTCTCAGGGGTCCACGGTTCAGGGCTTAGCCGGACCTTGATGGGTATTTCAAATCTTTCTAATTTCACTGCAGGGACAAGAACAAAGAAAAGCATGACTGTGATTACAAAGGCAAATGAAATACTAATTCATGTTCCCTAAAAATCTGGTCAGTACCCTGTAGCTTGTATAATATGGTGTCCTACTTAAGGAAATAACCTTACAGAAGGGCCACAGGCAAACTTCATCCTGTCCCATAACTGACTGCTAGTTAGTGTGCAAATACTGTGTTTAGAGCTTGTATTGGATGTGACAATGCAAAATCTAAAGCTTGAAACAAATGACTGAGTAGCCTGAAGCTCTGAGACTACTGGCACAACAGCATACACTGAAATCTACTGTTCTGTCTTTGTTACAGGAATGGAGTAATAACTAGGTTAACTCAGACTAGCTGGACATGCTTCATATTTAAATTGTAATTAAGTACTTGTACACTTTCCCTGGTTGAGTGTTTCTTTCTTATATTTTTCCTTCTTAAAAGTCTGTTTAGAGTTCAAAACAAAGGGACTTCTCTGTATTTTTGTTAAATTAGCCACTTGTTTTCCCTTCAGCTGGAAGCAGTGGCTTGGCACATGCACAGCCTCATTGCAACCCAGGCTGCTTCTCTCTCTTGCACAGGCAATAGCCCAAGAGCGAGGAGCAAGGGAGAAGAAAGGGAACCCCTTCAGGGGGAAGGGCAGGAGCAGCAGGGACAGCACAGGGAGCTGCTGCATGTGCCCAGTACTGCACAGAATTTGCTACCAGCTCCTGCAGGTAGGCTGGGAATGGGATCCAGAAACATGCTCTTGTAGCTGAGTTCTAGCACAGCCTCTGGGGGGCAGCAGAAGCGGGACCCAGCAGCTCCTCTGCCTTTTGAACTTCAGCTGCTGTCGGGATGTGCTGCTGCCTCTCACGCAGATGTGTGTCTGCTCATGATGAAGGTGCACCACTCTGCTAAGAACGAGAACTACCTCTTTAAAATAGTTTTGAAAAACGTTTCACATAAATTAGTTGTATCTCAATAGTAGATTACTATCTAGAAGGCAGAAGGAATGTATAAGCAAAGGGTTTAAGTACACAAAGCAACAAGGACAGTAATTTGCCCAATTCATGATAAAAAAACTCCCAGGGATTAAAGTGTTTAAACCCAAGCTTTAAACATATGGATTGATTTATTTTTTTTCAAGACAAGACTTAATAGTGCCTTTTGTTCTTGTTTTCTCATTTTCAAAAGGCAGATTCTCCTCCTAGTTCAAGAGAAAGTGCTTAGCATGTGCTTAAGTGCAGCTTTTACTGCTTCCTTGTGTGAGGTGCCAAGTGCTTTAGAGACTTTCTTCCACACTGAGTTTGTTCATTTTTTTGTCCCATAAAAGACTGATGGCACTTTTGATCGTTCGGTACCACAGCAAGGAGCAGGAGTCTTTTAAGCCTCTACAACAACAAGGATCATGGCTGTTCAAAGCTGTAGGGGACAAAGTTGTATGCATTTCAAAAACTGCTTTGAAATCTCTTGCTTAACCAGTTTCCTTACAAATGCCTCACAACTTTTCTTCCAATTAACACCTCTTTTGGACCTTATTTAAACCACATTAGACAAGCAACTTTTCTCTAGGATTTAGCTGAAAAAATCCTCAGATATTTAAAAAAACCACAATTAGTATAGTAATCAATACAACCAGTATTATGTACATTCCTGGGATAATACACAACAATTTAATGTGGTCCTTGCCTTGATAAACTATTAAGTTTTGGCAGAGAAACTGCAAGAAGGAGGAGCAGTTAGTGAGGATAATGACAGTTTTTGCTGGATGAGCCCCCATGGCCAGCAGGATGTGCTGTGGTACTTACTCTTGTTTGCCACTTCTTTGATCTCTCGCAGTATTTCTGCTTCCATTGTAGGATTGTTACAAATGTCCACCCAGCTTCCACTGATGCCTTTCTGCTCAGCCAATGCTGTCAGCTTCTTCTGGTTAGGGACCACAAAACTGATCACATAGGACTGGTCACTACACAGAGTGGTAAGAGAAGGAAGGAAAAAAGGCCCAGTCAAGACTTTCATTTCAGGGTGTAAACTCCCTGCTGTTGGACCCACAAATGCCCAGGGCTTTCTGAACTGGAGTTACTGCCCCACACAGAATCCTTCTTGTACATTAAGTCTTCACATCTGATGGCTTATCAAGAAGATACTCCAAGCTGGTTTACAACATCAGGTTTCATCAGAATGAGACTTTGCTGTCGTTTCACATGTACAGATCTCAGTTTAGTTCCCCAGCTAGACCTGGGGTTTAACCAGTTGTCTGCAGTTCTCCCTCACACAGGGAGGGAGGGGAGATACTGGAACTGTTTCCAAAACTCACTGGAAAGCTTTGGATCACATACAAAGTGTCCAGATTAACTTTTCACTGGTATTCTGACAGCAAAACACATGCTAAATATAATGATATATAATGATATATACCTGTTTAGGGAAGGGATGGGATGGAAGCATATCTGGATAGGAGAAATGCCAACAGAAAAACAGGTAATTTCTTCAGCTTTTAGGGAATCTGGGAATTCTAATGGAAGGGGTTATTAGAAGGAGACCATGGAAAGCTATATTTGGATCACAGCCTGTACTTCATCTTTACTCTAAACAGAGTTTCTAAATTAATACCACTCTTACCTTTTGGCATAAGCACAGATATTGTCAATCAATGGGCAGTTCTTCAGTGCTGCCTCTACTTTGCCCAGAGATACATATTCTCCTGCTTGTAGCTTTACCAAGTCCTTCTTACGATCTAGGAGTCAGGGGAAGGGAAAAAAAGAAAACCTTGTTTCATTTACACTTTAGCATTTCCACAGACTCATTTCCATATGCATTTTGTGCTATGCCAGATTCTTAATAGACAAATTTTAAAGCAGCTGATAGCTGCCAAATTTATAAAGATTTGTTTTAAAAAGTGTTACAGTACTACCCTTTTTGTCACACAGCTTGTAGGAAAAGACTCTGATTTAAAGCTTTGTAATTAATATAAAAGTTAATTTTGTATTTATTCTTTAAAGTCCACATGCTAAATTTAGATGATGATAGTATCACAGGAAATGGCATAACTTTCAAAATTATACTATAGCTATGAGGACTTTTTGAAATGTGTTTTACACTGATTCTGTAAATAGGTAACCTTAAGTAGATTAGCCCAGGCAAAGCTAACAGTATTAATAACATGCTTATAATTATACTTAGTCGATATCTTGTAATATATTAAGGTATCAAAAACTGAGGCGCACCTATGATCTGCAGACACCCATCTGGATGAAATTCCCCAATATCTCCTGTACAGAACCATCTCTGGCCATTCTCATCAACGGAAAACTCTTCTGTTGTCTTCTCTTCATTTTTAAAATATCCCATGGAGACATTGGGACCACCAATTATAATTTCTCCTCTAGGATTAGGCTTGTCTTTATTAGTGTAGCCCCCTGAAAACAACATAATCCCAAGCAATTATTTTTAACTTAGATATCCTTCTGCCAAGAAAATACTTTGAAACTTCAGCTTGAAGTTAAAGCACACTAACTGATGACTATTATCAAAGATAAAGCACAATTACTTCATATGCTACACCTAGCTAAGCAGATAGGCAAAGATACCAGCTAGGCAGGTGCTAAATTAATTCCTCTGAAAATCAAAACAATTATTACTCTCACCTTCTTGCCAGTCTCTCAGTTTTATTTCACAACAAATAAGAGGAGCTCCAACTCTGCCAGTGCTATAATCAGCAACTTAGGGAGAGCAAGAAAGAAAAGCAGGATTTTTTGTTATTTGAAATATGAATAGGGTGTATCTTATCTCAAGTTACTTTACTGCAGAACTACAGCTATTTTGGCTTGTTTTAAAAAAAATTAAAAATCACCAAACCCCCATACAGATCTGTTTCTTAACTTATGTATATCCACAGGTGTTTTAACTACCTTCTGTAATGGTTCCAGCTCCACATGTTTCTGTCAGTCCATAGCCTTGACCAACAGGACAGCAAAAACAGATGTTCATGAATCTTTGTGTTTGAGGTGAGAGTGGTGCTCCTCCAGAAAGCATCATACGGACATTCCCTCCCAGCAGAGCCTTAACTTTTTTAAACAACAGTCTTGAGAGAAGGCAAAAAAGCATTAAAAATTATTCACTTAGCTCACTCTTATAGGAAGACACAAACCTTCTTCCTTTCTATCTGGAATGCCTTAAAAATTAACTTTTTCCCAGATTTTAGTAGGCAGCAGGGCTAATCCAAACCCGTTAGCTCTTGTGTAACACTTGAGGCAGCAGAGTTCCTGTAACTTAACACACATTCCAGTTTTATCACTTAAAAAAAAGCAATGCAATGAAAATGAACCAGGCAGCTGCTTGGAAGATTAGTCATTACCACGAAATATCTTATCCGTTTCCCGTAAGAACTCAGACTACTTCAGTTACTCATTAGGTGTTATTTGCATGTCAGATGAGAACTGTCTGGTAGCTCAGAGGGTTGTTCTTTCACACTGTCCTAAAAGATCCCAAGGCAAAAGGCACCCCTGGCCCGTGAATGCTACTTACATGTTACACAGAGGTGCATCATATCCCCTCTTGATCTGTTCCAATTTGTAGTCATAGCCTATCTTGAACAGTGTTCTCTGAATATAGTTCATCTCTTGAACTTTACTCATGACATTTTTATAAATTCTGTCCATTATTTCCTACAAAGTGTTAAAAAAAGGAAAATTACCACATGGGAGAGACCAGCATGTGGAAATTAAAATCCATGTCGTAAGTAATCCCCCCGCTATTATTCTTCCTTTAGAATGGATAATAAGAGTGAAAATCTTCGCATTATGGGGTTAGGCAGTGCTTAAGTGCAATGTTTTTAACATGTGATCAATGAGCCAATCCATAGACCATTGCAGCCTGAACCTGTACTTAAACTGTGACAAACTGATTTAGAAAATTTTAAATTCAAGTTTAACTCAATCTCTTTGCTAAAGGTTGGTACATTCCCCTCAAAATGTGTTGTGCTTGGGAATGTTGATGCTGTAGTTTATGCACAGCAATTGCTAAGTGCAAGGGAATGAACTAAGAGAATTCTTTTTACCACTTCCTTTACCAAGAGAGTTCTTCAACTTTCAGAGCAACATGGTTGCAGTAATTCTAATTATCTGACAAAAACCCACCACAATTCTGTCACAGACCAGAGAATAATTTCCATTAAAATAATAAGCTTATGGTCACCCAAATACACAGTACCCGAAACACTTTTCAGACTGGTGAAGTGTTTAATAGAAGTTTAAAGACTGGCTCCTTCAAGTTTATTTTCGAGCACAATGTTTTCAAGTGCTTTCTCTCCATGAAATAAATTTAAATGGATATTTTCCAAAAGGTTGGAGTTCTCAGAAATATTATCACTCTGTTAATTATTAAGAAGATGACCAAGCCTCTATATATGTGCTTATGATTTTATAAAACAAAAGAATGCAAGTGACTAAATTGATTTTAAAACTCTTGACTATTCTAAAATGTTGCAGAACAACCAGATCCAACCAAAACTCAGTTCCTGAATTAGATTAAATCCTCCTACTCACTCCCCACCACCATGTGGCACCACCCAGTGTTACCAGTTTTATGAGCCACAGATGTGACAGGATCCTAAAAGCAGCACCTGTGATGGCAGCACATGTGGGAAGGGCCTTGGTGCCAGAAAGACACAAACATTTGTGGAGTTTTTGGACAGCCCCACAGCTTTGTGGAGTGCAGGAGCCTGGTCACTCCCAGAGCAGTGTAAGCTGCAGAGGTAAGAGGAGTTACAGTCTCCTGATCTCTCTTCTGAGAGGGGGCTAAACCTGGCCTGCTAACCCTGAGAACAGCAAGAGAGACTCAGCCTCAGTGTCACCTTGACTTGCTAAGTCTGTAACTGAGCCAAATGCCCATATCCTTGAAGTGTCCCTCTTGGCCACAACCACTCTGTTTGTCCCTATGCAAAAAGAAGTCCCAGACTGTAACTGTGTCCTATTGTTGTGTCAGTAGCCCAGTAAAACACCACTTGTAACTACTGAAACCTTCACAGGATCAAAAATGGATCTTGGCTTTAGTACAGGCAGACTCTTGTGCTCATCTACAGCACCAGTACTCAGTTCAGTCCACCAACACTTGGAATGTCTGTGTTTTCTCTTTTCCTATTAGTGACAGTTATTTCCATGTGAAGAGAAAAACATGTTATTAAATACATTTTTCTAGCATAAAAAAGACAGAATACATTTTTTGCTGGACATATCTGCTTCTGCATACTTACAGGCACAGCTGCCATCAGTGTAGGCTTAAGTACAGTACAGTCTCCTTTGCTTCCCTTCTTAATTTTACTTGACTGTAATAAGGAAAAAATGTCACTTTATGAAGCTGAAAACCAAACAGCACTTTGAAAACTAAAGGACTAACAAAAGGAGGAGATATATTAGCATGTGGTTTGTTCAAATATCTTCCCTTGTTCCTGTGTTATTTTGCCCCCATTGTTATGGAAAGGGTAATAATTAACATCTATTTCAACCGAAATACTCAATCTTTTACAAGTTCACTTTATCTTCCCTTACTTTCTCCCTCTAGTACTGCTTTCACCTCTATCTTCCTCTGGGAGCTTGTTTTGCTTGAAGCAAATCTTTCTACCAGCAAAACATACAGAGGTATCTATTCTGGCTTAATTTACTCTTATTTATCTGAACTGTTAAATGGAAAAAGGCAAAGGACTAAACAGAAGATCTGGAATAACGGGATGAAGAACTGATAAAGTGAGACCAAAACTTAAGATCACTTTTAACAGTTCAGCTGATCTATTAAGAGCTGTTCTTACCCTGTTATCCAGTGGCTAATGCTATTGGCATTCATTAGGATTGCTTTTAGATTTGCTAAGTATCATAAAAGCAAAGGCTTTAATAAAATTTACATGGTACAATCCACCACTGTTGTTCACCAGGAATGTTAATTTGCATCATTTTCTGAAAAAAATTTACATTTCTGAAGTGTGCCATATACATCAGCATTTCTTTATTGAAGGAGGAAGCTGAACAAGGAGAGAACAGGCTGCAAAAGCTGAAGTTTGCTCCCCACCTTGCTCTGCCAGCCCTCACCTGATCCGAGAGAGTGAGAGGAGAGGAGTAACCGATCCTGCAGCCATAAGTGATGCAGGAAACTTCTGCTGTCAGTTCTAACACATGGGCCAGAGGCAAATAACCAATGTAAGTGTCCTTGGGTCTGGGAAAGAAAAAGTAATTAACAGTGAGTCACAACTGGATTGAAAATACCATTTAACCATTTTATTGTGTGCTTAGCTATTACATTTTGATTGACCTGGATCACAGGTGAGTTTATTCTCCTGTACACAAGATGGGTGTGATTTCAGCCACAGTATATAAAACAAATTGGGGAAATCTGCCCTTACTGAAATCAGTATGAATCACAGGGATTTGCCTTGTTTTCCAGGAAACTCTGATTCCTTAGTCCTTTACTACTATTTCCTCTCTTTGTGGGAGGTTTCATTCCAGTTATGAAATTAAGGATGAAATAACTATACTTTAAAATAATGAACAATAATTACAAAGCCCCGTCAGTCATCATCTTCTAGAATACATCACTAGAAAGAGAGCTGATCACTGAAGTACTGAGGCTGGTTTCAGAAAGTAACTGCTCAAAAATTTCTCAGCAAGAACCTTAGAGCTATCACTGAACAGCAGCTTTCATCACCCAGCCAGATACGGGTTCATATCCTCTCACAACAGCAGTCTGGCAACAAGGCTTATTTCAGCTGTTGAACCCCTTGTGAATGCAGATACAAACACACACACTTCCATGAAAAACTTCTTCAAAACATTAACGTGAGGGAATTTGCACTTGGTTTTACTGTTGTCAATGCACCATTTATTACTCTTCTGCTACTTCAGTAAACTGTACTTGAGCAGATTCTGCAGCATGTGCACCCAAGAGTGGTGTCTCCAGGTCAATGAAGTGCTAGGCTCTGACATGCTTCCTAAACTGATCCTAGATACCTGAAAATGTCTAAAAACATTTCCCAAGTTGGACTAGAAGAGGAATCTCTTATCTAGTGGTATCCTCTGATGCTCAAAAGTGCAGATATCCATCACAGACCTAGAGCTAAGGGTAATAATACTTAAAAAAGCAACAGCATGTGAGAAAAGAGCTAGAAGGGCATATTTTTCAAACAGAGTAAGTTCACACACACAAGACATATGTCTCATAAATTAAAGAGTAGTGGTCTCATAATAACACGAAGAAACTGGGTAACACAATGGCAGCAGCAGACTCCCTATAGATGTGACACTTCTGGAGGTTGTTTTAGCTCTCTGTACACAAGACAACAAAGTGTTTCTTACCCCAGTCCAGGTATTCTCTCACACTGTCCTGTCATTCCAGCTATTAAGTTTTTATGCATCATCATCACTCCTTTGGGTCTCCCAGTAGAGCCACTGGTATACATTACTAAAGCCAAGTCTGTAGGAACAGGTCTGCTTGGCAGAATGCTTGCTACAAAATTCAGGAGAAAAGCTGTTATTTATTCTTATCTACTTTCTAAATTATTTTTGTAATTAATCAGGGTGAAAATGTCTGTAGTCAGTGTGAAACAAGTGCTTCATGAAAGGCCAGCACAGAGAACTGTTGCATAGTCAGTGCTGGAGAGAGTAGTCATCTGTTTTTAAAAGGAAGAGAGGGAAGGCCAATTTTAAAGGGAATGATGAGTACTCAAGAATCTACACAATCTGGGTGACACTTTTGTTATTGTGGTTTATGGCTGACTGAAAGTTTCATAGGAGGAACCTTCTGAAGACCAAATAAAACTGTCAAAGGCAGCAAAAGGGGAGAAATACAGTACTGATGATAAACAGCTAGTTGAGTAAAAAACAAAACAAAAAACCAACACCCCAAAAAGCTGCAAGTCAGCTTTTCTGTCCATCAGTCTTTCAAAGCCAAGGTTGTAGAGGCAAGATTCCTTTTAACTCCCCTCCCTTTTTTTTTTTTTAATTTTTAAATAAACCTTCCTCAGGTAAGCTGCAGGTTTAGTACAAAAGCAGTAAGCTTACAACGCTCGAGTTCTGATTTTTGTTGTAGTCCTCTTTATTCTTAGGATGACAATCAGGAGCTTTCATGGATTCCACAGTGTCCACAAGGAAGCAGGATTTTTAGAGACTAAGCCCAAGAAAAAACACCCGTCAGGGTCACTGCTGGTCTGTATCAGTACCTCAGGCTGATCAGAGATAAGCAGCAGTGATGAATGTGTTTCCCAAAGCTCCTTTGCCAGTTTATCTCCTCCTTTATTCCAGAGAGAGATGTGGCTAATTACAGACTGCTGATGTAAGGAGAACAGATCATCAGGGTTGGGTTTTCCTTCCTTAAAGCAGATGTTTACAGTCACTCCTGGCTGCCAATGGAGCAAGGAATGTAACTGTTATTCCTCTAGCCTTAAGTGCTTTTTAGCTACAGCTTGGTTAAGATAATGGACATTTCCAAGCCAAAAACCAAAAAAGCTTCAAGTGCTTTCTCCTCTTTTCTTAGAAAAAATAGTGACAATAAGATAAATAAAAGGTAAGAGTAGCAGAAAATTAAGCATGACACTAGTTTCTATTTAATTTCCTACAGCAAAGATGGAGTATTAAATTATTCTGGTTATAGTTTAGAAGTTAAAAACGAAGTTTTATCCTGACATACAAGGTACCTGAAAAAAAGATATAAAACATATTTTTATGTAAAGGGAGCAAGAGGATGAACTGGCAACCGGCCACTGTCTTTGCTGGCAACAAAGGCCACCCTTTGCTGGGTGGGGGGTTTTCTATGACACATCCCTCTTAACCCAGGTCTGATTTCACTGCTAACACTGCTTGATTAATCAGATCCTCTGTGAAGTGGTTCACTTACAGTTTTCTGGTTTGGCTCCCAGCTCTTCTACTGCCTGCATACTATGAATCTCCATGTTTTCAGGGTATTCTGATTTATTGACTGTCTTTTTGTCCACATAAATGATATGTTTCAGACAGGAGACTTGTGGCAGTGCAGTCTACAGAAGAGAAATGAAATTTTTAGTAGTGTACTGACTGAACTGTAGGGTTGTTTATAGCAGGTGAAGCTGATACCAAATTACCTTAAGTTTGCTCTCAAGGAGTTCCACACTTGTGACCAGATATGATGCTCCACACTCGTTGAGGCCATAGGTCACTGCCTCTTCACCCAGGGTGGCATAGAGAGTGACAACTGTCACAGGGATGGGAGAGGACATGAAAGAAGGGTTAAAGTAATACTAAATGCAAAAGCTCTTGCTTTAGCTTACTGGAAAGCACTCGGGATTTTTTTAAATTTGGAAATAAAACAGCTTTTAATTTTTCCACATCAGAAATTTTATGGCACAAGAGACCTCTGGAAAAAGGAAGACTGCTGGACAGGAAGCATGTCTTTACTAAGAGCACGGTCAAACAATGCAACAGGGCTCCTAGAGAGGTGGTTGATGCCCCAAGACTGTCACTGTTTAGGAGGCCTTTGAACAATGCTCTAGGTTAACAGGCTGTAACTTTTAGTCAGCTCTGAAGTGGTCAGTCAGTTGGAAGGAATCTATAATGGTCATCTACGTCCTCCTGAAATAATCCTGCTTTTTCTATAGCAGAAAAGAAATTATCAGAACAAACAGATGCACCAAAACCCAACAATAATGGACAAAGCAATCCCAGAGTAAGCAACTAAGAGCAGGTGTTCTTCCCCTGAGCTCTCTGCAACCACAACTGAGGGGGAGAGGTGACACTCAGACATTGCAGGGCACCAGCTTAAAGCTGGGCATGGCTACAGGCAGCTCTTTGCACACTGTCAGCCACTTTCCTTGCTCCCATGGAACTAGTGATGGGGGCAAGGCAGAGAATCAGATTAAGGAATCAGACTATTTTTCATGCTGCCAGATTATTTTTAACACAGATGGGCTACAGGAATGCCATTAAGTGCCTCCCAGGCACAATGGAGTTCACCTCTCCCCATCATCTCTACTGAAAAAAATCCTCCTTTAGTATCATTTGCTATCTCAAACTAACCTCCAAGACCATTAAAGGAATTTAACAGTGCTGTGAGATGGGGTTCACGCAGAAGAGGCAAAAAGAGTAATGCTGTACAGCTATTTCTTACTGACTTTCAATGTATAGGGATCCATGCCAAATTAACCATAGTCTCCTACTTCAGTAGCAAGGTCCTCTCTTCCACTACTGCCTCTGAACAGCCTCTCTGCATGCTCTGTATGAGCTGCTCCTTGCACAGGCAGCTACTACTGGTGCTGGGAGAAAAAGAGACAGCCCAGTGCAAGCAAAGAAATGGGCTGTGGGTCACAGCGTGTTATGTGCAAAATGGGCACTGGAGTGCTCAGTAACCACTGCAGCTCACCAAGGAGAGATACAGTCAGAAAACACTATAAAAACATCCCACATTTTGGGGGGAGAAATGCAACTACTGACATCTTCTGAGTATTTAAAACAACCTGAATAGTAAGTGTACCATTCTGTCATTTTAACAGCTAGAACATGACTACAATAAAATAGTAAAAAACAGTTTCCTAAGTATGAGCAAGTTAATTTTAGGGATCTCCACAATGCATAGAATAGACTGAAAACTTCTAAGAATGAGACCATCAGCAGAGAAAGTTTATTAAATTCTTACACCTCCTATGACAAGACTGGAAGAGTCAAAATACTTAACAGCCAAACCTGTGCTGAGAAACAGTTCTAAAATACATTAGAAGTAAGCAAGTTGAGCACTCACGAGGGAAGTTGTACTTGAAGCAGGTTAGAGCTACAATCATCCACTCAGCTCGGGTCTCACAGAATATGACAACGGTGCTTTTCGGGGTTAGTCCCAGGGCAGTCAGTCCATTCCCCAAGCGAGTCATTTTCTCATTTACTTCTTCATAGGATAACCATCTATAAGTTCCTAAAATTAACTTGAGAGGAAAAAACAATGAATTTTCATGACAAGAAGCTTCTGATCTAGCTCTACCAGCTGATGTGAGTTGGTGTGTAACAGCATAAGTACACAGTCTGCCATTCATTAAGAAATTGCTTTCATTTTTCTTGAAGTGGAATAAATAGTGCATCCTGTATATTCTGTTATTCCTGAACTACCATAAAATGAATGGTTTATTAGATGATGACTGAGGAAGAGCTCTAAAGGGATGTGCATTGTTGAGGCAAGATACAAAGCTCAAAACCAAGTCAGAACTAAGTAAAAAATTTTAAGTTTTACCTTTTTGAATACTTTTCCATTTGGCTGCATTTCATTTTCTTCACTCAGTATTTCCCTGGTTCCAAGACAGTCCTTCTTCCCAAACTTTGCTAAAGAATGGTCAAAGAGCTTGTCCAGCGTGTCTGCTCCAGGGATGTTTATGTTTGCTAGTGAGTCCAGGTGAGTGACAGAGCGGTAGGGGCTCCCTGGCTTGTCCGAGATGGGTTTAGCTTTTAACCGCTTTGCCATAGCCTTTTTCTTCTTGGCATTGGTAAGAAAATACCAGGGAATAAATACCAGCATACTGTACAACCAGATTAACAAGTACACAGGCAGCAAGAGAACGGCACACATTTCTAGCCTAAATTTCATTGCGGGTATTTAAAAAAGAAACTCTCCTATGGAGTTCTGAAGCGGGCAAGAGCAAAGCAGCAGCGCAGAGTGGTGTAGGGAGAAGCAGCAGTAGGTGAAGCTTAGGTAGTGCTCATTCAGAGGAGTTGCAAAATTTTAGTAACCTTTGAGAGCCAACAGTGGATACCTGCAGGTGAAAACCAGTGCCAAGCAGAGAGCAGGGAAAAAAAAAGAAAAAAGAATTAAATTAGTAATATTACAGTCAGTTAATTAGTTTTAGTCCTTCTAAGAGCTCACTTCAAAAGCATCCCTGCACAATAGAGCAGTGAACTGCTCTGGGGATGAAAGAGGATGAATCTTTTCCATATTTGTTTCTTGCATCCACAAATATTTACTTTTCACAGACTTTTCCCTGCTATTTCTGTTTGAATAGTTCAGGGCTGTTGAGATGAAGTCTGTCCTTCACAACATAATATTGTGTTTAAGCTACGTGAGTAATGATACAGTTGTGTAATTATGGGAAAGGTCAACACTTGTTTTCCCACTAAATATTTGTACTACAGAGGAAAGGTACAGCAGATTGCTTTACTGCTTTTCAGAATATTCTATCAACTTCTATTCAGATTAAAATTTATCTTGATATACTCAAAAATAGTATATAGAATCAAAAGTCTACATACTGTAATCTAAAAACTATGTAATATTCCAAAACTGCTTTATTAACTTTGCTCCAGCAACTCGAGTTTTACTCTTCTGCTTTTCAAATCTGAATGTCAGACTCTTGGAAAGGGATTCTGCAGATTTGCTTTTCTAATTTCAAAAACTACTTCAATACATGCATTTCAAACTCCAAGAACAGAATAAAATCTGACCAATTTAACTCAGTTTAAAATAAAGTACAATTTGGCAAGTTTTTGTCTGCATGTCAGAAATCTTTCCTCATTAAGGAGAACCGGGCCTGAATAAGGACAGGTGGTGAGTGGGAGAAAAACAAAACCATCACAGCAAACACCAGTCATGGCCAGCCCACTGGCCTGGGACCAGTCTGCACTGGCATGTGAGAGAGAGGGGTAGTTATCTTCACGTGGCTGCTGTGCAAACACAGCCTGCTAACACATCACCCACACTGCCACAGTGGGGAAAATAGAAGGCACAGGTGCACTAACCAAGGGCAGAACCTCAGACAGGCAGGAGAGCCAGTGACACTGACACCCATCAGAGCCCAGGCTGCCATGGACACCATCTGATAAACGGAATGGATGAGAATACGGAAATTCTCAGGGCTCCACTATGAATTAAAAGAACGTGGGCACACCTCAAAATACATCTTTATTAATATAGTTGCCACCCTCAGGTAATGAGGAAGGCTACAATTAACAGTTCAGGTTAAAAAGACAACTGCTACTAACAGCAGACAGAAGTCAGTTAACAGGTTGGTAGGTTATTTAATGAGAATTCCAACATACGCAGTTGTATTGTAGGCAGTATCAACAGCTTTAATGTAATCTAAGACTGAGAGATCTGCAGATATTTAAAACATGACCACCATGATAATTTTGAAAATACAACTACAGAACAAAATCACCATTGAATGATAGTATAATAAACTAAGCTTAACTAAACTAAGCTCAGGCTTGTATGGATGAAAATATTCTGCATATTTCTTTTTATTAAAAAAATGAATGCTAAATTCTTTTCAAAAAGTACATGTTTATTCTGCTCTGGTGAACCTCACCATCATCCTCAGCAGAAATCAGTTTACTTTTCAAAGCTCCAGTTCTCTAAAATGAAGGATTATTGGTTTATAACATGAATTTTGTATGATACTTTCATTCCAGTTAATTCAGCGCCCCAAAAAAAGCAGTTGAGCCTGTATTTCAAAGACAAGCCAGCCATGGCTCTAAGACATGGTAAGGAAATGTCAGAGCACACCTGTATGGTTACACATAATGGTACAAGTTAAAATAAACCCCAGGGGGAGCTCTGGCTGCTCTTCACCTTCCAACAATAGCATATGACCAGGCACACTGACTTGGATAAAAAGCAGAGTTGTTGGAGTACTGCAAACTATTTAACACAATGAGACAGTACCACAGCTTTTCTTTGGGCTGAGTAGGAGCTTGTTCAGAAGTTGTCTTACTGTGAAACACTACTGGCTAATAATCAAGAACTGGCTAACTTAGGAAGGGAGGAGAGGAAGGTTGCATTTATTTCATTTTGGAATTTCAGGTTAATTTGAAATATTTTTAAAAGTGTTTATAAAAACAGAAAACTTAGCTAATTTGTACATATTTGTAGCAATTTAAAAGAGAATCACATTTCTATCCTGACAAAAGTCAGTTGTAATTCTTAAAAGACATCAGTTGGGAAAACTTAGTGAGTCACAGAAAGCCAACCATGGCTTTTTCCTTTGAACATGCTCATGCCAAAACTCACACACAGGTGTACTTACAAGGGATCTCACAGTGATGACTGAGGTGTTTTCAGTGTTGATTAGATCTACAGTAAAACAGAAAAAAAGAACGTATTAGAATTTGGGATGTTTTTTGCCTTACAGAAGGGAGGAATCTTTAGAACTTCCAGCCTATTCCTCCTAAGAAGCACAGGATTCAGACAGAGGTGCAACACAACCCATACAAGGCAAAGCAATTACAATACTGGAAAAGATTAAGCTTTCAAACTACATTTGACAGACAAGAGATGAAGCTGCCAAAAAGGAGCTTAATTTTTCTGCTACACTACTTCCTTCCTTTCATTTTTAAACATGTTCTGAATAAAATTATGAACAGAAGCTTAATGCAATTTAATTACCAATGAAACCCAGAAACACAAGGAAGAGACTTTCATATTGCATACGGTCCATTTTTCTGACTCAAGACAGAACAAGAAGCCCTTTGTCACTCTCGATAGATGAGTATCAGTAGAAACACGAACTCAGGGCTACCCATGGCAGACACTGCCCAAGAGAACACCAAGTGGATTTGGGGTATTGAGGTAAGTGAAGAGTTTCCAGAACAAAAGCATGTTTATAGAGGCAGTGAGGCCTCATTGGGCCCATGACCAGTGCAATAAAAGATGGCTGTGTGTAACTGCAGAGATAAGGCTCCATGAAGTCTACTGCAGAAAGCTTTGACTGATGTTTAACCCAGTTATCTTTTAAAAGCCTTACCCATAAGTCTAAGATTTTAATCAGTTTTTACAGACTGAAACTGAGTTAAATGTCCCTTGCAAAATTCTCCCACAAGGATTTCTCTTGAAATATAAAGAAGAGGTGCTAGAATATTTTTAGAGTTACTGGCATTTGCATGTGGCTGTATAAGATTTTGATACAATGCAGGATAATTCCAAACTCATGCTAAATAAATATTTATCATATCTTAAATATACTGCATTTAACAGACTGACATACTCAACATGCAAAAGTACTTCCACAACAATTATACTCAGTTAGAAGCCAAACTTAGCTATTCAAATTACATCTTATGCCTTCAGTCTCTTACTTAATTAGACTTAAGGAGAAAGGCTGAGATGCAATGCTCACATCAATGCACCATCAAGGACACTTTAAGGTAAGACAACTACATATTACTAAAATGTAACAGTTATGTTTTCCATAAATTTAGCACTCATGAAAAATTTCACAATAACAAGCTAAAACTATTATTTAACACTGGAATATTTAGGTTATGTAATACTTTCTATTAGTTTACAAAGCTTATTATTTCTCTTGACTGTTGAACAGAACTAGCCTCTTTAGATGGTTATCTAGCTATTTTGGAAACAGCAGAGCTTCCAGTTCTTGATGCAGGAAATGCATGTTCCCAGAAAGAGCAGTGTGCGTCAGGCACAACTACAAGAAAAAAACAAACCAAAAAAAAATAGATGTCGTTCCTCTCCTAGATAGCTGGATTTCAGCATTTCCAAAGGATTTTCCTCAGGTGAAACAGCTTCTATCAATTTTGAAGTGGTCTGGTGTTCATTTAACATTTGCAGTGACATGTTACAGTGTTCATGCTGGAAACCTCACTCATGAGGTAATGTTTCCCTTACGGCTGTTATATGCTGGGTGTTTACAAAAATTCTATTGTCCAAGCTTACTCCTGACTGACACTGTACTTTATGGGCTGCCAGAGATGGAAGAGATTTATCTAACTATAATCTGACTTTTATATCCTTAATTAAAAGTTTCAGACATAATATGCAACACTCTACTCCTGTCCTGTAGCCAGGGCCACGGAACAGAGTCTGAACACATTCTAGAACAGAAGAGACATTCTTCTCTTCCTAATTTAACTCAAATCTAAGAAAAAACTAGCAATTATATTTTTTTTTATATAGAAGAAAAAAAACTTTTAAGCAGTCACAAAAGCTTATGGGGCTAAGTAAGAGTAAAAGTGTGTATGCAGAACAGAGGGTTTATGCCCCTGGAAGTGACTATTCTCAGAGGAGGAAATGCCCTGATCTTCTCTGCATTTGACTCCCCAAACAGAACAGAACGAACTTAGCATTTACACAACCTACAAGAATTTTTAAGTGTAATTCAAAATCTAACAAAGTATCTGTAGCTAGAAATTTTATTGTATGCAGTTTATAAAAGCAGCAAATTATTACCCTCACTACGAAAGGCTTTAATTAGCCCAAGCCCAAAACACTCTAAAGGCTTAACAGTGAAAGTATATGAACAACAACGTTTATAATCCTTCCTCTGGTGTTAAAAAGCTTGCCAGGGATACAATTTACTATAGAAGAACATGATTAGAAGAAAACACAACTTCATTTTCTGTCTGCTTCAAACATTGTGTTTAGGAAAGTGATCTAGTAAGAAAGATGACATTAAAGAGGAAAAGGGTTGTGTTATAGTTTGTGAAGAAAACTGGAATCTACAAAGCAGGTTGTTTTTAGTTTAAAAGCAACACCAGAGGAAGTCTGGTTCCTCTGCACCAGAGCTCTTGCCAACTTGAAATGGAGTCACAATTCTGACTTAAGTGTAAGTGCTGAGGGCTGACTCCTGTCATGAAGTTCTGAAATCTTCCAAAACAATCCATTATGAGTAAATAAAAACTCTTCTGGAATTTCTCTAGCATCCAGGCAGATCTAAACATTTTGGAAACCACAGTGAGCATTCGGGATTTGTAACTGGAAAAGTGGTTTTACACAGTAAAAAAATAAAAATAATTTGAGTTGACCTGAGTAAGTATGTGGGTGTTCAGTTAGTCAGTTTTTGGAAGGGAACTTAGTTAGTATTTAGTCATTCTGAATTTGTTCCAGTACAGGACAAACAAGGCTGGGATTTCAAAACGAGATTATACATAGACTAAGAAATACCACACAGCCAGGAAGATACAGCACAGTAAACAAATGAGTGGACACTGTCAGACTCTCTCTAAGTTTTGATTTTCCAGATTTATACCTAACATACACAAAGAACAAGAGAACATTTCCACAGCTGAGAAGACTCTGATGAAATAGCAGTAAGAGTTAGAAGAGTCTGGTGGTTAATTACAACTTAGTTGGGGTTAGAAAGATTGAAGGAAACGAAACTCAAGGAAATGATTCAGTTTTTACATCATGTCAGTGTTTTTATAAAAACAAACTCCAGCAATATTAATGCAAGAGACCCATGGTAGGAAAAAAGTTCATGAGGTCTCATATTTCTTTCTTTCTTTCTCACAAGCAGATTTCTACATATTTTTTCCTCTTGCACATTTTGGTACATCACAAAAGGCAGTGAAAATCCAGAGAAAGCCTAACCAAACCTAACCAATTTTCAGAAGTACTTCTGTGCTCTGGCAATGCAATAGAAGCTCAAAGCCTGAGAATTTGAGAGCACTCACTATGCCTGTACAGTGACCCAAAAAATAGGGAGAGGGGAAATCAGCTGTAATGGATCCTGATACAAGTTTAAATATACACATTCCATTTCAAATAGCAAAATCGCAAGTAGTATTAGGAAACTGTTTCTCTTACTGCTGCTTAAAAAGTAGTTAATACAATATTTTACCTAGCTAATAACAAAGGTAAGATTTATTTTTGGCTTCAAGAAAAATATTATTGTTGGCCATTATATTAATTGCTTCTGCTTACTACCTCAGAACATAAATGCATTTAAAGTTGAAAGGAATGAGAAGGAGGTGTCTTTACAAACAAACTGGGGGCTTGATGGTAGGCCAGACACTGAAAGAAGCAATGGGGAAAACCATAAATTCCAGAGAGATTCCACTAATTAACACGGACTGTTACTCATTCAAGACGGTGCTAAATCTCTGGATTTAGAGAAAAAGAACAGAGACACAAGGAAAAAAAAAAGAAAAACGGGGGCAGGGGTATACATTAGAAGGGGGTCTGTATTAGGTGTTTCAGGTATTCTGTACCTCTCGAGTACCTCAGCCAATGGGGAAAGAGAGAGGGACATGCGGCATGGAAATCAGGATAAAAAGGGGGCTGCATCTTCCACAAATGTGAGAGACCCCAGGGTAAATGCCCCATGGTCTCTCCCTTTATTCGAATAAAGTTACAGGACTCCTGTGTCTCCTCTTTGGACATAAACGTCTAGTGTTTGTGGATTCCTTTTCTTGACAAAGTCAATCAGAAAAAAAAAAAAAAATCAATCAATCAATCTGTAGGTGTCAAACATCTATGTTTGCAACAAGTACTGTAGTGGAAGCCAGCCCAGCCACACTGACTAGTTCTCAATTATCTAAGAGCCGGGTGTGAAACTCTCTCCTAATTTGTAACATGAATGCAAGCAAAGATTTGGTGGAAGGGTAAGAGCTGTTTGCATGCCCCAAAGGCAGAAAACGTTAAAGGCCAAGGCAAGATTTTACACCTGAAAACTGTCCATTGAGCCTACAATGAATTGGGAAAGTACTTCCTCTGACCCACCTGTTCCTTTGTCTCAAATCCTACCCAGAGCCTGCCCTGTGGGCACCTGAGGCTCTCTCACAGCAGCACTGCCTCTCCCACAGGCCGTACCCAGCCTGCCCTGTGCTCTGGCCACAGCCTGGGCTACACAGGCTGTCCAGTCACAGAACCACAGAACCATAGAATGTTAAGGGGTTGGAATGGACCTCAAAGCTCATTTCGTTCCATCCCCCTGCCCTGGGGCAGGGACACCTTCCACCAGAACAGGTTGCTCAGGGCCCCATCGAGCCTGGCCTTGAACAACTCCAGGGATGGGGCATCCACAGCCTCTCTAGGCAGCCTGTTCTAGTGCCTCACCACCCTCATAATCAAGAATTTCTTCCTATTACCTAACCTAAATTTTCGCTCTTTCAGTTTGCACCCATTCCCCCTTATCCTGTCTCTACAGCTCCTCACTATGAGGCCCTCTCTAGCTCCCCTGAAGGCCTCTTCAGGTACCAGAAGGGGCTGTGAGGTCTCCACACAATCTTCTCTTCTCCCAGCTGAACAGCCCCAACTCTCTCAGCCTGTCTCCACAAGCTCCAGTCCTCATAGCAATTCCATGGCCTCCCTGGACTTGCTCCAACAGCTCCATATCCCTCTTTTGTTGGACACCCCAGAACTGCGTGCAGTAGTCCAGGCTGGGTCTCACAAGGGCAGGGCAGAGAATCACCAGGTCAATCTGAGTTACACACAGCACGCACTGTGAATGCACGCACTGTGACCAATGACAAACACAGCTGTTTCAATATCTTCTTTTGTGGTAAGAGAAGTGAGGCAACTTTTTGTTTCACTGCATTTTAGTTAATGACTAGGCTAAAAACTGGCAGCTTGGACAGAGAATATTCCAGAAGAACATGGAAAAGGAGAAAATGTACAACTGAAAAATACTGTTATTACCAACATCTACAAAATATACTTGGGCTAAAGGGAAAAAAAATTAAAAAGAAAATGCATATTCTATACTAATAAAGTATTTCAGTCTGATCCCCCAACATACACCCCTATCTCATCAGGCATTCTGACAAATTTTGCTCTACCATTCCAACAGCAGTGATAAATGTACTGTTTCCACTGAACTTTTTTAAACAAGGACACGAAAAGACAAGCAGTATGAACAAGGACACATTTCAGAGGCCATGGGGCCATAGACTTCAGAAAAAGCTCTGTAAGCAGCCAAATAGAACTGATAATCTTCCCTCCCACGCACAATAAATATACAATGGACAAACTGGCTAGTTCTGTGTTTAGCTAAACAACCATTCTGCAGTGGAAAGGTTGTGACTGCATGGCTCTGATGATCCAACTAGTGAGATTTAGTTACCGTCATCTTTTACCTCCCGATTCTTTCTCAGTAGCAAACTGCTTCACAAAAAGAGAGGCCTTTCCTAAGACTGCTGAATTACACAGTGTAGAAGATCAAACCAATTTGAGACTTACAGATGTAAAGCCCTATTTGCCACATCTTTCCCTGCATTTTCAGGGCGCAATAAAAGTAAATAGCTGAGGTACAGTGTTTTACAGTCTTCAAAGTGTTTACAGTCTTCAAAGCCAGATATAATATTCCTATTTCTGGCATATTGCTGCATACTGCAGATAGAAGTCACATTCATACCTTCTAACTAATTTTTTTGCTTCTAATTGAGAGGTGCTTCCCTGGGCCTGGTGACATTCTTTTTACCGGTTTTCAGACATTGTCAGCACTAGAAACATAAACGTTGACAAATGCTTTGTTTAAGAATGCTTAAGCTCATTGTTTAAGAATTAGGGTGCTCATCTCCCTTTCTTATGCTTCCGATGATCCTTTCAACAACAGCCTTTGACAATGTAAGGAAATTAGGATGCCAGGTGCTTATTGTTTTGCAAGTAAAGACAGAGAAAATAATTTTCCTGGGTAAGTGTTTTTAGAATTTGATTCACAGAAAATGTACTTCTTGTCCCTGTTGGATACAGCTGCTTCACTGACTCCTGGGTTGCATGCATTTAAGTTCAGACCCTGATGAAGTCACAGTATTAGAATTGGGCAGATGTTAATGATATTTTCCTCAACAAGCCAAAAAACTCATTAATGACATTACCCTAGCTGTATCAATATTAACACTCATTTCCTGGCCTTGAATCTGGTGCGTCACCAAACATCTGTGCAGCACAACCTAGGAGGAATTCTATGTACACTTGTGATGACACATTAGAAAGACTTAAAATAGCATTTTCAATATAAAGCGAAATAGTAACATGAATCTCTTACTACGTAAGAACAAGAGTTAGGAGACAGTAAACAGTGAATTATTCTCTTTTAAAAAGGATTTAGGTAAAAGACTTGTCTGACCAAAGCTTCCAAACATGAAGTCAGGAGAGTCAGTCATCAAAAGCTACTTCCTTTACTTGTAAGTTTCCTGAAAACTAGCAGCAGCATGGCTCTGTGCTAACCTTCCTATGAAAGGAGCAATTCAAACAGACAAATGCTGAAGTGCACGAGTGTAAGTGCAGTCTGGCAGGGAAGCAGGCAGTGTAATGACAGGGATCATCCCACCGAGAGTCTGGCAGCATTAACCTGTGCTCTGCTGCAACCCAAGCACAACAATGGACTGCAGCAGCTTCTCCTCTCG
The DNA here is from genome assembly GCA_013400775.1 of Chaetops frenatus. Classification (NCBI taxonomy): domain Eukaryota; kingdom Metazoa; phylum Chordata; class Aves; order Passeriformes; family Picathartidae; genus Chaetops; species Chaetops frenatus. The sequence goes on from VZTR01003009.1 coordinate 41,618, forward strand.
CTGCACTTACCCTGATTATGAACTTCTCTTTTAATATCTTGTCAACAGTGACTGTTGTGCAATTTAACAGAGTGAATTTCTAAATATAATTCTCTATTCCTTCTGGGAGCCTGACTGACTCTTCAGCTTTCATTTTGGCAAGAAATGTTGCCATCGATTTTACATTTACCTTCCTTGCTTTTCAAAAACTTCATCATCTCTCATCATTCACATTAGGGTGTTTTCTTCTCAGATATGGATCATAATTTAGGTAGTGAAATTAATTATATACTTTAAAAAGGAAGAGGGGAGAGTCAATGTTCCTCCTTGTGTACTGCACTAGTAGTCTTCTGTCTACCAAAAGCATACTGTAGGCTGGGAGAGATTTTTCTAAGATTTTTAGGGGTTTTTCGAAATTCTGTGGGGACAGTCAACAAGAAGAGCACTACATCTGGAAAACAGACCTTCCTTCTTCTCTTAGGAGGTCACATTCAAATGCAAATTTCTCCCTTTTTTTGACTAAACCAAAATAAAAAAATTATGCTTCCTTATTTGCATTTTGAAAGAATTCTCTCCTTGCAGACATTCTGATATACAGATGACCGAGATGCATTTAAAAAAATAGAAGTTTATGAAAGCTGCCCCCACCCATGGTCATTTGAGATGGTGGCCCCTGAGATTTCAAGCATGAGACATCTCTATTTTTAATTTTCATTGTGTAATAAAAATGCTTTGAGGGTCAATATAACAGTAGGAGCTTTGGGAGCATAGTTTAATCTTTTGAACAGATTCACAGTGTCTTCCAGTGAAAAAGTGATGATGTTTTTTGTATGTTTAAGGAACTGAATTTTATTGTAGTCTTAATGCAAAACTTCAGCACAGTCTATTGCTTGGTTCACGTTGAACCTATGCCTTTACTTCCTAGAGAAACATACCTAGATTAATTTCTAAGTATTCATCATCTCTGGATCCATATGTGGAATTCCCAAGTCGTAACTCATCTAAGACAGGATTACACACTGCAACTTTTTGCTGAACTGACTTTAAACTTTTTGTGAGTGAACTTGCTTTCTGCTACTTTCATGTGCCTTATGGTAGACCGAGATACCTTTAGGGTACATTTCTGTTAATAACATTATTTGGCTTTTTCTGCCAAGGAAGGCAATTTTACTGCCTTACTGTATCATAAGAGTTCTTTGATTTTTATCTGCACTTCAAAGAGGAAGTGAGGTGACCAAACAAGTCCCATTACATTTTCTCCAACAAAGCAAAGTGCACGTTCAAGCTTTTACATTTAACAGTTCTAAACACTATTTTGTTCAAAAGTACTCTGAACATAAACATTCATACTAAGGAGGATGCAGGAGAAACTAGCACAACTCTTCAAGACGTCTTAAAAAAACATGTAGGAAAAAAGTACCTCTGAAAGAGTTTTAAACACCGAAGTTTTCAACTTCACCACCCCCCAATAAATGTGCAGGCACATTTATTGTACTGCTTATTTACAGACTTATCTTCAGTGTTTAAGGAGTACAGTTTTAAAGGCAGAAGCACTTGATGTTCTTAGTCCAAAATATCCAAGTACCTTTGGCAAAGCAGCAGAGGGGTAGAGCCTGAGCTGGAGCTGGCTCTGGCCAAGGAGCCATGTAACCACATTACCATGGTCATACCTGTGTACATGTCCTACCCCTCAGCAAAACATTCTAGCACATGGCAGCTGGGTGCTAGCACAGCCACAGAGCATCCTGAAAGAAATTTGTTTAGAACCTGACAGTCCAAGAGACAAAAAAGTGTGTGTGACTATTTGCAGCAAAGCACATAGCTTTGATGGCATGACTTTTATTTAGCTAACTGCATAATTTTAAATATGAATAAAGCAGCAGTCACAGTAGCAACTGCAGAAGAAAAAACTGCGCAGCACTAGACTAAACAGACAGTAAAGTGGTCTCAGTCAGATTCTGAAGGAAGTTTCAAGAGGAAACTGATGCTGTTGACCATTCTTTTAACTTATTTTTAGGAACTTTTTGTTCTGAAAAAGGGACTATAAAATCCTTAGCATGACACAATGTACCACAACAATAATTCATGGTTAGTAATAAAAATCAATTAGTAATTTAGTTTATTAACGAATGCAATGATACTCAAAAAGCTAACATTGTCAGAAAATGTTTCTAACTCAACTTAAAAACACACAGTCCCCACTTCAAGTCTATCAGATTGATCCTTACAGGGATGCAGGGACGAATTTCTCTGTTGGAAGTTTTGAGTAAGGATTATTTCAGTGCCCACTCTAGTTATTGTTAATCCTGCTGCCCACTAGTAGACACAAAAAACAAGCCACTTTACCTTGAACACAACTGCAATTCAAATGTTTCTAGGTAAGCAGGTTGATAAACTCACAGAAAATCTAGAAAAGAAAAACAGTAAATAGTGAAGGTTCTAGACCCTCTAAGTTAGAAACATATCTGAATAGACCACTCAACTCAAGCTTTTTCTGGCTTGGTAATAAGACCTTTGTCAGCTGTTGATTGTCAATGCCATTTGTACAATTGGAAAACACTACCTGCCCCTTGAAAACATGGAACAGGGTGTAGGTCAGGGGATAACACTAGAAACTCATTACATTATAATTTTCAATTTTCACCTCGGTTTTATGTTCTGAGCACTTTCAGGAGTTTGAATGATGTAACATGCTGCCAAAAGCATGCCAGACAAAAAGATTTCACGTGTACTCATGGTAAAATCCGGCATCAGAATGCTTTAACAGCCTCAACTTAAGTAAACTTAAGTAAAGCTTCAGCAACCCAATATTCAAAACTTACCTTACTTAATGCTATGCAAGTTACAAATGCAAATCTCTTTTCAGCTAACTAGGAAAACTAAAAACTGAGAGGTAATATGTAATAAATTTATCAAAGTATTTGTTCTGTCTGACGGTACACCAATTAATCAACTTAGAGAAACGGACAACAGAAACCTTATCCACCGTTGCCTTTGAGGGAATAATAGATCTTCCCTTTACCTTTTCATCCAATGTCTGGACACAGACCATGACCCAGAAAGGTGGGAAAAACAGCTGGTGTGGTGATATGATCAGCACAGAGTCTTACACAGAACAGTAAGAAATAAGTGTATGTGATCATCATTCATCAAACAACCCCTGAGCATGCAAATAACCTGAACTCACTCAAGGCTGGAATGAGGGTTTTTTCCTTCAGTTATCTGGGGTGTTTATCATCAGTCCTCCTAGTCAAGTCTATGGAGCCACAAAACACTCTGCATAGGTACTGTTATTGAAAGACAGGCAAGAAAAATAGGCCTGAAAGACCAGCCAGATGGAGAACTGGCAATCCCAGAATGGCAAAAAATAGCACACTCCTGCAAGGAGGATGCTCTGCATAGTTTTCTAAGGCATAACCTTGCTCTGAGCCCTAATCCAGCCCCCACATTCCCACCCTGCATCTTACTTAAACTCAGCAAGCTTAGTTTCACTTTCTAGTTGTTCCTCTTGCTTGTGGCAATGTATTTCATAAGGAAAGCACGTTTGACCAAGTTGTTCAAACAAAGGAGCTCATAAAAATGCAGAAGTATTTGCATGCTTATGAAATAAACAGATAATCCATTTTCATAATGAAAATTAAACACATCTATCAAACAGGCACAAAAGCAAGGCTGTCAAGTTCAGTATTAAATTACCCTGAGCAAATACACAATATGAATCAGCAGTACATACAATTGCCTTCATGGAAAGTAATGTGCAAAACGACAAACTAATGGGCTACTATGAGCAAACAGAAACTACTCCATCCTTCCTACTTCTACATCTGGTGCAAAGAGACCACAGACACCACAAACCAAGATCTCTTCCTTCTTTTTAATTTTTCTTTATATTTTTGTATCACTTTGCTCTTAGTTTACCACTAACTGCTTACTCTTCTACATAACATTCAAAGCTATAGAAAATACTGTTGTAAAACTACCCTTTACCTATAGAGTATTGCAATTCTTTTAGTATGTGCATTTTCATTGTGTAAGAAAACCAAAACAAAAAGTGCCATACTAGGAACAGAAAAGAAGTTAGAGGGGTTAGTATGTGAAGCCATTTTTAGGATACAACACAACTTCAGCAAATTACTTGGCTGAATTGACATAAACATGACCCCAATGTAAGGGAGACTCCAAATGAAAAGTGAACAGCACAACAAAGGGGTTGGCTCCCTCAGTCTTCAAGTTTAGGCTCGTGGCAGGTAACTGAATGCAGATCTGGACTGAGGTGGTCCCACCTGGGCTGCACGGGCTGTTCCCCTGGGCTGCAGAGTTTGCAGGCAGCTGGTCACACAACCTGCAGCTGCATGGGCTGTCTGACACCACTCACGATTCAGTCCCACAACGTGCCACTGCCAGAGAGGAAGTGGTCACCTCGGTTTAGTTCTGCTGAAACACAGTTCTGTGCTTTGCAAGAACTTGAAGAAAGCCTGGTAACAGACCTACTGCTGAGCGAAGTAGCCTCTACCTATTTGTGGCCATCCCAGGCTGTCTCCTCCTTTTGCCAGGAGCCAGAGCGAGAGAGCGCTGGCTGCAGCCTTTGCAAGATTAGTGCATCCATGGAAGTGTACTAGTGGAAAAAAAACAAGGCAACCAGCAGCTGTACCATGATATATAACCTACTTTTATCTTTACCAAAAGCCAAAAAAATCCCAACTCCAGCCCAACCCCCCTACCTAGCCACTTTTAAAAGTTTTACTGCAGATAGGCATAATTTCTTATTTGTGGAAGGCCAGGAGTTAGTAATTTTCCTAATCCAAAGTGACTGTATTTTAGCTGGCTGCCAAGTTGTCACCTTAAGCTATGAGACAAATGCTCTCATTCATAAATTTTTGGGACTTTGCTGTGAGCCATTCAGTGTGCTGTGATACGCTGCGTCCAGCTCCTCACATTGAACCGACATATTTGAGATAGTGACATTTCTGCTGCTCAACTCCTCTAGCTACCAAGACAAATGGGAGAATGACTCACTGTGTATTCTACTTATCATGTGCTTTAGATAAACTGAACTTAATATGATCTTTTCCAAAACTATTGCATATATGACTACTGGGGAGGAAATAACCAAGTACCCCATGGATCACTTAGACAAGGTGAAGTGTTTCAGTAAATCTGACCAGTTATATCAATTTGCCTTTTTTTTTTTTCTCAGACAGATACTTGCACCCTCTTAACAGCAAGGACAACACAGGTTCCTTGTGTTCTTACCAGCTTCCTTCAGCCCTATCCACTCAACAGTACACTGGTGTCAGTGCACATTTAAATATGCAAAGACTCATTCTGCTATATGTGCTACCTGCCATAAATATGTGCAATAAAATGGTGAACAACAACAGAGGGTGAAGTTAGAGCAAACACTTTGTAGTACCTGCCTAATTTGACAGTAGTGAGTGCTCTTTGTATTCCACTGCATGTGAGGAACTGACAGTAATCATTATTTATAATCTAATGTTTCTCTAAATACATCCTTCTTAGTGTACTTTTTGGTTCACATTGTACAGTGGCTCCTAGTGCACAGAAACAGACCTAATAAATTACTGTTTTGTAAATTATAACATCTCCAATCAAGATTTGTAGCCTGGTAAGCAATCACTAAATGAATACAAAAATGCATTTATTTTTTGAGAAAGTTCTTATTTAGCAAACACTGTGGTATAGGAGGCTTGCTATTGAGCTGAGCAAGCCAGATGTAGAATGGACAACTCAAATGCTCAGTCTCCAAAAACACAGCACACCTTTAGCTTTGTCTTTAAATGGCCAGCAAGAGATTCACTTTTTTCTGGCTAATCAGTACATTTTATCCTAAACCACAAAGGATTAACTCTCATGTTACAGCAGAGCATCTCCTATAAAAACTTCAGGCACAGGAATCAACAGGTGTGCCCAGTGGATGCTGGGGAGAACAGAGATGTTGGAATGAAGGACTCCAGGCTCCTCCAGTGTCTACAGCAGGCTCGTGGTGAGAGCTGCCTGCACTGGGCATAGAGTCCAAGGGTTTGTAGCTGGGGGCCTTTAGGTGCCACAGCAGGACATGGAGAAGTTGAAAAATAATCACAGGAAAAGCTATCAGACAGAAACACTGCTGTGCTGACATGTCTGTAAAAGCATCTGTGCAACTGAGGGATAGTAAAAATTCACTTGCTTTAGGAGACTGTTAAAGCAAACCTAACACAAGTGTTAAGGCTGTTCTTTACTGTGGTATGTGACACTGATTTTCTGGAAGCTGTGAAAGAAGTGTCTTAGGGCACACAGGTGCTCTGAAGAAATCAGTTATTTGTTTTATATTTCTTTTCCAAGAACCTGAGCTGGGGAATACCAAGTAAACATTCTTATAAGCTACCAACACAGAAGAGAATTTTCTCTTTGTGATATTACATACTCAATATTATAATTTATTCAGTTCCTCTCTATGCCAATATTTTTTTTTCTGTGAACAGGATTTCTGCAAATAAGGCCCTTAAAAAGACTTAAGGGTCACTTACCAAGAAAGGCAGTTACACAGCTATTTTAGGGGCTACTCTGACAATGAGCTGAGTAGGTGGATACAAGAGATGTATCAATTACAGCAGCACCAAGGTGAGCAGAGACGCGGCTGAAAATAAAACTATTTCGGGATGGGAGGAAATACTTTATGAAATAAGCAGAATGTGGATGCTTGACTTTTTTTTTTTTTTTTTTTTTTTGAGTCATGATGTTTAAAGGTCAAATATTTCAGCACAGAAATTAAAGTGTTCAAGCTCCTGGTCCCCAATAACCCTAACCCCAGTGATGTCAAACCACACGTGGGTGTGTAGTGGGCACCCCTGACAGCACCAGAGCCCAGCCTTGCACCCACAGCATGCTCAAAGACTGCCATGGAAGAGCAGCAGTCACTAAGAACCTTAATAAAGGCACTGCTGCCACTCCAGTTATTTCTCTAAAGCTACACAGCAAACACCCAAACAAGCTGCTTTATAAACTGGATATTGAACCACTGAAACTGAGCCACTGTGTGTACAGAGCAAAACCTTAGTGAAGGTGTGGTGCAGGATGTACCTCTTGTAGCTTATAATGTGCCAAAAACAGTTTAAAAAAAGACGTCCTTTCATGTTACTTCAATCTACTTCTCTGTCTCCTAGAATATGTCACATTTATCTAAATTTAAAATGCTATGCAGTTGGATGAAGCACGTTGCTAAGAGGAACAGAGGTCAGAGTACTCTGTTCTAATACTACCTTCCCTTTAAAATGAGTTGCACTGTCGTGTAAAATAGCTTAAAAAAACCCCCAAACAAAAACCAGGTCTTCTGTACAGATCTAAGAGTACTTTTGTCAAAGATAACCATTACAAGCTTATACTACAACAAAGAAAGGGGGTAGGGTAAATGTGTCATTAACAGATATTTTAAAAATAAAGCATTCATTTATTATAAGTTTAAATATTTTTTTTTCCAGTCATCTTAAAACAAGCATTCTGTAACTATCTTGGTATTGCTCACTTACAATCTTATTTTCTGTAGTAAGGGGAGTTAGAACACAACACCACTTCAGTGTTATTAAAATGATAATTTAAACATCTCTTAATTAGTACAAGCTGTAAGAGAACAAGTACTGGAATGTAATGTTCTATTTTAAGTCTGTCCTTGCAATGTTAACTTGTTTCTAATTTCAGAGTCTTTCTCGAGCATACCTAGATTATTTTTTTAAATTGATACATATATTAATATTCTAACTGCCATTATATACCTATGCTATAAAATATCAGGGTTTGGAAATTAGGGCATTTTCCCTATACACTAATAAAAGTGATGGGCAAAAACCATGTGATGAGCTGCTGCATCATTTCAGCTTCAAGTAAAACAGATGTGCATACAGATCCTCTGCTCTGGGTTTGGACATTTAACAGCTGCCATTGCCAGACCAATGAGAGGTTCTTATTATAAGAACTGTTAAAGAAATATAAACCTGTTAACCGAAAAGGAACATTACAAGTGTGCTTTAAAAAAAAGATGCTCTCCTGATGAAGCAGTAATGTGCTGTAGGGAATCAATAGTCACAAAAATATACATTGAAGGAAATCCTAGAAATCCTAGTGCATTAGTTTTTGTCCTCGCTGAACAACAGTGGTATTCAAGTGTAACAGATTTAAGAGTCTCGGATTTAAAGTGATAACTAAGGATCCACCTTGGATCACTTTAAATCCGAGACTCTTAATTCTGTGATAATTGGTGAATCACTTTATCTCTACCTTGGAGATAAAGGTATCTCACCTTGAAGCCTGGTGAACTCCCAGATGTACAGTAGTCCTTGATTTAGTATTAACCATACATCAAAATCCATGCAAAAATTTATTTTTTAAAAAATAATTTCTCAATATCTAGGATTCCTTAAAACCACTTTACTGAGCTGAAAAGTACCCTTTGATTTCAGGGGCAAGTCCAAGTACTTGGTTCTATCTGAAGCAAAAAAACGGAAAACAATTCCTCACATCCTTCACATTACACAGCTGTTACTCCAAATGTAATGCAAATAAACTGCACACTGACTTTTTGGAGCAGGAGCATTTGCTCTGACCTCGCATCCATCCTAAGCAACTCATGCACTCAAATTTTAAAAATCATCCATTATACAAACTGACAATCTGGCAACAAGTTGGGCTGAAGGAAAACACTTCCCACCCCTCCCAGTCCCATGCACACAGTCATCTTTCCTTGCTTTTTCTGCTCCTTCATTTCCCAACACTGCCTGTGCTATTTATCTCCTTACTAAAAAATGGTTCAATGTGCCTTTAAGTTTTTTGCTATATTTGGGGTAATCTTAAATAACTCTCCAGACAATTGTACCATCAGGCCTCACACTCACACACTCCTTGTAACGAAGCTCTGCAGGCTCAAGGCCTTATCCAAACTGGCTTTGGACATTGCCAGGGTTGGGGTATCCACAGCCCTCCTGGGCAACCTATGCCAGTGTCGCACCATCCTCACAGAAAAAAAAGAAGTTGATGCCAGCCCCAGGTCAGTCCTGACTCAGAAGCTGCTCTGGGCTGTGGCAGCACAGGTCAGCAGCAGCACAGTAACCTGAAGAAGAGACAGGCTCCCTATCTAGGGCAACAACAACAGCATGAGGAATTTCCACCCCCACCACTCATTCCTAACCTCTGTCTCACACACTTGGTCAGGTAAATAATATTATGAACACCTGGCACACAATCGAAGCTGTATCTTGATTATAAGTGCACTTCATATGCAGTGCTAGGTAGGAACTGACAGCCCTGATAAGAAGTGGGGCAGGGAAAGCAGAGCTGCTGTAGTTTATTTACATTCTGCCCAACCATTTTTATTGATCCCAATGCAGATCACGCTAGGTATTTTCTGCAGAGAAGGAAACTGAAACCACAGCTCCTAGGCAATGCTGGCCACATCTTTTTCCAAAGAGTGTATTTTAGCTCATGTTCATATAAAACAAGCAAAACCAACTCACAGCTCCAGCATGTCCAGGACTAAGGCAGGTTCTCCTCATGCACCACACTCAGACCACAGAGCAGTCTGAGAAAGGGCCTTGGCACTGTCAGGCTCCAGGGACACCACAACCCGTAGGAGAAACCTGTCACACCACTCCAGTGCGTGCCTCACTTTCAGTGCAACACAGGTTACCTTGAGAGAGTGGCCACAGAAGGAATAACCAGTACTGCACTCAGTGTTCATTTGCATGTGCCTGCCTACCTACAGAGTTCAACATTTTGAAGAAACAGACAGCTTCTAGGAGTGTCAGCAGATTATAGGCAATTCTAATTTCCCTTCCCCACACCCAACCAAAAAAAGCCCAATGAAACAAAAGCAACAGCAAAGTACTAATAATCCCTATCCAGTGTAAACACAGCTGTACCAGCAGAGGAGAAATACTTTATTAAGCCTTCTCTTCCATACACCTAGCCTATTCTAAATGGAAATGTGAAGGGGAGCAATCCCAGTTAACAGGGAGGAGAGGAGGAGACACTTTGGAACAAAGATGAACACCAAAGCAGTCACTCTGCAGCTGCTCCAGAAGGTAGTAAAATGAAACAGAGTGAACAGCTTTTGATATGGGCATTCCACAAAAATTGCTGAAGACATCACACCATCTAAATAACAATCCAATCTATGAACAAACAAAACAAACCCATAGAAAAATTCTGTTTCTCAGGAAAAAACTTTCCTCCTTCCATTCAACTTCCGTCTCTCCTGAGAAAACAAATGTCCTGAAGCACAGTGACCACATGCTTATTTGAGTATACAATGAAATTTCCCTTAATGATTAACTCCAACTCTTTTTTAGTTTAAGTAATACCTTACTCATAAGGGTTTTCTTATAAAAGAGTACTCATTCATTTGTCACATTAACTACCTAACTCTATTTATTATTAACTTCAATATATTTTGCATGTTTACTTGGCTCAGGCTACTATTTGGTATTTGAGTACTAACTTCATTTACAACAGTGTAATAGGCTGCACCTATTTTACTAGATATATATAGATCATAACATCACCTGACATATGTCTGTATCCAAAGCCCTACCTTAGTAGTTTGTTCAGAAGTGGTTTCTCTAGTTTTATAAAAGGGCTGAAGCATCTTCCTGGCACTAGGAGAAGGTGTCATCTGCTGAACTCTGCTAATTTATTATGCTGAAAATTTATAGCTGCTGCTGTTTGATTATTCAATGAGCAGCCAATGGGCAGCACAATTGCTGGCACTGCATGTTCCAGAGGGCATTAAAGGTAACACACGAGCAAAGTGTGTGTGAGATGCAAATAATGAATGACTCCTGAAACCTCCCCCCACAATAGCAGGGTCCGGAGGGAAATTGTCTGTTTCAAGTTTATACAGTTCTGTAGTTTAAGACAACAACAAAGGCGGAGCTAGTAAATACAAAGAAATGAGAACTATGTTACAAATGCATTAAATATTTTCCAAAGTAACTTTTATGTGAAAATATTTAAGGCTTCTGCAGAATTGTATGAAAATAAAAACTTTGTAAACATGCACAAAGAGCAGAAGAAGTAAAACATGAAACCCAACATCCTGTCAGAGACTGTGGAATTTTGCTACCTGTCTTTTAATGGCATGAAAATACTGGAGACAGGAAAATATTAAACATATCTTAGGGAAAAAGAAAATCTATGTCTTTAATCATTGCAGTTAGTCTGAGATGACAAATTCCAAAGATTCAAAAAGCAGAACTTAAAGAGAAAATATCATATGTTTCTAAGGCCTAGCTGCAGCTTTATTTGCTCATTTTTGCACTTGAAATTGACAAGGCTACAATTGCAAGTTTGTCTATAATATTAAATGACAACACACATCATAGTCTTATTTTTGTGCAACAATCCAAGATGCAAAGAGTAACCAAGCAAGGACCAACATTATCCTTTCCCTGACAATCATCTTTTACCACCATCAGGGACTTCAACTGTCCATTTACTTTCTATAAAACATTCCTTGACACCAAAGTTCTCTGTAACCTCCATCTATATTTACTGAGCATCCTCACTGAAATATTTTGCCCTATCACTCCTTTTTTTCCTAACATAAATGTTTCACATTTAATTTTTTTCCCAAATGTTGTATGCTATAAAGGTATACGTTACAATTATTTCATTAAGGGACTGGGCAAACAGCAGCACTGGATCGATCAGGAGAGGTCTGTGCAGCCAGGGCAGGGGAGCCAGGCAGTGCACACACACTTCATGGATTTTAAATAACTTCTGAAATCCACAAAGGGGATTTTCTACAACACCAAAAAGCAAAACTTACCACAGAGGAACACGACAACAAAAAATATTCAGCCAGTTTCTTGCTTTCCTTTAGCAGGTGCTTTTGTGACGTGGAGCAGAGAAGCATGCGCTGAGCAGTGAATCACCTCTCCTGATCAGCATCAGCCCATCTCCCGAGCCCAGCCTCCTCCCCTGCATGCGGGCGGGGGGCTCTAAGGGCCGGGGGACTCCAGGGGAGGCCAGAGCCCCGCCGAAGCACCGAGGAGGGCTCCGGGCAGGCCCAGGGAGCGGTCGGGGATGAGTTCCCGCCCGGCGCGGAGCGGGGAAGTGGCGGGCAGCGGGTCCGGCTGCAGCTGGGAGAGACCTCGCTCGGCCCCGCGGGATGCGGGCGGGACGGGGAGCGGCGAGAGGCGCCGACGCTGCCCCGGAGCTACGGAGAAGCCCCGGCGCGGAGCCCCGGCTGGGGGCGGTGCTGGGGCAGGCAGGGGCACTTCCCGCCCGGCTTCACCCCGGGCCGTCCGCCGACCCGACCCTCAGCACTTCCAGGCGGCCTTTCCGCGCCGCCACCTGTTCCGGGCAGCGGCCGAGGCAGCTCCTGCCCGCCCGTACCGGAACGCCGAACCGCGGCGCATCCTCTCGGCCCGGGCCCCCGAGCCACGGCCGCGGGGACGGACCTGACCCCGCGTAACCCCCGCTCCTTCCCCGGCTGACCCGCCCGCCTCTGCCCCGCCGGGAGCCCCGCGGGCCGCCGGGTCGGGGGCAGCGCCAGCCCCGCACTCCCTCTTCGTGCGCGGGGCGACCCTCTCGCCCTTCGCCGCTCCCCAGATGCTGCCGAGGGGCAGCAAGGGGAGGAGACCAGCTCTGCCCCATCCCATTTCACCCCACTCCATCTCATCCCATCTCATCTCATCCCTTCCCCGGCTGTCCAGCCGCGCAGAGCCCGCACTTACCACGCCCAGCCCCGGCGCTGCCGGCGGAGATCAGAGCACTACCGACGGCGGTACCGGCTGCTAAAATGGCTGAGGGCGCGGGGGAGGAGCGAGCCCCGTGCCGCCACCGCCAGGGCCGCCCAATCCTCCCTCCCTGCCTCCGCCACCGTGACGCGCCGGGGAGGGGGCGGGGGCGGCCGCGGACCCGAGCCCCGGAGCCCGGTCAGTGCTGCCGCCGCGTCCCGAGGTGACCCCGGGACCCGCAGGCTCACGAGCGATGACACGGGACCCCGGGCTACGGGCAGAGATCTGTTAGCGTGGCCCTTCTGCCGGGCCTGTTACGGTTCCGCTGAGGCTCGCGAACAGGCCGCGGGGCAGGCCAAGCCACTTCGGGAACCTCAGCCCCGACCCCTGGGCACGGCCTCCCGGGCAGGCTCCAGCTGGGAGCAATAAGGCCACCAGTCCGGATCTTTCAGGCTGGAACAGACAGCTCAGAGGTTTGTAACCCAGTTTTGCCTCCTGACAATCTGGAGACCACCAGGCCCAGTCGGAGGCCCCTTTGGTCTTTATTCAGAGCACAAGAAACGGGTTTCAGCAGCAGTGCTGACGAGAGTAACTGGGATTACTCATAGTGCAGTTCAAAAAGCCAGAGGCTACAAATATCCCCATGATTCATGAAAAAGTTTGCCAGATGGTTTCAGCTGTTTTGGAGTCTGAGGTTTCTTCAGAAGAGAACTGGCACAAATTAACTTGTTTTTGACAATGCCCCTTCTTAATAGCATGTAAGGGAAGAGGAAACATTCTGTGCTCCATCTATGCTGAACAGAAGTCCAGCAGGATCCTCCCCCGCCCCATATGGAGCGGGACAGAGTGTGAAAAAACAAAATTGGCATACATTACATAGCCATTGCTATATTTGTTAAGAAGTTTGCTTCCATAAAAGACAACACCTTGCAGGAGGCTAAAATGTTCTGGCAACAACTGCACATGCAATGTGGATGTTATATTTAATAATTCTCAGAGCAGCAAAAAATACATCACTTCCTTGGATAGAGGCTGAGCTGAATGGCTGTGTGGGTTTTGCTCTGTTTGGACTACATGACACTTGGGGCAGTCTGTTATACTCTCACTTTGTTCTAATTTGTTTCCAACTCCATTGTTTTTCTTAATGTCACATCATCACTAATAAGAGAACCAGGATTGCACAAGATGCCCAAAGGCGTATCTGTTTCATGCAGATTACTTTTTTGATCCAACATCCCTAAATACTTAGAAAAGGTTGGGCAAACCAACTTGCCACAATTTTTTTTTTCCAACTAGAACACTGACACAGCCTAATTTGTAAATCTTCATCATAAACAGTAAATGGGCAAGAAAATCTACTTGAATTTATTTCAGATATTTTGTACTTATAATCTTAGAGACTAGATTTTGAATTAAGTGAGTATAGATTTACCTTGAAGTATCCTGCTGGTAGGTAAGGAAGCATGTCTTGTGTGTAAGCCAGCTAGAGCACTGGAATGGCCACAGTGGATCAGAGCAATGCCCAAGGTAGAACACAATGCTGTTCTCAACAGTGACTGGCCATCTCCTAGAAGATAAGGACATCAGCAACTTAGAGACCTTTAGCTAGGAGTAGCCTGTTTCTGCTCTTGATAGACAATGGAAAAGAAATCCAATTTCTTTCTTAGTCCTACAAGCTTCCAGCATCTACGTCTTGATGTTGTTCCAAAGCCTAACTTCATGCTGGGTGAAAGTCACTTCTGTATGTTCCGTGCCTTCTGTCTGGTGATGTCCACTGACTTTTGCATTAGTTAACCATTCTCTCTTACCTCTCTCCATGCCACTCCTTGTTTTACAGATTTGTAACACAGATTCATTGCATCACTACCTTACTCATCTCTCTTTTAGGCTGACAAGTCTCACATTTTCCAGGTGCAGTTTCATAGTACCTCCAGCAAGTCGTAGCTTCCATCTCTACTGCAGACTGCATATCCTCGCTCCCACCTGGGTTTCAGTGCTTCAGGCTGTGCACTTCTGCTGAGTGTAACTCCTCCCTCTCTTCTCCCTTTATGCCCTCCCTGCTCGAGGTCTCACTGAGCCATGGGACCACCTCATCAATCTCTTCTTGGCCCTGCGTGCCACAGCAAGAAGCTCTGTGGGGAACCCCAATGCCTGCAGGGTTTGTCCATGTCCCCAGGCGAGGCACCACTGACTGACATCCAGGCCTCAGTGGTGTTGTTGGGGATGCTCAACAAAATACTTTGTTTCAGAAGGATGAACATCTAGGTCAAACTAATAATTTCAGCAAAGTTGGAAACAAATTTTGGTTAATTACAAGTAAGGAAAAACTATCATTAGATTATCATTAGAATAATGAATCCTAAAATCATACTTACTACAGTGTGAAGAGTCAAATATACCTTGTTCTGTGGAGGCTTTAGAAAGAGCACCATGGGAAACCTTTCCTGCAGCTATGGGTATGCGAATACCTGCCTGATTTTCGTAGGATTTACTGATGTAGAATATGCTCTTTTGTTTGTCATAAGATACATTTTCATTTAAACCAGTTATTTGAAAGACGCCAAACATTCTGTTTTGAAAGGAAAGCAGAAAGAGATTTACTTGCTCTTTATAAATAAAGCTGTAGCCAACTAGTAATTCCCTGAGGGTGTGTGATACTTCCAAAGGCTTTAAAACAGGAAGATAAGACAAGGAAGCCTATGGTCAGGAAGCTGACATTCACTACAAGATGTGAAAAATGTCTTTGCAAACTTTTAGAGGAGTCTTCAAACAAAAATTAGAGTGATCTTTATATAACAAAATGTCACAGTATACTCAAAACCAAATCTGACTGAAAAGATTTTCATCTCTTGTGTTGCAACTCCTTTGTATCTTTCCAGTAAGAAACACTAACCGAAGGTCTCTGAGGGACCTGATGAGCACTTTCCAGACAGTGAAGTCACTCTGTACGGACACTGCTTTTCAGCCTTATCACAGAGGTCAAAAGAAGAGAAAGGGATCTTGGGGAGAGGCTGAAGCCAAGGCCTGGAAGGTCTCTGTTTTTCACCCACAATTCAGTGCAAGCTTGGAAAGGGTGAAGAGCTTCTCACCTCGTTCCTGATATCAGCAAAGGGATTGCATAATCTTAGCATTCTAATCTAAGTAATAAATCAATATCTGGAGCCTTGTGGGTTGTTTATTTATATTAGGAGAAGTGACTGATGAAATCAATATTTCCTAAATGCAATCCTGTTTGTTTCCACAGACTGTATAGTTAGAATCAAAACAACAGAAAACAAAATTTGTACACAAACTTCGCCATTTTGGAGCAAGCACTCTCCCAGAAAAGTTACTTGAGTTTTGTTTCAGGCTGGTGAAGTTTTAATGTGCCCCTTTTTGTATATTGGACCTCCACATGAATTCTGCCCATTAGGAGTAACACACTTTTGTTCACTCCAGACCTTTTTATACTGACTCTTGTGTTTTAAGAGAAAACAAAACCAACATAGCAGTCAGTCATAAACATTTGATGACACAAAGACTTACTGATACCTCCAAGTAAGTGCATTCCAAGGAGGAATTTCCAGTAGGGGAAACTGAAGAATAGCTGTGAATAAAGGGCAGCATTTTAAGAGAAGGGGCTGCTACATATGAATTATTTTGTTTTTTGATGTTTTTTGTTCAAGCTAGTTCCATTCCTCCCTTAGTCTTATAGAGGAAACCAGATTTTAAAATTATCGGCTAGTCTCTTTGTAGGAGTTGTCAAAGAATAACAAATTTCTATATTTTTACATGAAAAATACAAAATCCTGTATTGCATCTCCAACCATAATGCTGGGCCTTTGGGGGAAGGAACAGGAGGAATGTAGTGACAAAGTCTGATAGGTTCTCTGAACAAAAAACCTGGAATCAGTTTTGTTCCCCTCATGTACCCAAATATGACTTCTCACTTTGAGCCATTGCATTGAAAAATGAACAGCAGTTTGAGAGCACGGAACAAATACTTGCATTACATAGTTAAATCATTGGTTTAAGCCCTGTTCCACGTGTGAAACAGAAACACCTACCTGCTTGCAGACATAACATTCGTCATTTGCAAAACTATCAGCTTTATTACCTGCTCAGATATGTGCAGAGGTTAGTTACATGTCTTATCAGCAGAACAATCAGTAGATCACCACAGAAAACAAAATCCCTAAAAATAGACTTCAGAGGAAATTTTGAACAGCCATTGAAAAGAAGATTGAATAGTTAGCACATAATTAAATATGTTCTATGCTGCCTAGAGACATTCACAAGAAAGAAAATTAAATGCTATGGAAATTAAATGTTTTATTTAATTTTTGACAAGGTCAAGTCTAAAGTGCATAATCACAGCTAACAGTAGCCACAACAGGCCAGACATACTACAAAGAGCCCATGAGATTAGGATGCATTATGGCTAAAAATATGGGTAAAAATTGTCTTCTTTCAGCATGCTCTGTGCTCTTCTCACCAGGATCTCTTGAGTCTTATAGTTCCCTTTAAAGGAATCATAACGTTTTAAATATGGTGCCCTAGTTTAGTATGAAACCATTTGAGGAATTCATTAGAGCAAAGACTAGACTTCAGTGAGGACCTTGACCTCAATAGTTTTTCTGTTTACATATGTGTTGGCAGAAGTTTTTGACAGGGACAGCAAGGTCAGCTTCTAATTTATACTTTTTTCCACAATTTTTTCTTTTAATTTAGGACGTAGATAGAAAAACAAAATTACTTGTTCACCTAAACTTTATTACAACTTTTCATTGGAGCTCAATTTTTAAAAAAAATACAATACTCCATTTTAAAAAGTAGCAGTAGTCCTAAGTATGTGTGTTTGTGGGCTGGCTGCTGCTTCAGCTGCATTTCTGAGGAACATGGAACAGGGAGGAACAAGCTTTATCCTCTGTGGTGCTCCTGTACACGTTGTTCTCACAGGGAGCTGTTGCATGTGCACGTATTCCTCCAAATTTGCACAATGAGAAGTAATGTTCATAAGGTTAGAATGACTCAACTTACTGCTTATCTGTAGCCGTTCCTATAAGCCTTGGGGGCAAATACACATCAGTAGATTGCATGAAGGACAGATATCATCTTGTGTCCAAACTGTTCTTTGGTGCAGAGTAAAGGAGTACTTAACTAATTTTAGAGTAACTGTCTTCCTGTGTAACAATTAATCTATTGCACAAATATTAAATGGTATGTTTCTTTGGGTTTTGATATTTCATTTCTTAAAGGGAAAAAACCAAATCAACACATAGTCTTTAACACTGACAGACGGACTTACATTACTTTTCTATAAGTAATAATATAAAAATCTAAGAGAAATTCCTAAAAATTATTTGGTGAATGTCTGGCAACTACTTATATGCAAGCCTTAGAAAGCCCTCTTGTTATTGTGAGCTGCATTGTGTGATTTTTTTAAACAACCTGTAAATGTTCCTCTTGGAACATCTGTTTCTATGGTTGTAAATCCCTATAAAAATCTGCTTTAATCAGATATACTTTCTTTTTGTTTCAGAGATTGCTGTGCCCAGAGGGTAAAATTACGAAGTCACAAGACAGAACTCTAGCCCAAGGACAGAAGTATTGCATATGCTTTAAAGCAAGTAGGTAGCCTTCAGGTACTAAAATACTCTGTGCACACTGTCTCAATTCCAGCAAGCTGCCAGTCTGCCCTGGCATGCTCCAGGAGTTCTGTTTCAGCCTGTTCCTGAACTTGTAAGGGAGTACTTAGAAGACAGTCTTGCAACTTACATTCTTTCATGATTTACAAGACACTGCACCTATAAGAATCTCATTTACCCAGCTTGTCAAAAAGTCAGGATTTTGCTGCAATTCAAATTACATCCTTTTAATTCTGTCTTTGCAGCAAAACTTTGAGTCAGCTTGTTTTTTCTAGCACAACCCCTTTCTTCGGAGGCTGATTGGTCACTGCACTGTTTCCCATCAGCCCAACGCAATTACCTCCATAGCACTGTGGAACACTGATAAAGGAACACAAATTCCAGGAGAAATGCCTTTTAAAATGTAATTTATGGACAGTTTGCTGTAGTGGTACAGGCCCCTTCAGCAATTTTGGCTCTTACACTGAACAGTGTAAGAAAGGTATATGATTATTTGGTCACCTTTTTCTGACCCTTTAGAAGTCATCCACAAAACATTCCCCACATACACTTTTACCTCTCCCATCCACTTAGGTCTGTATAAGCTCTTGCTTACATGAACAAAGATGCCAAAAAACCAAGTTTCTACATTCTTAATAGCATTTTTCAGTCAACAAGTCAACATTTCCTTTGCATAGTAACTTCATTGCCAAAATCTTTCAGGTCTAAATTGATCTGTTTCCATTCATAATATTTGTGGTACATAAAACATTTGTCCATAAAAAACCAGAAATGTCATAAAGAGGTGGGAAATGCAGCTCAAAGTACAAAAAAGGTATTTGAATTCTTACCTTAAAAAGTGCTTCCTGTGAGATGAAGGATTTGACTCAGCACTCAGATCTGATTTGTAATGAAAAGTCCAGGTGAAAGTCAGTCTATAATGCTGTGGTAAAGTTAACAACACACTGACTCTTAAATGCTTGCACTTGTAACACTGACTTCCCTTTTGACATCAAAGCAGAAGAGAATTCTACTTGCACAATCAGTTTGTCATATCAGCGTCTGCTACCTACTTGTACATGTTGTTCCTCAGGTTTACAATTAACATCACGTATGCAAGAAATATTAATGGAATATACTTCATTTACACAATACTTCTAATGACTATGCTTTTGTTTCTGTCAGTAGATCTATTACACGTTAATTCTTGGAGTCAGTTATTTAATTTATTCACATGACTATATATGCAAATTGTTTACAAAAAAAAATTATTATTGTTGTAGTAGCTACAGAAGAAGTAAATGTTTGTGAATGAAGCTGAGTTCTGAAATTCATGGGAACTGGGGCTGGGGAGGGGAATGGCTGCATTGTGAGGTGTTCTCTGACCCTGCTACTCTGGTACTCAGGGTCCAACACTGCCCAAAAGCAGACATCCTCCCCCTGCCCCCCACTCCTCCCCCCCACAATAGTATCAGATGAGTAGTATCACTTACAGACCTATTTTCTTACCAGACAATCATACTTGTCTGAAAGATGATGCTAGGGAGGTTCAGCTCTAGCCTGTGCTACCTAGGTAATTTAACTCCTTCATTGGTATACAATGGAAGCATCCTTACATAAAAGACTTGTAGCAGCTTGAGAAAATGAGAAGGCAGTGCAAAAATAGGCAGGTAACAAAAGGTACATTATATCCACTGGACAAGCAGCCTGAGCAATTCCATATCTTACCAAGTTTTAGAATATTATTTTTCATTACTGCATCCAGCTGTATTATCAGGCCTAGCAAGAGATGCCTTGCTTATCTTCCCATTATCAAGGATATAAACAGCAGTAGGGCTGTTTTTTCTTTACATGTTATTGATCAGCATTGAAAGTAACACCCTTCAGGAGAAAAGGTGGGAGCAGCCCAAGCGTCAGCCCAGGACACCAGAGCACAGCAGTGGTAGCACCTTCTCTCCCCTCACACACAAGTGAGGGTCAGTTCTGCCTGCAGAGGCTGCTCAGCAAACAGAACATGTGCAGAGTGTGTAGCACAGGACCAGTCCTAGTCCTCAGAATTTAAAGGGCTGCTTAAAGCAAAGCAGTTATATATGTCTTTCTAAGACATGTTTTCACACTGGACTTACGTATGTTATGGTAAGATCTGAACTCCCCAAATACCAGCTACATGTTGGGCTGGTATAGTAAGTTCATTCCTTCTTACAAGCAAACCTCTCATATTAGACAGGAATTCTATAATTTGGAGATAAACCACATAATAGAACATAAGTTCACTCTTTTCCCTTTTTATCTCTGCTGTCTCTCAAAGTTTTTTTTATACTGAGCATTTGACAGCACTGCTGTGGCTGGAGAGTTCAAAGCTCTGTCCTGATTCATGTTATTCAATGTTACACTGATGTTCACCTCCATTCCCAGAAATGGCTGGCCATAGGAGACAAGGCCTCTAGACTGAAATATTGTTGTGCAGAGTAAACAAGAACTACAAGCAGCAGAGCTGATGAGGCCTTCCAGGTTTTTAATAGATTTGAAACCCTAGCTCTTTTTCTTCCTTGGTTCCCTGTTTAATAAGGATAACCTCTCAGTGCTTAACTAATGCTGTTACTTTTAAAAGATCATTCAACATTATTCACCATTTCCATGCTAAACCAGGTTGCCATGTGACTGC
This sequence comes from Chaetops frenatus, assembly GCA_013400775.1. Classification (NCBI taxonomy): domain Eukaryota; kingdom Metazoa; phylum Chordata; class Aves; order Passeriformes; family Picathartidae; genus Chaetops; species Chaetops frenatus. The sequence goes on from VZTR01003009.1 coordinate 62,596, forward strand.
ACATGCAAATCCTGTGTGTCTTCAACTTTGACCCAATATCAAATTCTTACCAAAAAAGCAAATTTATAAGGTGGGACACCCTTTCCTCATAGAGCTTTTATTGTCAAGTCTTGAGTCTGTCCTAGTTATCCTGTGAAAGCAGCTTTGTCCATTGCCTCAGATAGGAATTTCAGATAACAAAACCCACCAACTTCTTGTTCAAGTTTACTCACAAAATTAGATTTATAATCAATGCTACTGTTTAATCTTTTTCCCTTTTTTTATATAATAATTTCAAACATTACACACTTTTATACTCCTCTGCAAAATGCTACAAGAGCACTTGAAATGCATAGAGTCCTTGCACTGCAGGGGAAGCACTACAGGCAGAAATAACACCCTAATTTCTAAGCATCTCCTTTTACTTTTGCTGCTCATTTAATGCTAAAACGATCCATTAATTTCTAATACTTGTTTCCAATTTTCACTTTTTTTACATAGCAAACCCAGCAAATGCTACCTTAATGCAATTTCCATTACCTTACATCCTGTGTACAAAGTTTAGGACCTTTCAGAACTGATCTTGCAAATAGTCATAATTAACCTGGGGAAGTTATCACACAAAGCAAAGGTATTTCCACAAGAAAGAGACCCCATGAGAAGCACAACAGGCATTTAATGAGTTTCCACTGACTTCAGCAGCACAGGGCTCTGTGCTTACTTGGGGAGGGGAATCAACTTAGATGACTGAAATCTTCATTATGACCCCACTGACTTCTCTGTTGCTGCACTGGGCACAAGGCTGGCTCACATGCTATAAAAAGTGTTGGCATAAGCACAGGGGAGTTCCGTAAAAATGTTAGAGGATTTGTGATTAACAGGAGGCTTAAGCAGTTTTAAACCAACAATGCGAGATTTAACTTTAGACTTATTGTTTTTCTATGGTGTAACTTAATGGCAATTCCTTCTAATACTGGATTAAAACGTTTAAAATAAGCCATATTCAATATCTCAGGAGGTCTACAGTAATAATACCAATTAAGCCCGATAACCACCTAAGTCTGTAGGTCTAAGACATTCCCATGTGTGTTAGGTGATAGTTCAGCCAAATAATGAAGTATCCCACTCAGGCAAATAAACAAATAATTTTAGCAAATCAAATTTAAAATGCCTGCCACCCAGGCCGTATTTTTATCATTATTTTGCCAACCCAAAATAACAATAAGTAAAGGCTGTCAAGTTTTTATCTCTTGATCAACATATTCCCAAGAAGGATTTCTTCTTTTTTCCCCCACTGTCCAGGTGAGGAAATGGAACAAGGATGTGTAACATTCAGTGACAACATCATGGTTTTTAGGCCTGTCTGAAGACAGAATTGGTGCAAATTCATCCGAAGCTGATAAGAGGGCTTTCTGAGAATTATTATTAATGATATTTCAAAGCAAACTGCCTTATTTACAGAAAAGATATGAACCCCCTCCTCCTCCTTTCCCTAATACACCTTTTCAGGTTTAGATAAGAGATGAGGGGTAAGAATCACATTTCAGGAGTTAAATTTCAGAATCTGCTAGAGAATTTTACATCATTGGTTCTACAAGCTTTAGACTACTACACTCTACTCCTTACAGTTTACCCAAATATTTCAGATTATTCAGGCCATTCAATATACAAAAATACACTGTGAGAGTCTCTTGCTACTGCTAACAGGCAGATGTATTGGGGTGTCTCTGGAGCATTACTCTGGCAGGATTATCAAGAGTTTGAATTACTGCTTATTTTGATATTCTATTGAGTCAACTTGAATCTACACTACAGGTACCATCCCAAATTGCCAGTGAGTTGTGCTGCTCACATAGTCTACTCATTTTATTTTCAGATGATCTTCCCTTGAACTTCTCTGCCTTTGTAGTATGGCAGTGACCAATGGCACAGGTAATTTCCACTTCTTTGCTAAAAATCATCGGCTTCCAAGAAAGGGGGGGACAGCTGTTTAATTGCAGTAACCATTCCAGTTCTGGAAGCCTCACTTTCTCCGAGGTACACACCAGGCTAAAGCCAAGCAGGACCGGGGCTGCCACCTGCTGTGCAAGTTAGTTTTTGTTCTCCGTTACAAAAGTGAGTAATTTTGTAACAAATGGTTAATTGCACAATGCTGATGTCTAGCCTGATTCCCTTTGTAAAAAATCATGTTGAGGAGGGGAATTTGACACGTGTGGCAATGGGGAAAAATCACTTCTTGAAGCACAGACGTGTTCACTGCTGCACACTCACAGGGTCTCCAGGCAAGATCACAGGCGTAAGTGCCTCACCTGAGAGGGTCACACACACCTGCTCTGTTACATTAATTCAAGTGGGTACTGTCTCCATGTGTACAACCCAATGTACTTCAACCTCTACAAAAGAAATATCTCAAAATACCAACTTCTGGGGACATTTGAACTATTTTATACAGCATGTGAATGAATGCGTAAGAACTGTGTAGCCCTACAGATAATATTCTGCTGAATGTTTACCAAATTACACTTGTCTGCTTGACTGATGCTTTCTTTCCTGTTGGTTTGGGTTTTGTTTGTTTTGTTTTGTTTTAAGAAAAGCAGATTTTATATAGATACCAAGTATTTTTTAATTATCCTTGTTTCACTTACATAATTTGCAGATCATAGAATCTCACTGCACTACAGAAAAAGGAGAAGGCATGCACTAGTATAGTGGTGAAGATTTTAAAGAGTCTTTTAATGAGAAAACTGTACTTTATTCTGTTTGTGTGGCTGAACCTCTAGAATTTTCTTTGCTTATCCAGTAGCCATTTGTGCTCTTTGGACTTAATAGAACAGCAGCAAACAGATCTGAAAAACAAGAATAACTTGAAATGTTTTAAGCTGGAATATAAAGATTTTTGTTCTTCTTTCTCCCTTCACTGGATAAGTTTTTCAATGACATGCTTCTGGAGCTCCTTTGAGCTTATGTGCCCACACTAGTTTCAGCATATCCCTTTTTCTCTGTTTCTAGTAAAGAAGGATTTACAGAAATAATTTGGGCACATTTGTTCACCATTAGGTAGAGTTGTAAACAGAAAAATCTGTTTCTGACTCCATTTGATCTATACTGAGTACCATAGCACTGACCTCCCATCTGGGCAAGAATGGATTGTGTCAGGGTTGGGACTGTGGAAGAAATCTTCCCAGTAATCAGCCACAGGAGGAAACTCAGCCCCCAGCTCTGAACCATGTGAATGCCATCAGCCAAGCTGTGAAAACGCTTACTTGTACACGAGCCATGAATCCTGATAAATATAGAAAGCTCTGTGGTAAATATTTTTAAGATTTATAAAAAAGCCTAAGAGGGCTGAGCTCTCTGGAGATCATGGACCTGAAAAACTCTTTTGCATCCCCTGTTCTATTACTGGAAACTGTTAGCAACCATTCACTGATGTGGGATGAATAAAGGAGCCAATGACTACATGATTCATCTGGATACCAAGATGAGAACACAAGCTGAGATCTTAAATCTCCACAAGATATATATTTTCTTGTTTCCTTCAAACACAGTGCACTACACTGGCTTCAGCAAATAACATAAAAAAACCCTCTTATATTGAAACATTATCTCCTTTACAGTAAATGCAATCCTTACATATGTCAAGAAAACTTAATTCACGTCGCTTATCACTAAATTTCAGTCCAGTGATTGCTGTAGTTTAAAGCTAGTTCCTTTCTACCCCACCTCATCTGAGAACTACAAAACCTATTTCACACTTTCAGATCTAACATGAGAACACAATTACTGCCTTCCTTCCTGCAAACACTGACTCCTTTTCCCAACCTCTGTTCTATCAAAATACTTGGTGTGCCTAGGCCCCAGGCAAGCTCTCAGTGATGATAGGGCCCTCATTCTTTTTGCAGAAACAGGCTCATATTCTTGGAAATTAAAGTAAAACTCCCTTATAGAAAAGTATTTTGTCTCATGCAGCTGTGTCATTTATTGTTAGAATAGAACTAGTTCAATTCATAGAAACATAGAATAGCCAGGGTTGGAATCTCATTCCTTCCTCTAGACCAAGCTGCTGCATCCTCACAGGGAAGAATTTATACCTAATATCTAATCTAACCAGCCCTTTTTCAGTTTAAAGCCATTCTTCTTTGTCCTGTCACTCCATGCCTTTGTCAAAACTCCCTCTCCAGCTCTCTTGGAGCTCCTTTAGACACTGGAAGGTGCTCTAAGGCCTCCCTGGAGCCTTCTCTTCTCCAGCCTAAACAGTCCCAATCCTCTCAGACTGATTAATAGTGAATTGCTACTATTTAATTTCCTATGTGTAGAAAAGTGGTCATAGCAACATCCTCAAGGGATAAACCAACAAAAGTTGTACTGCTAATGAAAGCAAAGTGTGTGTGTGTGTTATTGTATTAGTTATAGAGCATTGGGATGAGAATTTCAGGGGGTGACCAGCCACCAGAGGGCTCGCGGCTCCTTCCAGGCTGTTCAACGAAATGGTTAAACCTCCTGTAACAAAGCACTTAAACATGACCTGAGTCACGTGTGAGGCTCCTACTTTTTGTGAAATGCATTAGCTTGCACAGAAGACATGCCAGTATACTCACTTTTACTCAATAACTTATTAACACATGCTAAAGACATGCAGGGTGGCAGGGGAATCTGCTCCAGCACCTCCTTCTTCACTGACCTTGGTGTCTGCAGTTGTTTCACATATTCTCACACCTTTCTTCCACTGCAGTTGCACAGGGGTTATTGCCCCTTCTGAAATCTGTTATCCCAGAGCTGTTGTCTCCGTTGCTGGGCACAGCCTTGTCCAGCAGCGCGTCCGTCCTGCAGCCAGCCAGCCTTGGCTCTGTCTGACACCAGGGAAGCTTCTGGCCCACCCTTGTAACCCCCTCCACTACCAAAACCTTGTCATGCAAACCCAATCCAAAGGTATAAGAGCAGCCTTTTGGTGTTTTAAAGCATTTAATTTCAGGGGTTATATTCACAGAAATGTTCAAGTCTGTGACTGATATCTGTGCATGCTAATAAATGATGGGAGGGTCTAACAGAACCCAGCTTTGGCTCAGAAATCTTTGTGAAAAATGGACACTGCTTGATCACTCACTGTAAAGCTAAGGTATCCAACACCTCCTTCCCAAATATCACAAGACATAAAAATACACAGTGATAACACAATTGTGTAACATAATAGACCTGACCACATAATATTCCATGGTAGAATGAAATTGTACAAATTTAACACAATTTAATTAACCAGAGATTACATCACGTCATAGTTCTCCTTCCCACCTTCCGTGTTGTTTCTGAGACTGCTGTTACATTTGTTTTACATTATGTTAAATATTGCAGTTCCCTGACTTTGAACACCAAATGTCACTGTGGTATTAATAACAAAGGCAAATTCCACATAGAAGGTTAGGGAAGATACAGTGTTCTGAATCTCTCGGGCTGAGGTTCAGAAGCAGTGACAGTGTCTCATAATCTGAAATGAATTCTTAGTTTTAGAACTAAGAACTCAATTGTAGCCAAAAGGGTTTTCAGTAAGTCATCATGGATGTCAGTGTGTTCAATAAATTATAGCAAAACAGAACAAAAATAGAAAGCACACGTTCTTCTGCCTGAGTATCTATGTAGATTTAGAGTGTACCTCCTACGTATACCAGTCACAGCTTAAATCAACTCTAACAAACAGTTAGAGACTGAGAAAAGTGCTGTTAAGGTTCAGCTTCCAAGAGAAAGAATTTGGATGGTTATTTGTAAAATGCCTTTTATTACACTTAGCAATTATATGGGGCTAGTACTGGACATAAAATAAAGCACATGCCTTGAAAACTGAAAAATGGCTAAACAACACAGGACACAAACACAAAAGGGAGCACCCTAAGGCATAAATGTTTGGTTGCTGATGGGTGAAAAGAGCAGTCATCTTTTTGTTAGTTCTCAAGATACTTCAAGTTTAAGGAGAACATCTGGATGAAAACATTAATCTTTTAAAGAACTCATGTGTTTTATAGCAGATCCATTTTTTCACATTCAACAAAAATATTTTTCCCCAAGCTCCAAACACCTCAAAGACTGTGTTTACTCATTTAGCATATGAAACTACAAAGAAATATTCCCATTTTTCAGGTGGTGCCTCCTCCACCTGTATTGCAGACTGACTGTACTCTTTGACCTCTTAATTTCAACAAAGGTAATCAATGTGCAGATAAACTGTCAACTATGATTTTCTTTATCTCAGAGAAAACTTTGTTTGATTCATGATAGTGCTATACTTTCTCCTGCTGTTACATCCACCTGTTTTTTGTGTCTATTAATACTGCAGCATTTTATGTAAGGGAAAAACTAAGTCTAACAGTTCAAACATCACAGAAATGTGAATCAGTGAGAAGCTTGCTCTTGCAGTTGTCATCTAGCAAGTTTCTGTTGGTGCTTTATATTATTTTCAGTCCATCAGGTTAAAAAACATGACAAGTGATACGCTTTTTAAACTTCTATTTTGAATGTTTCTAGTTGACATTTACTTATTTTTTGGTATTGTCTAGCATATGTTCTAGCTAAATTAGCTGACACAGAGAGATATGATAAATGCAAAAGCCTTTCATCTTTCTCTCAAGAAAATTCTTTGAGAGGAAATAAGCAATTACACTACCACAAGCCTTTCTCTAAATTCATAAAAAATGCTTGTGAGCAACTGACTCAATAGAAGAAAGTCAGAATAACTGATGGAAGAATCTCTATGAACTTAGATTTGTAGCAAGAAGAAAAAACCCAACAAAACAAAAAATAAGAACAAGCAAAACCACCCTGTAGTGAGTGGCTTGCCTTTACTTTCAGACTCATTTAAGATGGAATTTGCAGATGATACATTAGGGAGAGACAAGATGCAGAGTTTTGTTTTCTAGAGAGAGCATAAGCTGCCTCTAAATTTCATACCTTGTCAGGGAGCAGCAAGAGTGGGGCTCTACTCCACAGAGGCAGCAATCCAGGAGCTGAGGGCAGCCACACAGGGGCACTGACCTGAACAAGGGCTAATCCCAGAGCATCCAGCCAGGCCAGGAGAACAGGGCTGGAATGGTGACAGGGGCTGTAAGAATCCAGCGATCATTAGGAAAATGAGGGGGGACAAGCCAGGTCCAAGGTCAGCCCAGGAAGCCCAGTCAACGAGTCAGGAACAGCAAAAGTCAGATCTGAGGACAGAGTATGCCTAAAGCCCAGCCTGGGAGAGGACTGGGGTCCTCTGTGTGGTCAAGGACTCCTGGTATGCCCAGGGCCTGACATTTCTTCATGGATTAACATTAGATTTCACCAGTTTTATATTTAGAGAAGCCACTGACAGAAAAATAAATCTCATGCTAGATGCTAGAAAAAGCCTCAGGCTCTCATGCAAACATTTTAGTTGCAGGAATTTATTGTTTTTAGAGAACCATTTCTATTGACATAGAAGATATATATGGTTGCAGTGGATCTTAGTAAGATCCTAACTTACTTAGACAAAGGATGAGAAGAAATGGTTAATTAACAGAAAAGAGCAACAGCTTAGTGCTCAGCCAATTATACTAAATTGTCATTCACAGATTTCAGGGTGCTTTTCAAAGAAGCTGAAGAAACTTAGAGAGAATAAAGGAACTGCACCTAACCATCCAGCAGATTGAGGTCAGAGAACCAGATCTCTTGTATTATATTGGATCATAATCTGAACATGAATAATCCATACTGTGCTGTTGCAAAGAGGTATCAATTGTACCAGAATATTAGTTTTATACCAACCATGTTCCTTCTTTCTAATGAGTGGAATATCACAGCAAGACAATCAGCAGGTCACCTTATTCATTGCCACAACCCAAAGTAGGATCATATAGATCAGCAAAGTGCTCCAGGTTACACCTAACTCTGGAATTATAATTGTAAAGTTAATCAGCTTCCTCATACAGTCAACCAGAGTCCCAGAAAAATTAATGCTGGCATAAGACAGTGAGGCAGAAAATGAATAGCAAGGGGAGGAGGAAAGGCAGAGATGATTTATACCAGTATAGTGTGCTGAACTATGATGCTTCTTGCTCTTACTGAACATCTTCTTTATTATTTATTTTAAAGTTATTATTTATTTTAAATGTTTCCTGGACAGTCAAAAATGTTTTGAAACGTAATTTTGTGTCCTCCCTGCAGCTTTGCATGACCTGCAAAATTAGTAAGAATTTTCTCTGTTCTGTTATCTAAATCGTTAATATCAATAACAAAAAGACCCAGACTGAAGACAGGCTCTAGAAAACCAGCAATATATCATTTCTTTTTGTCAGTAAACTATTGCTTGCTGTGAACTTCTCCTTGCTATGCAGTTAGTTTTGTACAGACCTCATAATATATTTATCCAGACTGTATTTCTTTAACATTTTAAAGAAAATGTCATGTAAGTGTCATAAACATAATCAAGCTGACAACAGGCTCTCTCCTATCCATAAGGCCTGTTCCCTATTGGAGGAAAAAAATCAAGTTATCTGGTGTGATTTATTTTTGACAGATCCATGTTGACTGCGATTGTTCTCTGGTTATCATCTAGGTGCTAATAATAGTTTGTAAGGTTTATTTGTCCAAAGATTTTTTCATGAATTTAAGTTAGCTACACTTAAATCAAGCTGTATGTCTCTGGTTCCATCCTCCCTCTGATAACAGGAATGTACAGTTGCCTCTTCTGTTTTTCACCTTCTTAATTCTTCAACTGTCTTTCAATCTTGTTCACTAGACTCAAACTGAAAACCTTTGGTTCATCTGAGTGTTCCTTATCTGTTCTTTACCTATTCTGGGCTGAGATAATTTTATTCTCAGCATCACCAGTCTCAACCATCTGCTCATACATGGTCTTTTTTGTAAGTCTAATACAACAGGGGCACCAATCCCTTTAGTTGTCTTCATAATTTGTCATTATTTTCTTCTCTGTTGAGTAGGGGGTTAATCATTTCTCTATATCCTTATCCTATATATCCTTATATCCTATCTCTTAGTACAAATATATGTAAAGAGCAGTTTTTATCTGGTAGCTCTTGACAGTTCAATGCAATACCTTTTTTATTTCTTTCTTATTCTTAGTGATTTGACCCATCTTCCTTTGTATTTTCTCCATGTGCTTAAGGTCAATAGAGACCTCATGACATGGCCAAGCTAAGCTTACTGCTATTTCTGTTCTACTCACAATTGGGATAAATGGCCCTTTGAGTTATTTTCTAAAGCATCACTCCTTTTCTTAACTCCTTTCTTTAGACTTCCTTCCTATGAGGTCTTAACTATTGATTGCTTAAATCTTTAGCTTTTATGACTTCTGTCTTTATTTAGCTGTTTTCTTTCCTTCCTCGTCAATGGACAACAAGCTGTCATTTTGCAAATGCTCTTTTTTTGTGAACAAAACACTGCCCACTTTCATGTTTTCAGCCAGTTATTCTTCACTGTCAGTCTCTCAAAAAACCACAACCCCAAACCACCCAACTAAGCCCTCATATTCTTGAGGCTAGGCCATATTCTAAAGAAATCACTACATCTGAAATACCAGCACCTGACAATGTACTGCTGTTCTAATGGAAAGGGCTTTTCAGTTCACCAAAGATAATCTCAGGAAAGAAGTCAGAGAAACAGACCCCATACACTCCCAAAGGTGAGAGACTGGAATGCAGAGACAGGGTATAAAACTGCCTGGGATTGCTTCTAGCAGAAGCAGCTGTCCTCTTGTATGTGACTAAGGGAAAGGGACAGATCTGTTCCAGGTTGTTCATGGCAGCAGATAATCCAATGGTAGACCCCTAAGAGAAAATACTCTGTGCTTTGTGAGCAGTAATCCTGTGTTTTAGAAATAGAGTATCTTTTTGAGCCATAATCTGCAGCTTAGGCATAGAGGAAGAAGAAAACTGCCAAATATTGGTGTTAGTGCTGAACTGCTTGTTTTGAGTATTCAAAAGTGTGCTGTGAAGCAGGGTACTGCAGCACATGTGTGTCGCAGGTATGTGTGGGTGGTTATTGTGGGAGCCATTTGCAGGAACATTGTGCTGCAGGTTTAGATCAACAATAGGTGTTTTAACAAATCAGCAGTGACTGAAAAACCAGCTTTTTGTAGGATTCTTATTAAGCTCAAATTGTGGAAAGGGGTCCTTGAAGATTTTGGAAAAGCCTAGAGGGACCCCTTCTTTCTCAGAAGGGAGTTGTTTTCGTCCACAGCAGAATGGCAATGACATACAGTCTCCAGCTTAACAGACCAGGTGTTACTGCCCCTGTGTCTATATAGAAATCACTTTGCCTCAGCCAGTATCGATATCTGACTGGTCTTTTCAAACTTATTTGTGGAACTAAACTTTTATTTTGAATTAATCAGGCTCAACAGTTTGGCCAGTGATGGTGCTGTCCTAAAGCTGTCCTGTAGAGAAGGAAAACCCTGTCACGATCAGGATGGGGAGAGCAATGTGCTGCGTGCAGGTAACTTGAAATAAAATCTATAGGAGACAGCTCTCAGGGGATGTCCATGGCTCTGATTGCCTTGAAAATATCCCCTTAACCTCTCTGGATCTCCACAGACTTTGCCTTTCAGACACAGAGTTACGTATTTGCAATACAACCTCTTCACAATGCCACAAACCAGGAACCGAACCCGGATTCTGCTGCACAGAGAACACACGGCAGTAAATCGTCTAAGCACAAAGAAAGACAAGTGGGGTCTGTGCTCCGTGCAAGGCACTGGTCACACCTGGCTGCAGGCACCTGAGTGCGACACTGGGCACACCTGGCCGGAGGCACCTGCTCATGTCCAGACCGAGGCTGAGCTGGAGCCCCGCTCAGATTTGTTCCTTCCTCGGCCGACCTACCTATATCTGCTGCAATAGCACTTGAAAAACTCGTTTATCGAGTTAAGGTCGCTGCCGATCGGGTCGGCGAACAGGACCGCGCTGACGGGCGTGCAGAGTTGTGCGCGGTCCGTGCCGCCCTCGCGGCCGGTGGCACTGAGGGAGCGAACCGCGGGCAGCTGGGATAAAGGAGGAGGAGGAAGGGGGGCAGCCGGGCGAAATCAGCAGCAACAGGCGNCCGCGGCGGTGAAGGGAGGCGGTGGGGAGCGGAGGGAGGCGGGCGCAGCAGTGGCGGAGGGAGGGGCGGGCGGCCGGGCGCAGCCAATTCGGGGGACTCGTCCATTTTTCGGCGTGAGTCAGGCACGTCGGTGGGGTGATGCTGCGGCGCCGGGAAGGGGCCAGGCCAGCCGCGGGGAGCGGCCCGCCCGCTCGGGCCCGGAGTCTCAGCTGTGCCGGCGCTGCCGCTGAGCGGAGCGGTTCTTCCTCTTTCCCGTCCCTCGCCGGGGCCGGCGCCATGGCCGGGGGCGCCGGGCCTGCCGCTCCCTGACACCCGCCCGCCCGCGGAGGTACCGCGCCCGCGCCCGGGGATGCGGGGGATGCGCGGGCGAGGGCTGCGGAGGGACAGCGGGGCGGGCTGAGGGGCTGGACACGGCGCTGGCCGCGGTTAAGGGCAGCCCAGGATGGGGAGGAAAGGGCGAGCGGTGGGCGGCAGAGCCGGGCGGGGAGAGGAGGGGTCCCGGTGTGGGGGGTCTGGAGCTGGCAGGCCCCGTGCAGCTGCGGCCTCTGCCTCCCCTCAGGCTGCTGCGTGCGGGACTCCTCCGGGCAGCCGGAAAGGAAGTGAAGAACTGCCCGTGCCCCGAGCGGAGCTGCCCTTTTCTCCCAGAGCCTGGCAAGGAAGGGCGGCAGCGGGAGCGTCTTAGCGTTTCATGCTTCGTCAGCCCGGCAGTATTTTGGCTTTGATTCCGTCTTGCTCCTACCTGTTTCTGGAGAAGAGGTACCGTCCCGCCATGTCTCGCTACAGCCTCCACAACCTCCTGGACTGGATGTATGGCGGGGTGGACCCCAGCTTTGCTGGCAATGGAGGGCCGGAATGCGCCGCCTTTCTCTCTGGGCAGCAGCGCTTGCTGGAGAGTTTGGTCTTCCTCAGTGTGGGCATCGTGGAGATCCTCGTGTCCCTCTGGAAGCTCAGGCAGCTGCATGTCCGGGAGCTGGAGAATCTGCTGCAGCAGCCCCAGACTAAACAGGAGAGCCTGGGCAAGAACACGCTGCTGGTGCTGCTCTGCCTCATCTTTGGTCTGGAGGTGGGGTTCAAGTTTGCCACCAGAACTGTCATTTATCTCCTGAATCCCTGCCATGTGGTCACCATGATGCAGGTAAGGCTTGTGCAGGGTCATCTGGAAGTTTGCTTTTGTGATGTACTTGCAAAACAGTATTTTTTTCCCCCCTATAGTCGGTTTGTGGACCAAAAGTGCCTAGCAAAAGTACAAACGCAAAAATGGAATAAATATTTTAAAACTTAGCTTTTTAGTCAGTTAAGTCGAAGTCTGTCCAAAAAACCCAAGTCAGATGAAAAGGTGAATGTCCAGATCTTTGGTTGAAAGACGTAAGTAATTAAGGCTTTCTCATCACTTGCCTTCACCTGATCATTGCATCAAGAATAGAAGGTGCTGTTTTCTCTGACAGCAGTGCTAAAATTTGCACCAAATCTAATGAAAACAAGATTAATGCAAAACCAGCTGTGTAATTTACTTGCAACTTTTTCAAGCAAGTGCCTTCTAAGGGTGTGATTGTATTTTGTGAAGGTGTTGGAGAAATTACTCATTGTGCAGATAATGTTGGTTTACCTTTCTAACTTTAGAGGCTGAATAGTAAAGAAACAGGTGTTACCTGTTTCTTATATGTGGGGTGAACAAACTGATGTGGCCTTCTATGGGTGGATAAACCATTTACTTTAATGACTTGTGGCATGGTTATTGATGTGTAATATGTGCAGTTTGCGTAGATTTTGAAATAATGGATACATAGACAAAGAGTTACTGAACTGGGTGATTTAAAGCTTATAAGCTGTGTTTTTTAATAGTCCTGTGCATGCACTTAGCTATCAATTTCGCTGAGCTTGGTAAGGAAAAGGGGAAATGTAATAAAATACTATTTTGCTAATTTTCTACTCTCAGCACTGAACAGCTTAAAAAAAATCAAGGTCAAGAATTAACCAAAGAATGTCAAAAAGGCTTTCATAAAAGTTGTCATGATGGCAATGTCTGTCTAAGATCAATAACAGATGAAAATCAGATCAATGCCATTCTAGGTCTCCCACTGCAGTATGTGAGGTGATCTGGGCTGAATCAGATCAAGCCAGTTGATGGATTCACACCTGGACAGCATTTCCTAAAAGGCAGGGAAATGTCTTTTCTGGTTGTTGAAGCAATTTGAGGGAGATGGGTTTTATTTCAAGGAGGCGGGGGGGGCAGGAAGAGGCTGCTACAGCAGTATTCAAGATCTTTACAGCAATTAATTTACAGTTCCAGAAATTAATTAGTAGGTTATATAAATTCCTAGGCTGTGATGCAGTGTTCTCTCAGTAATTTACAGCACAGGACACTTCCTTCCCATGAAGTGATAAGCATTGTTGTGAAATCAGTCAGTGAGTATTGGGACTGAAGGTATGCAAGGACTATGTAGAAGTAATTAAAATAAAAATAATACAATCACATTCCATTTCTAGGCAGTACTCAATGGTAACTGAGACGTTTTCCTATTAACTTTCTGGAAAAGAGGTGAGGATATATTACCAGTAGGATTTGAAAGCTTAGTTGCCTTTATGTTATGATGTTAACAATACGTATTCAGCTGAGTGCTTACACAGACCTGGGGCAGCTAGTTCTGTTCACCTCATTCAATAATACCTCCTGAAAGGGAGATGGAGACAAGCTCTGTAGTCAGGCATTGCCATTTCTGAATCTCTTTTTGACTAATTGTGAAGTTTTAAAAATAATCCTATGCTAATTACTTATTAGAAATGGTGTTCCAGCGTTTGTGAAATTGAGAAGGTGGGCATATCGGCAAAATGTAGAAGTCATGCCCCTTCATCCTCAAAAATATGTATTAGAAATAGGCCTTGGCTTAATGTAGAGAAAGAAAATAATGGCAAAACCAGTGGCTTTCAGCAGACAAAGAGAGTTAGATCCAAAGATCCACCAGCAGACAAGTAATACATAGCTGGGATCTTGAAAACATCATTTTGCTGAGGGCAACAGATTTGTAAGATGAAATATATGAAATATAATTTGTCCTTCACTTCTGTTCTTGCAGTAGTTTGTACATAATCCTGCTGCTGTGTCTAAATATTCGAGTGAACAAAGTAGAAGGTGAAGACGTGAAATGTGCTGCAACAATCAAGATCACTTCAAAGGGAAGCCAACAGTAGCTGTTGGTAAAGGTTTCTTCTTTCACTCCATTTCTGTTTTTACTTTCTTCAGCTGAGACTGTTTCACCTCAGCAACAAAGACTCTGGACTCTGAGCCAAAAATATTTGGAACTGAAAATTATGCTTCAGATTTTTCTTGCATAAAAGCAAAAGTCCTGCTCTTACAAGACCTAAGACTGAAATGAGATCAAAGTAAAATGGAAGTTAGGTGCGTGTGCATTTGGGCAGACAAAAGGGTGTAATATAATGGCTACTGAGTTTTAGAAATGAGTCTGTTTTGACCAGGTGTCTAATTTCTGGCTATCATGGTAACCTGTGTTCAAATCTTTTCGTAAGTGTAGATGTGTCATTGCAAGGATGAAGTGTTGATCAAGTGAATGTATTTAACTGCCTCAACAGGTCTCATGGTTCATCAGCTTCCCAGAATTTGTTGCCATTCTGTCATCTGGTTGAATTACCTAGAAGCAGTGGTATTCACTTCCTGTTCTGGGTTTTGGCTTCTTGCTTAGCTTTTGGAGGAAGAAGGGTGTTTCTTTATCCGTGTCGTGCATGCAGCATCATTGAGAGAGAAATCCTTCATCTTTAAAAATTATATATATTTTGTAACAAAGATGAACGGAAACTGATGCAGTTTCTCTGCCAGCTGTGGGATGGGGCTTGTTTGTGCAGCATGGTGCTTAGTGTGTGGTGCAGCAAGGGGAGAAGTCTGTGAAGGAATTCATACTGTACTCTTTCTTTACATAAAAAATAGTCTTTGTTAAAATTATTTTAATACCTCTGTTAGAAAACGAAACAAGCCACAAACCACTCTCCTTTTAGTGACTGACAATATGATTGGACCAGTGCTGCTGCAGACCTGGCATAAAAGGGAAGCATTAAATCTCTAGGCTGTTCAAAATTTATTTGCCTTTTCATAGCAGGAAATAAAAATCAGCATATGTTTAAGGAATGATGTGTTATATTTTCAAGACATTAATCCTCCCTAGTATTTTAGGACACATCATTGTGGTATTGAAATTGGCTTTGTGAAGGAAATCTTTGAAGTTTGTGATTGAGCAGTGTGAGAGGGTGGATTCCCTCAAGATCCAAATACAGCACTATTGATTTCTTTACAAGCTTTGTGAAGGAGACTTTGAGCAGCAGCCAGAGTGTGCTTATTGAGCAGTGTACACACAAGTGTTGTGTCCCTGTCTGTGAGCATTGCTTTAGTGAGGTGAAAGGAATGTTTCACGCTTTGCCATGTCAAACCCCATGATTTCAAACTAATTTCCTTTATCTGTTCTGTATTTTTTAAACTATAAATATTTTTTACTTTTCAGTCAAAACCCTTGTGTTCATATAGCAGTTGTTTTCAGATTTATTGAAGGAGCAGTTAGAACTTATATCAAAAACTTGGTCTCCATTATTTGTTCCTGTAGCCCCAATTTGTAATTTTACACAGAGAATTTGCAACCTGCTATTCTCAATCAAGGTAACTTAATGCAAATGAGTAAATACAGGTATCTCTTGATGTCCTAAAGGCACTCAGCTGGAGTTAACAGGCAGTTGAGATTAGGTGTAGACAGGAGCCAGAGCTAAAATTAGTCTGTATTGCAAAAGAGAAATTTGTAACCAAAAAAAGAAAAAAAGTAAGGAAAAAGCCATCTAAAGCAGAGGTTTTATTTAACACTGGTAGGGTGAAGTGAACTCAAAAGGTCCTTTCCAACCTTAATGTTTATATGATTATTGCAGTATTTCTTTTTAAAAAGATCTTCAACTTTAAACAGTGAAGGGTTATGACTGATGAGTGCATAGAAATTAAAACTGTGTGTGTATAATTTTATTGAAACCTTAAGGAAGTGGCAGAAACATGAATGTAGTCTAATCCAAAAATGATAGGTACAGCCAATTGTTCTTGTAAACTGTTGTAGATTTTGAACCTGACTTTAGTATGTCTAGGCTTGCTTCCAGAATGGTGGTTTAATACCAATCTTAAAATAGATTTTGTAGTTCTATTTTATTCTAGGAAAAGTTTTGCAAGAATAATTTTTCAGTGGTAAATTCTCAGCTGGTCAGTTGTTATAATTCTCTTCCAGTTCTTCTCTGAATTATTCCACTTCAGCCAGTTAAGGTTTGACATTTGTTTGGAATAAAGAAAAGTGTGTTTGTAGGAAACATCTGTTTTGCTGGATTATTGCTTTGGTGATCTTTTTAGGCAAAGAAAAGTAAACATACAGGGGAAGCAGTAGGTGGAAAGAAGTGTAGGCTTCACCCAGTGATCTTGGTCTGATGTTTGCATGAATTAAATGAGTGCTAAGTGCATCTGCAGTTCAGTAAATACTAAATTCTGTGTTCATTATTTCCAGTTCTGGCTTCTTTAGAGACCTGGATCCTTTCTGTCCTCTGCAAAAGAGGTCACTGTTTTTTGAAACAATGGGCTGTTTTCAGAACTTACATAATAAACATAGCTTGACTGAATTCTGCATCATTTGGGAATATGTCCCAAAATATATCTAATTAATTACTTCCTTCCTCCTTGTTTTTTTTTTATTTTAATTTGCATACGTGGTTCCTAAATGCTTTGTATTATTTGGAAGAATCAGTTAAATTGTCTATGTTTTTTTATTTTCTGTCTCTTCAAAACCTTGAATTAAAATTAAAGGGACAAAATTTCCTATGAATATATATACATTTTTCAAAATGTAAGTCTCTGAACATAAGTCTTTCTTTTTACAGCTGCAAATTAACTTGTGATGCTTTTCCTTACAGCTGATGGCTAGAGAGGAAATTCATGCTGTTGTGTGGTGAAAAAGGGGAGATGAAGAAGAATTAAAGTACTGACAGCACCAGTGTTTCTCGGTGGCAAGTCTCATTTCTTGCAAAGGAGTGCATTTTCCTTCCAGGAAGATGATAGCAGCCTCAGGGACACAGATAGGAAGTTTCAACTGAGGAGACAATCCATCAGTTCCTTTATCCTGGGTCTGCAGTGCTCCAAAACCATTGGTCTGGCCTTCAGAACATCAGGACATGCTTGCATAGCTTAATCTGTCCCTGGTTCCCAGAACTGTCAGGTTTTTTCTTAATTGTTACTTTTGTCTTAATTTGGTTTATTTGTCTTATTTTTAAGCAGTGATTTTTTTGTGTGTAAAAAACACAGGCAACTGAAGTTTAGAGCCTTTTATTTATACTGCTATTATTGTAGTAATTACATGTAGGACTGAGGAAAAGCTTTTCTGTGATAGCTTTAACACTGTACATACTTTGTTTCACCATTGTGTTTATTTTTAGTCAATTCCAGCATATAGTAAAAAAATGGGGAAATATTAGTATGAGGCAAGGCAGGGTTTCTTAGTTAGAAATAAGAGTGATTTTTTATTTAGTATAAAGAGGATAGCAAATGTGTCCTAAGGCCGTGATTCAGTTTTCTTTGTTTGAAGAGATTATGGACCAGCCTTTTTAATTTAAACAAGATTTGGCCTGTGATGCTTTATCCGAAGCTTTAGTCCAGGTGACAGGGACTGCAGGAACAGGTCATGGAGCTGGTGAATGTTCTAGCTCAGGAATTGGAGTCTAAAGCTCTTGGTTAAGCCTTTGTTTTGAAGTTGCTAGAATTTGGAAATACTGATGTACTTCAGGCTGTAATGCATTCTTAGATAATTCTCTCCTTTATTCTGAATATTCTTAGGAGAAAAGAGTATAAAAAGTGGGGAGTTGGTAAGGGATATCTTGCTCTCTAAGCAGGAGTAGGAACTGCATGATTGGAAACTGTGAAAAAGCTTAGCTTTCTCTGACCCCAAATATTTACACTGAGTGTTATCATCTAAAGGCCACTAGATGAATGATTAAGTAACTAGATATTGGTTTGTTTTGATGAGATCATCACAGATTTAAAGCAAATATCATTCAAAGTATGACATATGTAGTTTGAGCAACATATTGGGGAGATAGAGGCCTCTTTTTGTTTCTTATTTCTTCTTCTATTTAGGTGGGGTTTTTTTCAGAACAGAGCTATTAATAATTATTTCAGTATACTATCCAGTGTTATGATGTATTGCTATTGGCTATAATATATTTTCAGGATGGATTTTTTATCCTATTTGGCAGTTTAACACACCATTCCGTGTAGGTTATTTGCTGGTAACTTAAACTGATTTTTCAGGAGTAGCCATTAGGATTTCAGTGGAGTGGTGAATGAAAACATCAGCAGTAACCACACTGGATACCTTATAGATTCCAGGGGCTGGGATGTCTTTCATCTCATGATTTCCAGTCTAAGAAGCCCTTGATTGCTGTCTCCTTGCCCTGGTGTCTATGGTGACAGTCTTAGTCCCAGATGATGAGTTTTACTGCAGGAGTTGTACACCAGCCACATCCCCTGCAGCAATTTGAACTGTGTCAGTGTTCACCAGGAGCAAGTCCTGTGCCACGAGTTTGAAACCTGCAGAGTGTAATGGGACTCATGTTTCTGGTGGCACTTCCTCAGGGCTTTAGATTGATGTGGTGAGGGTTTATGTTTATTCAGATAGCCAAGTAATTAGTGTCAAGCAAATTTAATGGTTTGTATTGTAATACTTTGTTGGTTAGTGAAATGCCAACCTAAATTATCAGGAGTACAATGTTGTATGCCTTAGGTTTTTATGGATTATGAAGCTATTTCGTTGGTAAAAGTTGGCTGTAGTAAGGCTATTAGTTACTTACAGTCTTGTGTTTTTGAGGACTAAAAATTTGTTATGAAATCCTATAAAATGAGGAATTTTGAACTGTGACAAGAAAAAAGGTGGTGGTGACTCAAGGCAGAGTAGAGCAGGGCTTTTTTATGATGGTTTTGCTTTTGTAGAAAAACAGTACAAAACATCCTGCTCAGGGGGAAAAGTAATGAAAGTGAACGTGAGAATCTTCTTGTGAACTCATGTGTCACTGACAGATGGAGATGCAAGTTAATCTAAATTCAGTGTAAATTAAATTTTCTTAAGAAATTTGAATTAGGATTTTTTTTTAAATTCAGCCTCTGTTCTTTTACCTCAGATATGTTTTTAATTGTCAGGTTTTGCTTAAGTGCTGAATTTAAGAGTGGGGAATGAAGTAACCCACTACTAGTGCTAGTGCAGATAGTAGTTAAAGAAAAAGGAAAAGCTGAAATACTGATTCCTAAGGTGTGATAGCTAATGCACTCATAGGGAGATCTGAGTCATATGTTAGTAATTAACCTTGAACTATGAGAAGTCTAGAAATCTTTCATCTAAGAGTCTGAAAGGAAAGAAGGTGAATGTGTGTTTGCTCAGTAAACAAACTAAGCCTGTGGAAGGGGAGACTAATCTAGAATGTCCCAATGGACATGTATCATTTACAATAAATTAGACTGTAGAGGATGGAAGCTGTTCAGCTGGCTACACTTCTTCCATCCTTGGGAGAACTGGGAAGCTGAGGGGTTGGAAACAGGGACAGGCAGCTCCTTGTGTTCCAGAGTCTGGTTAATGTTACACAGAAACTACTTTTACTGTAGTGTTTCTTAATGCTCTGCCAGCAGTGTTGCTTTGAGTCATGAGTATCCTTAGCACTAGATTAACACAGGACACATTAATCCTTGAACCTGTCTGACAGCTGCTGTTGAGGCAGTGGTGATTTTTAGGCTAAAATATTACATATGTTCAACTTGCTCCTATTTAACAATTAGAATGTAGCATCTTTTGGTATCTCTTCCTTTTATTTGCCCCAGATTTAGCAGTCTGAACTTGTCAAAACACAGATATGATTTTTATATTTATTTAAATTCCCTTTTAGAAGGCTTTAGATGGCTTTTCAGTGATACCTATTCTGTGCTGACTTGATAATTTGTACAGAAAGAAATGCTGACTCAAAGCTGTATGATGTTGTTAAATTATTGCTTTCTGAGAATGATTGTTTTGAACGTCTTAAAAGTAAATTTTAGAGATTATTAACAAAATCTTCTACGTGTTTTAAATTGTCCATCTGCTTGGATCTTCCTTGCCTTAAGGCAAAATGGAGGGAAAATGGCTCATTTTCACAAGTACAGTAAAGTACACTTAAACTTACCACCCTGAGGTAAGTGTACTTCACTATATCTTAGCCTGTTAAACATACCTTTTAATCTCTTCTGCTCTGGAGAGTACTTTGATAGACCTAACAGAGTAAATTTTTTTATTTCAACGCAGATTTATTAAAGCCTATCTCTTTTGTTTCTTTTGGTGATAAATTCATTCCAGTTTTGGATGAATCCGTGAATTTTTCACATTGCTCTGAATATTGCTAGTAGAAATTAAAATACAACCTCTTCAAGTTTTCATTTTGAAATAGTACAGTCAACTAATCAATTTATGATCTGGTTAAGTAATCATGACTGAAATGTTTGAAAAAGAAGGATGTATTTCCAGCTGCTGCAAGAAGATACAAAATCAAACAGGCTGCTCAGGGACAGACAAGCTGCTGCTCTGAAAGGTAAATGAAATATGTGCTACAGGTGCAGGGTTTTTAGGGGCAACGTGCTCAGCTCTCTTCTGCCAGCAACTACTCAGACATCTCTAAGTGTTGCCATTGATCCCATGAGTGCTACTGTGATGTTTCATCTGGAATGGTTGGAACTGTGGGACTTGTTCTGTTCTTCTTTGCTACCTTTTGAATTGTCTTTTGTCTCTTTGGGTTTTTGATCAAACAAGATGATCTTTGTTATGCATGTTTCTGTCTCAGCAAGGCTAGGACTGGTAGAAGAAAACCCTTTCATGACAAGTTTTGACTGCACTACCTGCCTCAGTGTACTGACCGAAAATTAGTGTCAAAATTAAAATACTTTTGAGGGGAGCTCTTACATGTAGTATTTTGTAGAGATTTGGAGTGTTCTGGAATAAAAGAAAAGCAGAGATGCAGCCAATTCATAGGACCAAACAAACAAATCAGCAAGCTTTCACTATTTAATGCCTGGAGCGAGGCAATAGCACTCAGTTAATAGTTATTTGAAGAGGTATTTTTCTTCAGAGACAGTATTGCTGTTAAACTCCTTTTGAGGAAAAGATTCTGTATATATTTGGAGAGCAGCTCTTGAGATTTTTACTAGTTTTTATTTTTGAAATGTTGGTTAATACAAATCATGGTGAAATGTGGCATGCTGACAAGTCAAAGAAACTAGGAAATATTAGGCAAATGAAAATTTGCAGCTGACAAAACTCATGGAAATGTCTCAAAGCCTTTGGAACCTGTAACATAATAGATGTGTTTATATACATATATCCTTGTCAGCCTCTGAGAATTTTCCTAGACATAAATCTAATATGTTCCACAGCCTCTCATCAACTGTTTTTAGGTAAGTCATGGCTCATAATCCATGGGAAAAATGCTTGCAGGCATTCTGTAGGTAGTAGCTGACTACAGATGTATTGTGGAGGGACTGTTGGATTAAAAAATTGTAATGATAGAACACAAAAAGTGTTTTCTTTTCATACTGCTTTCAATCTAGCAGTACAGTTAAATGTAAAATAGGAAACCAGCAGTGTTTGATGGTTGTGCACTTTTTTCCACCTCTTTAAACTGGTGCACTTACCCATCGCTGAAGTCCAGATACACAAACTGTAAACCAGGTTTATTGAATAAAACTATTTCTAGATTAATCTAAAAAAAAAAAAATCAGAACCACTGATATCTCCAAATTAATGGGATAATTGCAGCACATGTAATGCTTGAAGTGCCAGAAATGATTTGCAGCCCAGACCTGCATAAGTTCAGAGCAGCCATGAGTTCAGTGCCCCTAAACTCTTGTCTCGAGGAAGGAACAGTTAATTAGTGCTGTCCTGGACAGTGGAGTCCCCAGACTCTCCAGCCCTGCTGATCCATCATGTGTGGTGGTGTGACCTTTGTGTCTGGGCTTACGCAAGGCACTCCTGGCCATGCAGGTCTTCATGCCAGAAACGTTTCCCAGTGGGATGAATAATTGTACTTATGGTCTTGCAGAGCAGTTGTGAAGTATAGTGACAGGATTTCTGATTTTTCATTTTCATCCTCAAGGTTGAAGTGAACTTTGTGGATTAACCAGTGTTACGAGATTCTCTGCAGTTTACTGCCTGAGAACACTTGTAGAATCTTCTGGGCCTGTGCTTCTGAAAGACTCAGACATCCTGACTTTCAGTATTGTCCCCGTGTAGGATTTCTTATCTCTGCATTTCCTCAGTGCCACACATGATTTTGTACTCTTTCTCTTGCACCCATTAGCCTATAGTCTTTTACAGATATGAATCCCTGTGTGTGGAACNGCAGAAGGGAAAGGCAGTGGTCAGAACTAAGCTCATAATTCAGCCTATCAGACAGTGCATATTTTGTAGTTAAATTTTCCCATCCAAAATAGTTAATTTTGTCCATTTTGGATTTTGGGCTAATTCTTTTGTTCTTCTTTTATTTGTAAGGTGAAAATCTGACAGAAGCAGTGGGGGACATTGAAGTTTTTTCCTAGTGTTTCTTCTCAATTCAAAGTTGAGTTTTATTCTGCCTTGGGCAAGGAGAACCCCCTTCATTGTGCTTTACCATACACTGCCTGTGTCTGCTGGAGCTCTGCAGTGCCTGGTGGGCTGGGGACTCTGAGAGCCCCAGTGCCTCAGAACTCAAGAGTTCTGCAGGAGAGCAGAGGCTGGGAGCTCTGCACAGCCCTGCTGCTGATTTAGGTCAGGATTCTTTGGTTTATGGAACAGAGCTGTTCCCTCCTGCAAGGCAAAGGATTGGATTTCCAGTGTGACAGTGAAAAGTAGCAGGATTATGGGATCAGTGTGGGAACTTGTTGTGTTGGAGCTTATGAGCTTGTCTGCTGTGAGATGTGTATTTAAGACTGCTGATACTATGAGCTGAGTAATGACACATTGTATACAGGTCTTTGAAAATCAGATACAAGTGTGTCCTTTAAAATTTCCCTTTAAGAGATTGAGATTTGTTTATCATGGCACATATCTCCATGTGTAGGGAGAAAGTGTTGATATTAAACTGCTAAAGCTGAAGCATTTGAAGATCTCTTCCATGATCCTAAACTTTTAGCATAAACATTCTGGTTATGATTTCTCTGCTGTCATGAAAAATGGAAGTCAGGCTTATTTTCTGAAAGATTCCTTTAACAAAGGGATTTTCATGCTTAAAAATGTTAAATATTTGTTTTTCCCCTCATCAGGTTCTGAAACTGTTTCTTTTAGTAAAGTTGAAATAATTAGCTGTGAATCTTGTTCTCTTCTTTGCCTGTCTCCATGGCAGTGAAGTGATTTAAACTGGTATGTCCATCTCAGTCCTTGTAACAGAGCCTTACTTTTTAAATGTGAGCTGTTTTAATCCTCAGTGCTGAGATTCAGACAGTACTCAGACTGAGATCGTAGCTTCTGCTCTACCATGTAGTAGCTGGAGCAGTCTACTGTGTGTTAGAAAAAGAAGGGTCTAATGTGATTAAGACATATTTAGAGTTTGTTTATTTTGTGCATACAGGGTAAAAGATAAATTATAGTTTGGATTGTTTTATTTTTGTTTTTGGTTTTTTTTAAGATGTAGGGGATAGAGAAATGGAATTTTCTCTTGGAAGAGCAGAATTAATTTCATGGAAGTATTAACTATGCTTCAACAGTTCCATATATTTCCTGTTGGAATATGGAATTTAAGGAAATGATAAAATAATCAGATATAAAACTCTAGATGACCTGGTGAGACTCTAGGTATCATGTCTCTGTTTGCTAACATACAGCATGGAGTGTTTAAAAAGTTTGACCTGTGCACGCAGGTCTAATGGGAAAAAGAGGAGAGCTGTACAAGATATTTATGGTCTCCAAAGAAGGGAAAATATAGTCCACAATTCAAGGAACTTTAGTTAGTAAACAAAGTTTATTCTAAAATATGCAACAATGGAATAATGAAGCATAAGTCTTAGACACTTTTCCCAGAAGCTGTATGGGTCTTACATGCAAGGTGATATACAGAGCTCTTATAAGATTTTTCTGGCATGTACTTTTTTCTTTGTTTCCTATAGCACAGGAATACATACATTAGTGAATTCTCATCATGCACTTATGTTCTCTTCCTCCTTAACCTGCCCTAATCGGTTGAAATTTCTTGCTTTTTAAATGCAAGACTTCAGAGAAACTGATTGGATTTTAATGTTTATATAGGCAAAGCGTTCACTAAGAAAATGTCCTGAGGTACATTCCATTAATTTTAATTGCTGACTCTCTATGCTTTTGTTAGAGTGTTGTATGACTTGGGAAAAACAATTAGAGTGTGTGTTGTGTTCTAAGCTATTGTTGAGGCTTAAATGGAACATACAGATGTCTGTATATTAAGAACTTGACCTGGAAATAAAATATTTGGAATTTGTACATTTGTTTGTATAGTAATGACAGGAAGCCCCTTGTGTATGAAAGGACTCAGTAGGATGATCCAGATTTCAACACTTCTTTTATTGCTGCAAGTACATGATCTGGTAGTGATTAATATCAGTATCCTTTGGAGGCCTCTTCCTAACTTGAAAGAAACACATTTGGTGAATTGTCCAATCTGACATCCACAAAACAGACATTCTCTCCAAATGTTCTCACTTGATTTGGTGATAATTTGTTTTGTTGGTTGGCAGTGAAAAAACATATTGTGACTTTATTTTAGGAACAGCAGTAAAAACTGGATCCATATTTTGCTGAAATACTGAACAGTAAACCAGAATCTCCTCTTTGCAGTAGTGGATAAGATAGAAAAAAAGAATTTTTATTACTGAACATCTATGTAGTAATCTCCTCATATCTAGAGTAAGGCTTGCTAATATGAAGTTTTTAAAGTTTGTGTGAGGTTTTGGCACAGGTGAAGGGAAGGGCAGTGGTGATGTTGGAGATGCTGATATTTAGCACAACAAGGACATCGCCATGATTGAGGGAGCTGCTGTAGAATATTGGTGATACAGTAATCTGGTTCTTGAGAGACCTTTTATAATGCCAGTAATAACTGGTTAGAATTTGACTGGCAGAAGCTGAACCCTCAGTGTTGCTCATACTGCTTAAATCTTTTTATATGTAGGTAATGCAAGACTTTTTAATTTGTTAAAGACTGTAAGTCTTTTCCAGCTCTGATGTAAAACCTCTTCTGGCAAGAAAGGATTTGTGACATACAGAACTGAGTAGGAAAGATATAGAAAATGGATTCTAAAAGAGGTCACTGTCATTAATTTAAATTTGTTTCTAAAATTTCAGATTTTTCTTCTTGCTTGTCCTCCATGTCGGACTGCAATGATTCTCTTCAGGTAATACCACTTCCTTACTGTATTTCTGTCTACTTGTACAATGTATTTTGGAAGTTAATCACTGCTTAGTTTATAAAATACTAAGTGAAGTCTTGAGTTGGAAAGGTGTATTGGTTGGATTGAAAAATGACACCTTGTAAAGGGTCAGGGCTTAAATCAGGGTGTTGGGCCTTATCCCCTTGCTTCTTGTGTGCTAGTGGGTTTGGCCTAATTTATGAACAGGAGTTAGCTCACTAACAGTGGATTAATGAAGATTAATGTAGGAGCTACTGTAATTTGTGTCATGGGCCTCAAACCTTTTTACCATCCTCAGTAGAAATTAGTAACTGGGCCCTGCTGGAGGCCATGCAGGCAGTCTGAGTCTGATTTCAAAACTGTGGATAGGTAAATAGGCAAAGCAAATTCCCTCTGGCTTGGCTGGGTATTTCTCAGATCTGTGCAGCCTTTTCTAAAATACTGCATATTGTTAGTAACTTTGGGAAGCACAGGAGGCTCTAATGGGCTGCATAAGCAGAGCCCAGTGTGCAGCTGGGGGGAACCAGTGTGTTTTGGGGGAGAGTCAGGGATTCCTGGGCAGTGGTACCTGGGAATGACTACAGTTGCCACCGTGACATTGAACTCTGCTCTTTCTTGTCTTAGTCTAGGCAAAAATGATGCTGGGGGAATGCCTTAGTCTGCCTTTCTGCAGCTTTTCCCTGCTGTTCCTTATTTCTGCAGGGATTATGCTGAACAAAGACTCTGTATTATCATCTCTGTCATGGAAAGTGTGAAAAGTGTGTCTGCTGTTCAGGAAATCTTTGCTAAAGATCAGTTGTAGAGTGGAGGCCACAATATTTGTTGTTTTTCAGAATGAGTATATCTATTTTCTAACACTCTGACAGCATACAAATTATATTTGAAAATATGTTTTAAAATTGTAATACGTTTTCCTCCCTCAAGTTACTTTTAAATTCCTAGGAGTTTGACAGACAGTGGTGGGAGACAGTTTATTCTTTACTTTGTGTCTGATGTAAAGTAGACTGAAACAGTTCTGATACTGATTTTCTGTTCTTGTCATCCAACAGTAGTTCAGAAAAAGGTGGCTGAAAGCTGTACAAATTATGGTGTATAATACTGCTTTCCTGCCTAGTGCTTTGCTTAGGACTTGCTGTTGCATTTTGATAAATGTAATTCTTTTATTTAAGGGACTTCTTTCAAATTCTAGAAGCTTTACTTTGAAGCTGTACATGCATAGCATTAAAGAAGAGTAAAACCCTTTATCAAAGATGCTATTTTAAGCTCTGGAAGATAAATGAACAGCAGAATTCCAACTATTTAGCAGCTTGCATCATGAACAGGATTAGAGGCAGTCCAAGCTTTCTAGGAATCCAAAGCTCGTTACAGAAAGCAGTGCTAGTTTAGGAAATACTTTGTGTGTATTTTAAGATAGGGTTTTGTCCAGTTTATTGAATTTGATAGTGACTGAATTCAAATTCAAGCCCAAACAATTTTTTAAGTGTCTTGCTATCTTTTACTAAAGAAATACTATGTAAAATACATGAAAATATTGCATTTTATTTCCATCTGTAAAAATAATATCCCATCTCTTTTCTAAGGTTGCAGATGCATATGCTGAATGGGGCCCTCTTAGCATTGCTGTTTCCTGTTGTTAATACACGCCTGGTGAGTGTACTGTGGTTTTCCTCCTCCTTTTTTATTTATTTCTAAAATACTGTCTTTGGAGAGATGTCAGATATTTGCTTTGCTTGGCCTTTTAAAGTTCATTTTACCAGGCTGCAGAGTCCTGATCACTGCTGTGGAGCCGAAATAGCAATCTTGGATTTTTGGGTGTTTGTAACTCGGTGTGAAAAGGCAGCACTGCTGTATTGAGTGTTAGTTCCATCCTAGCCATTAAGGGAAAGAAAACTTGATGGCTTTGAAAGAGGCTTTCACAGGTTAACCTTGTGGCCTGTGTTCAAAATTCAGTTTCAGACTTTTGAAACTATGTAAATGTAAGACTCCTCAGGCCTAGAAAATGCCGAATGTTGTTGCCTATCACCCCCTCTCCCCCAAGATTAGGCACAGCAGAGGTTTTTTTTCCATGCAAGTTTTCAAATCTGTTGTAAAACATCAGTTTCCTGGACAAAAAAAAAATTAGCCTGTTGGTGTTCCTAGTGAGATTCTTAAACCCATTGAGAGTTAAAATTAAAAAAAGCTATTTTGAGTGTGAATTGAATGAAGTATTTCTAAGGATTATTGTAAGAGCTGTTATCCATGCATATGTAGAGGGGATGTGTATGTATATGACTAGATGCTTTTAATTTTTTTCATATGATTTATCTGCAAAAATCTCTTGTTGCAGATATTTTAATGTCTGTTTAAAGACAGATACGAGTACTTTATATTTAAGCAAAATATGTCCATAATAC
>VZTR01003009.1:90508-146302 GCA_013400775.1 Chaetops frenatus
AACAAAGTAATAAAACAAGTGTTCTTTTCCTGATAAAGAAAACTCTTTTTATTTTGTATTTAAAACCATCTAGTTTTTAAGTAAATATAACCTTAGGCATGACAAAATTCGTCTGGGTAACCTTTGAAGGAAAAAATGTTGAAATATTTAATAAATCATTAGCTTGTATTTTCTCTGCCATTATCACAGATCTCATTCATAATAGAGCAGTGGTGATTAAACAAGAAAGATACAGACTACTTATAAAATTGTCCCTGTAATTGGGAACAGAGGAGCCAAAAGATACTGTCCAAGAGTAAATATTTTTGGAATAATTACAACTTAGAATATTTTTGGCCTAACAACTGCTTGCCAGGCTTTTCACTTTTCCATGTTTCTTCTGGCACAGGATAATGTGGGTGATGTTGTACAGCACTGCCTTGATCCAGATTCTCTCATGACAGACACACATTTTGCTCCATAACTCTCACTGTGGTTTTAACACCAACATTGTCCTGAAAACAGAAAATGTCTCCTAAAACCTAGTAGGAATTTAAAAAACACCAACAACTCCATTTTGTCTAATCTGACTGCTCTGGTTTTGTAATATCTAAGTAAAAAACTTGATTCAGTCATTCAGAATGAGAGACAATCATTGCTTCAGCAGCTGATGGGTGTTTTAGTGGGTATCAGGATTTGGGTTTTAAGTGTTAACTTGTCCAAAGTAATCTTCAGAGCACCTCCTGTATTTTGTAGCACAGTCTGTTAAGGTCATGTGTTTTTGCTACCAATTATATTACTTAATGAACTGCAAATGTCTTTTGGTAAATATGCTTCAGTGTTAAATTATCCTGAAGTGGAAGCTTCTGGCATAATTTTATGGTTTCCATTTTCTTGTAATGTATCTGTTAATTTTTTAAAATTTTTTTAGAACCTCATACTTTCAAAATTCTTTTAAAATAGTAGTGTATTGCCAGTGAAAATGGAGAGTTGGGATATTCACTGAAACTACAGTAGAAAGTTTCTACCTTCTGTTATTTTAATCTTTCAGTCAAAATATGCTAAACAGTGCAGTTAAAAATCTTGTTGGTCTATAACAGGCACCTGGGATAGTGTTCAAAAAATACAGCCTGAAAGGTGAGGTCAGTCTATTCTGTTCTTTCCAAGAAAATATTTTCCTGCCTTGGCATGAGGTCGAGGTGCCAACAATTAACAGACTTAAGCAACAGATGCACCCACTTATAATTTGTTTGGCACCTAAATATTGCAGTTATTTGCTACATTATTTGCCATGTGCTAATGGAATTAAATTTTGTGCTTTGGGGTAGGCATTGGATAAAGATAAAATTCTTTCTTGTCCAGTCAGTGCTTTGTGAGTTCTTACCCTTTCAGAAATAAAGGAGAAGATACTGAGGGAATTGGTTTGCTAGGCTCCCAAAAGGGAGCAAGCTAGGTATAAGAGGATATAGATGAATAGAAAGATTTCTTTATACTCTGTATTTATATTGTGTGGCACCCAGTGTAGGTCCTGATAACCTGGCTGTGCATGTAAATTCATTTAACTGCCACAAAGATTCCAACTGTTTGGAAAGTAACTGTGTTTGCTGGAGCTTTCATGTTGCATTAATCAAATTTTAAAGAAAAGTCTTTCCACTGGTTTAAAAGTGGGGATTTTTTGCAAAGTGATGTCCTGAAAATGTTGATATAGATAAAGTAAAAAACAGGATATGTCCCAAAGCTGTTGGATACGTGGGCATCAGCTCACATGGCTGAGATGGTGCAGTTTTGATGTTTCTAGAAGCTGCTATATTCTATTTTTAGAACTATTTGGCATGAGAGGTCTGCACTCTGAATCTGTGTTGGGAGCAGAATCATTCTCTGAGCAGGACTTTGAGTGCATTCCGTGTATGTGCCAATCATTGTCTGCTGTATTGTTGTTGACTGTTAGAGTAATAATTCACTGCACTAAGGAGTTTGCCAGTAATGGCTGTGCCTGCACAGCAAAATGGAATAGGTTGTGGTAGCACATTGTCATCTCTAAACTGGCTTAATCTATTTGGCACAAGGGAAAACAACAGGAACAGTAGGATGCTGTTAAGAAATTGTGCTTGGGTGGCTGGTAGGTGATAAAGCCAAAGTTTCAGCATATTTGGGCACTTGTACATGCTGTGTGCATTAAATTGGTATGAGTATGTAATTTACTGATACTGTCTAAGAAGGTGGCTGGTACAGTGCAACATTTGGTGTTTATTAGGCTGTGTTCTAGATGTACTACAGGAAAGACCAGAATCTGAGAGTTGAGTTCCTTCTGTTCCTTTTCTGCCACACTCTGCAGTCTTGTAGAGAATGATAGAGGCAGTGCTCTTGCATGGTGCAGTGCTTGAGCCGGGGTATAGATAATCCACAGAGAGAGGAGTGCTACTGTCAGAAACCAGAGCAAAGTGTTAACCTGTGAGCCCACTGAAAACCAACTGCTGTGTCTGAGTGTTTATTCTAAATTAGTATTATGTCCATACTCTTGTGTGTTGAACTCAAAATACCTGACTTCTGGGCTCCACTCTACTGCTGCCTTGAAGAGATTTTTCTAAAGCTTACTTCAGTGCATGGAACTATCTTGTTCTCTTTGGGCAGTAGCTGGTTTAAGTTAGAATGTGAAGTCTTACTTGTTTTCACAAAGAGATTCTTTAAATCCTTGACTGATAGGTGATCCCTTGTGCCTTGTCTTCATTTGCAGTTTTGCCTTCCATGTGAAAGGTGCTTATGCTGAGTGAGTCTTTTATTGATAAAACTGTTTATAGACAAGGCACAAGATGCAGGTGAGTTAGTTGCTCAGTACAACTTGCTTTTTCTGTTTGTTGTAACCTGGCTGTACAACTTGAGTGCTTGGTTGTACAGCAGCTCTATAGCAGGAAATGCACTTGCATAATCAACCAGGCTTCAGAACAAGCCATCTTTTACAGTGGGAAAAAGATGTTTTGTTTTACACACAAAAAAATACTGTCAACACTACTGCAGCATAACAACTGTTACTCTGTTCTCAGGAGTGTCCCAGCACAGTGTTTGTGTAACAGATCCTCACAACTCCATGGCTGTGGAAGCCCTTTTGACACCACAGATAAATGGAGAATGCTCCTTGGCAGGAGTGAGTGCCTCATGTTGTGGTGTTTATATCAGGAGCAATTGTTTCTGAAGTGGGAGTGGTACAGCTTTTTCTCCAGTTAGGAACACTGCTTTAGCTCCATCCTAAATAACTTTAATTCCCTCACTTCGCTCTCTGTGTTGTTCAACAAAGGACAGTAGGTGAGGTTCAGATTTAGGAAACCTCACAATTTCCATGAAGTTCTTGCTTTTGCATACTGTTACCTTGCTCGGGTTTGTTTTGATACAGAATACTTGGAATAAAATAACCCAACAGATTGTACAGGAGGGTTGTTTTAGCTTAGTCCCCACAGGAGCTGGCTGACCACCTTGGAGGTTGCCATCAGGACACTGATGGTGTCCAGTGGGGGAGTGCCAGGACTAGCATAATCCAGTTTTTGGTTTTAGAATCTTCTACATTGGAAGTAGGATATAAGAATTGTAGTTGAATTTAAAAGATCACTGTGTTATTTACCAACTGTTTGACTACTGTTTAAGAAGAAAATAAAACTCTCTTTCGGCCTCTCTTCTGTCGATGTAGAAATTTCTGTAATGTTTCAGTTTCAAGACTGTGACTTTAGTGTCTCAGGAAGAGTCACAGAAGACTTCTCTCCCCACTCCCTGCTTCTCAATAAACAAGCCACAATAGTAGGTCCTGTGTCTGAATTCTTCTGGCTATAAAATGACAGAATGAGTCTGCATTTGAACCACGCTTTTAATTATTCCCAGGAGATTTGATACTTGTGGTATTGTCCAGTTTTCAATTCAGAAAAATAATGCAACAGTGTGGCTTTTCAGCTCTGTAAGTCAGATGCAGTAAAAAGCTGAATTCTGAATTTTTGAGCGTTTTCTACTACTTTTCAGTTTTGTTCAGTGTTAAACGTGCTGCTTTAGTGTAATAAATTGATATAAGCTAAGGTACTTAGAGATGGGAGTAACTTTCAAATACAGTGCATCCCCTTTTCTAACTGATAAAGAGCTAGAAATAGTTGGTCTGGATTAAGAGGCTCAAACACAGAGTTATGGTTGAAGTTATTTTTAGTATTTAGTTATTTTAGGCATCTGATTTCTTAGAAGAGAAATTAGACTAATTTAAATAAACACACAAATGACTAATTGAAATTTCCCAAAAGTTGGAAGCAGGTAAGAAATAACTAATTCATTACTAACTGGTAACTTATTTACACATAATTCTGCAGCTTCTCTTTAAAACTAATAAATGACAGTTCATTTTATATTTTAACTTATATTTGGTCAAACTTAGCAGTTTCATACATGCATGCAGGTTGCTATAAATCAGGTATTTTGATTTTTTGCACAGGTGCCCTCAGTTATTACTTGTATATATGTATTTATATAGTTTTATATATAAAAGACCTCATTTATAGGGTTCTCTCACTATGTAGCAAGAATCCTTTCTTTCTAAAAAGACTTCTATGCTGTGAGGATGTGTGAAGTTTCTGATTTAATTACTTGAGTGGTTTGCACTGTTGTTGGTAATTCATGCTAGCAAAGAAGGGGAAAGAGCAATCTTACGTTGTTCCTTCTTTGTTGTGCTTCTGGCTGATTTTGGGAATTACCTACTGGAAGTGCTGTGTTTGTGTTAAGGTGGGTGGAATGCACCCACTAGCTGCACTTTCAAGGCATTGACCATTAATGTTATTATACATAGGTGATAAAATAACTGAAGGCATTGTCATGGGTCAGAAAGAGAATTGTTCCTTGAAACTTAGTGATGAAAAATACTTACAAATATTTTCCTTATTCCACAGCTTCCATTTGAAACAGAGATTTATTACATCCAGCATGTGATGCTCTATGTGGTGCCCATCTATCTGCTGCAGAAAGGAGGTAGGTTGGCAGTTTACTCCATATGGATTGAACTGGTCCTGTGGAATAACAACACTGTGCTTACTGAATACCACCAGTTTTATTCTTACCCTTTTTTTACCAATTTTCTCTGTTTTTAATTAATAGCCCCTGATGTTCTAGTGTTCTGATGTTGGAGTTTTAATCGAGGTAATGAGTTGTGTCAGGCACTGAAACAAAAATTTTTAAAATGGTCTCTGGCCTGAAGGGATATTTAAAATCTATTGGCACAATTTGCATTGTCTTTTTGAGCAGCATCTTTGTCATCTTGCAATATTCTCAGTTGTTGGCGGGATGTCTTTTAAAGATTTTTACCTTCTTGAATGTCTCTTGAGAAGTACTGGAATTCAAAACGAGCCAAAATAAATTAGTTGTCTAGTTAGATAAATTCCAGAAATTCTGAAGCTCCAGTGAAATGTAGTGACATATGTCACTGAAATGAACTAGATTGCTGTCTTGCATTCACTTATGCCATAATAGTTCAGTAAGGGGGAATCCCAAATTGTTTCCCTGGCCAGTGATTTTTCCAGTTGCAGATCCTCAAAGGGAATGCACTATACATTCAGCTGGTGTGATGCTCTGCCCCCCTCTAGTGCTGACATGCCTCCAGCTGTATTTTCTAGCAGAGCTGGAATGTTCCATCCAGGAAATAAAATATGATCATTTGTGATGCACATGTTTGGTAGCCCTTAATGAAAGCTCTCAGGATGTGATGTCAAGCAGTGGGATACAGTCAGCCTCTTCCATCCTGCTGAATCTGTTGTGTTTATGCTATACTTATACAATCCTTCACCCTATTTCACTGTAACCTTTGTGTTACTGTGACCTGCTGAGTGAAATCAAGAAAAACGATTCAAAGGAAAAGTGAAGTCTCATACTTCAAAAGATGATATGCCAGCCATGTTTAATTTTAATCCACCCTTGATATCCTAAAATTCTGGCAAATAATGCTAAAGTGCAGGGTAGTTGTAAGAGTTACACAAACTCATAATCTTTGCAGGAAGGAGGGTGGGGATCAGGGGGCAGAAAACATAAGCAGCTAGGGAATAAACTGTAGGCAGTGACAGACAAAATTCTTGTGATGTTAATAAATCACTTGGTGGCCTTTGCATCTGAGGTCACTTTAAGACAGTTATGTCCTTTACTTTAAGGCTTGGCCTTGGATGATGCTTGATGTGTTCTTTTAAGTTTTGATTGTTTGGTGGTTTGGTTTGGCTTTTTGCTTGTTTTGAAATAGAGGTTCTCAGGGTTCTTCAGAACCTGTGAGTGACAAGAGCTGGATTTGCAGTTTGAAGGGTTTGGTGTTGGACAGTTGTCACCCTGGTTCAGTATTCTGAACACCTGCCCTGTATTAACTTACAGGTGTTTGCTGCCATCTAATGTTGACATGATGGCAGTGAAATTGCTAAAAGAACTGTTGGCTAAACCTGTCAATTGAGATTGCTCTGGGCTGTTTAACTAATAACTGCACCATTTCTTATGCACTTGGCTCCTTGTCACCTGACTGGCTATAATTAACAAAACACCCATGAACTTCGGCCACAGGTGACCTAATGTATAATTTTTGATGGAAAAATTATGCAGTCTATAAACATTTGTTAATGTTAATTTTGTCACTTTGCTAGCACCTCTGTTTAAGTACCTTCTGAGTAGATCATACAGGCCTTTGTGGGGAGTTCTGTATCTTGTGAAAATTGCTTTTTCACTGCTGACATTGATGAGCATGCAGCTTGATTTCAGTATTGTAAATAGAAATTTCCATCAGTGAATCTGTAGATTATGATTGAGAGCAGTAATTGAAGGGTAGAAAATTTAAAAAGAAAAGGAATGGATTATATTTGGAAAAATAGACTACTTCAGTTTCATTGAGAATCTGTCTATATTACTGGTGACCTTGATAGGATCCAAACGTTACTCAGTGGTAGGGTGAGCAGAACACCTGAAGCAGAGTGGATTTGAGGCTCAGGCTGTAGAGAGCTGCACCCTCAAGTTTGCTGACACCCTAAACAGGTATTGCAGCACCCACGCACACACATCCAGCTCCCTGCTGAACTGTTTCCTCTTTGAAAGGAAACTGGTGACAGTAAGCAAAGGCTGTGATAATTTATTTTCTGTCTTCTCCTTCTGTTTATTACAGTGGTGCAGACTGGTCATGCTGCACTGGCAACCTTCGTGCCCCTCCTGACCCTGTAAGTGTGGATGAGAGAGGTTTTTGGCACTCAGGCTTCAGAGTTGCACAGTGAACTCAGTGGAGCTCAAGGACATGGATCCCTCTTGGGGATTAAAAACTTCTCTTATTCTTCCCTCTTACTCCCCTCTGTATTGAGTGAATATAAATTTCTATATTTCCCTTTTTTAACGTATTTTCTTTCCAAGTGTGTATATGTGTGTATACAGACATATACATAGCATGCCAGGCTAGACAAATTAAATGCTTTTACACCATGGCTCATCTTTCTTGGCAGCACTAAGAGGCTCTCATGCAAAATAGATGTAGTGTGGATGTAACAGTCCAGCACACAAGATTCCTACCTCAAATCAGTTCTTACATAAAGTATATCTTCAGGTGGCACTTTTATTTTTCTGGATGAATTTCACCTTGTGTCACCTGCCTCCCAAAATTGCAGTATGCATCTGGGAACGACACAGCATTCCAGAAACAGCTGGAGGAGTTGAAGCAGACCTAGCAGGTCTCTGTTTTCTCTTGACCTGAGGAAGTGATACTCTTAGAGATCTTCAGTGGTGTTCAGGACAGCTAAGTTCTTCAAGTGTATATTCTTAACCTAACAAAAAAAAATCTAGTTTGCACTACATCAGCTTTAGAGCCTGATGATGATGACTCTGTTCCTGACTATTTTAAGCTTGATTGGTCGGGTTTTCCAGTGGATTTGGCAAGATTAGGTGTGCACCTTATTTTAGAACTTCAAATCACACTGAAAGTTAATCAAGGTGGAATTTTTATTTCCTTAGCGCAGTGATCAAATTATATTCCAAATCCCATTATTCCGCGGCAGACTGAAATAAGGGTGGATTTGTAGAAGCTCCCTAGCAGCAGATAATCTGCCCTGTGTTTCGGTGTCCCCGGAGTTGTTTGCGTTGGTGCCTGCAGTAGGTGAAGGGGCTGTTGTTGGCACGGAGGTGTTGAGGGTTGTGCGGCTGCAGGGAGCGGTTGGTGTCCCCGGGCTGCGCTGCGGGGCGCGGCCGGCAGGAGGCGCCGTGCCCGGCTCCCTCCGTGCGGCCGCGGGCAGTGCCCGTGTGGGCCGCGCCGGGCAGGGACGGCCTTGCGACGGCTGCCAGCCCTGGGCGCTGGCCCCGTGGGTCTTAAGAGCCCA
Source organism: Chaetops frenatus (assembly GCA_013400775.1). Classification (NCBI taxonomy): domain Eukaryota; kingdom Metazoa; phylum Chordata; class Aves; order Passeriformes; family Picathartidae; genus Chaetops; species Chaetops frenatus. The sequence continues at coordinate 98,827 of VZTR01003009.1, forward strand.
TTTGCCGCTGTGGGGCTGTGCACAAGTGCACAGACACCCTAAATAAATCAGGTGTTTGCTGGGAATAGAAGCAGAATTTTCTTCTTAGGCGAGGGCTGTATCTTTATAAGCAATGAAGAGCCTGTGTCTGGCTCAAGTCCTAAAGCCCTTTTCTTTGTTGATCTAAGTGTCTTCAAAAATGGCATCAGAAGAGAAGCTCTGTGGCATTGTCACACAGTCGGTTGAAGTTGTTGATCTCGTTTTCCTGCTCTCCCCTCTCACGGAGAATGCCTCTGTTGTGCTCGGCAGCTGGGCAGAAGCAGCGCAGTCCAGGCAGCTCCCTCAGGGCAGGGCAGCACTCCTGACCTCCAGACAACCTGGACTCCGTGCGAGATGCAGAGCACAGATACCAAGTACAGGTGAAAGGATCATTTTTCCTTTGGTTGTAAATTAGGAAAGTGCAATTAAAACACTACACTTGTGTTTTCCATTGGCTGTTAGGACTTGCTGGCTACAGTGGGGGATTACCATATTTAAAGACCTTTTTTTAGCTGTTGCACCCTGTGTCAGCCACTTTCTCACTCTGTGACACTTACCTGTCTTCAGCTAATTCTTTCTTTAGCTTTTTAAAGGAGGTATCAAGCAGGCTTTATTATATATCTTTAGTAGTATTTGAGAAGAAATATCACATTATATTTAGATATACTTAGGTAGTCATAAATCTAGTCCATCTCCATTTTCACTGAAATACTTGGTAGTGTGTGGTACAGCTCTTTTGCTGAAAGTGAATTACTTAGAGATCTGTCAACTCCTGTGTGCTATTCCCCTACTCTGCTTCTAGCAGTTCCATGTTCCTATTCCAGATTTCTCTACCTGCTGAATGCCATGTATTAGACATAAATGTGTGGTTTGCTGTGTTTGTACCGTGGCACCTTGAACAGCAGGGTAGCTCTGTGTGCTGTCACTCCAGCTGCAGGCTCAGGCTGCAGCCTCTCTTGTAGCTTGAGTATTCCAGGATAATCTTGTTTGATGATTTAAGAGAGATGAAGAGGAGGGGACATGTCTCTGTCCTGTGACCCTCTGAGCTTTATGCATGGGGCATTTACAGTTGGTTTGAAAAATGAAATCTCTCTCCAGGAGATGGAGAAGTTTAGAAGGGCAGGTGCCAGTATCTGGAAGAACTGCTAATGTATGAAGGTAGAGGAAGAGCTAGTGCTGCTGCTTTATGGAATATAAAAAAATTATTCCTGAGAGAAGCAGGTACTGTAAGAGCTCTGTCTGAGGTGGTTCTGATGAGAGTAGCTGGCACTGAGGGCAAACAGAAACCTCCTGGCATAAGGTACTAGTTTGAAACTTACACATGGAGTCAGAACAGCTCTAGGGGAAACATGGATTTCAGGATCATCCTCTTGAGAACATTTTTTTCCTGTTTTCCCCTGGAAAGGAAGTTTTATCTCTAGGGTAGCGCAATAGGCCACTCAACTGGAATTAACCCTCTGATCAAGGGAAATAAGAGGAAAATAAATTTGCCCTCACGTTTTTGTAAGCTTGAAAATGAGAGAATTGTAATAGTTGCTCTGAATTTTGGATTAAGCAGGTCTACTTGTAATTGTAAGACAACTGAAAGAGTGTGCAGCACTGGAAAACTCATAAAGCTCTGTAAAATGTAGTGGGAATGAAAGCAAGACATTAAAGAGATTATTTTAAACACTACTAAATTAAAAAATTGTACTATAATTAGATTCTAATTCTCTAATGCAAGCAGAGGACTAATTTTCTCCTGTGTTGTGTTTTCACAGAAATACAAAAGGAGTATTGCTTTTTATTAAGTTGTGTTCAAATTTTCAGAAGCTTGTGTATTGAGAATTTTAAATAAAAATAATAGTTAATAAGAACATTTGAATTAGCAAATTGTGGGGAGGGAGCAGTATTAAGAAAAGGGCATCTCTTTGTTGATCTTTAGTTTTCTAAAGCCATGCTTCCATTTCCTGGATGGCAAAATGAACAACTTGGCATGTTCAAGGTCAACAAAATCTTGTTATAGAAGCAGATGAAGAGCCCCAAACTCTTCAGTCTATATGGAATCCTTTGTATCAGTGCTACTGAACTAATGAAGATTAATTTGAACTGAGGTATCCCCTGCCATGCTATTTCAACACAGGAGCAAACATGCAGCCTACTTAGGTTGCCCCAGCTTGGAATGGTCTCAGCTGTCTGGGGCATGAGTGTTTTTGAGAATGAGATCAGGGCCAGACTGGTACTTGGACTAAATTTCTGCAAGTGCTTAATGTACAAGAACTGCCCATGATCCTTCATAAACAGAGAGTGAAACTCTCTGCTCCCACCTATTGAAATTGATTTCCTATGCAAGCAGCAAGTAGCTTTTGCCAAAGCCAACACAGGCCCTTCAAACAACCACTCAGCTGGCTCTCAATTTTCCTGTTTGTGTGTTTCTTTTAACAGACTGTACTATGGAAAATAGACTACACTGCTCCATTAAACAGCCATCTGTTGAATAGCAGGGCTGTAGAGTAATAAAATCTATAGTGGGTATTTATCTAATGAGAAATGTACAGCAAATATCCCAGGTATGAATTTAAAATTAGTTTCCCAAAGCACACTGTGGAATATAGAGTGCTCCAAAATGTTTTTGTGTGGAGGCCAGTGTTTCCTTTTTGTCCTTTGATGTCCAAATAGTGCTACTCCTGAAAATCCCACCATTATTTTCAGGATTGCAAAAGTCTAACAAGGGGGGATATTTTTAGTGTGAAGCAAGACCAAAAGAGAGTGAAAGTACCTGATGTATTTTGTTTAAATTTTGCAGCAGAGCAAAGATGTAGCAGAGTGAAATTCCTTGCTGGGGAACCTGAACAGCTCTGCTAAGGGACCTCTGAAATACCATTCCCTGATTAGACTAAAGCTGGACAAGAAAAGCCTGGGTTCAAAGCCAAGTTGTGCCATGGATCTGTGTTGTCTCTTGTGCAATTTCCTTAGTCTTTCAATGACTGTTGTCTCCCTCCAGTCTCATTTCATAGCTGGGGTCACTTGCCTGTATTGGTATTTATACCCTACCTGCACTGTAAGTCACCTGGATATGGAGGTGTCTGAATTTTAGCTTTCCTTGGTGCTCACCTGTTTAGAATCTCATCAAGATTTGTCAAATACTTTTGAAATAACACAGGCAACTGCCAACAGAAACCTAATCTGGTTTAGCACTGCTCAGCTAGTTCCTGGGAGCTGCTTTGATACCTTATTTAAATTTCATGTTGTGTTTTGTATCTAGGTTAAACATGCACCTAAAACTGCAAGGATGATATAAATAAATTTTGCAAGTCAAGCAGTGTTTTCTTTACAGCAGAGGAGGGAGCACAAAGAGTTTCTGTAAAGCTTGACCAGGCCACCTAAAGTTGGTGCAGCCAAAAATAGAGCCGTGATCTCCTGCACTCTGACACCAAGGCTCATTCCTCCTCCTCTTCTCTGTAATGAAAAACCATATTCAAGGTGGTGTCACTTATCTGATGTTTTCAGGCCATGGAGTTTATTGAATATCATTGCTATCTAAGTCACGACTTCTGTACTGTTTTCTAAATAGGATGCCTGCTCTTAGTTCACACTTGCCAAGTGCATCCCAAGAATTACTGTTGGGAATTTTTTTTCCTTTACCTGCAGAACAAAAAGTGATTCCTGTAGAGTTCTCTTTTACCTTTGGTTTTACTTGCTGTTCAGACTCTTCTGGCCTTCACCTTCCCACTGGATAAGAAACCCTATGAGCTGCCCAGTGCAGCAGCAGCAGCACAGCACTTGTGTTCTTGGGAGTGGACACTGTGAGGATGGGCAGTTTCAGACAACGGCATGTAGGTGATTTTGAATGTGTAGTGTTCACAAAATGCTATTTAATTGAACATACTTCAGATAGCTACTGCAAAATCAATTTGAACTAGCATGATGGGTACAATTTATGGAAGGAAGCTATACAGAAAATAATTTTAAAAGGGCCACAGAGCTTGCGAAAGCATTCCTCTAGAGACCTTAAACCTGAGCTGGGATGCAGCATTAAACAGTGATGTGGTCACAGCAGTTACTTGTATTTATCTGCACAGGATGCCATACCACAGGCATTTTCATAGCAGCTGTGGTCTGGTGGGTGCTGTGGTAGCTACTCTGCATGTGGAGTTACTTAAGTTCCCAGTAACCTTGTACAGTGTATGTGCAAGTCTTTAATTACTTCCTGGTAATTACTGAGTGTGCTGGCTAGCCAAGGCTAGTATCAATATTGCACTCTGTGCTCTAAGCTGTCCTTTGAGTACTGGATGCGTGTTCCAGTATTTAATAATATCTAATGGATAAGAGAGCAGATAAAGGCAGATAAAAATTGCCAGTGTATTTTTATAATCCTCTGAAACTCTTACAGTAGCCAAACAGCATGACATTGGGCATCTTTCTTTAGTGTTCTGAGGCTAAGTTATTAAAGTCATAAGGAAAGTAATATTTTTCCACATATCTTACAGTGCAATTTTCATGTCTGCTAGTAAGTGTCTAGAGAACTCTGTAAAATGGTTTTGTTCTTATCATATGAAGTTTGAATATTTAATTCTCAAAATAGTCTTGTATCTATGAGTACTTCTATAAAATCTGATTTCCTTGGTATATTCTAGTTCAGGGAACATTGTGTTTTGTCAGTAAAACCTGGTTTTGAGAGGGGAGAGAAAGGCTGGAATAATACATCTGCTACTTCATTTGAAGGGAAAAAGTATTTTACAGTATCTGTGATGTCTACTGATTATAAAGCTGTTTGTAGTGTATATCTGAAAAGATCTCCACAGCAGCTTTCATTTAAAAGCACAGCCTGTTATTAATGGGTTGACCACCTGATACAGCTTTTCTGTTCCTTGGCATTATTGTTAAAAGTTCCTTTTTAACAGTTGTTGAACAACCATAAAATTAGGAAATGGCAATTAAGCTGTGCTCTAATATAGGCTGTGCAGGACCTGCTGCTGCCTAAGTCAGTTCTGTGCATGCTGAAGTCGTAATCCCTGCAAGAAGCAGGTGTTTAAGTATAAATAACCTGAGTTTTGGAAGATTCATTATACACCATTGTTGCATTTATTAATTCTGTGGTAGAAGGAAGAATAAAGTAAAAATCATTGATGTTGGTGAAAAATAGGCAAATTTAGTGAGGTTAACATATTGTACACTTCACTGCTGGACAAGAAGGAGGGAAGACGCTGGTCAGGATACTTCAGGTAAGAAATAAAGCTCTCAAATATTAATTACTATAATGGTATTGAGGAGGTTATCAGCTCAAGCCAGATGCCCTGACATCCAGAGAGCAGAATGGAGAAGATTATTCATTGAGAGTGTGATGGGCACAGTAGTGCAGCTGAACATTAATGTGTTCCTTTCTTTTCAAGGTATCTACACCCCTGAACCGCTCTGCAATTTCTGGTGGGCTCTTTTATCCACGGGGTTTATGTTTGTGTATCATTTTAGCCTCTTGCAGATCCTGGGATTGGTAAGTAAATCCAGGTTAATAAATGGATAATCTGCAAGTACATTCAGGGTAAAAATCTGAGTAGTTTGAGTGTCCAGGTCTACATGGATAAGACTACTTGCATGCAAATTTTTGATAAGGCTACTTGTATGCAAATTGCATGTTCTAATGAGCATTTTTATCTTATATCTTGCAAGTACTGGTAAAATATTTCATAGATTGGTTATGTACCTGCATAAATCCATTTATTAAATGCACAATAGAATTTGGATCTGCTTTTTTTCTGAAAGCTGCCCTACTTGTGTTGAGCAAATGTGTGTCACCTGAACATTTTTGATTATTATGGTAATTCTCTAAATTTTCACTGTTTTAGGTGTCTGAATCAGTGCAAGATAAAAATACTGTTAATTGATAAATTTATTGTTGCTTTCTCAGGTTACAGAAGTGAATTTGAACAATATGTTGTGCCCAGCTGTCTCAGATCCTTTTTACGGGCCCTGGTACCGAATCTGGGCATCTGGACATCAGACTGTCATGACCATGACTCATGGGAAGCTCATAATCCTGCTGTTTCACAGTGCTATCCCCACCTTCAAATGGAGCATGGACTTGCTTAGACTCCCAGCTAAGAAAATAGACTGAAATTTCTCCCCATGGAGTAGTTTATAGAGGAAGCAGAGATATACTGGAAAACAAAGAGGAGGAATGAGAGGACAATGGCTTTATACTTCTTCCCACAGTTTTTTGCCTCTAAAACACCTCTGTAATGAAGTGAGAGTTTTTTAACCTGCTGTTTCACACTGCCTATTGCCAGTGGCAAAATTAGTGGCCTTATTCTGGGGAAGATTCATGTTTTATACATTTTGTATAGATTTCAGTAGAATCTTGCTAAGCCACCATTTAAAAACAGGCCAGGACTTGTCCACATTCCAGCAAAGAGTGGCAGTGCTACCTCGTTTTGACTTATTTTCCATTAAAGAATAGTACACTTCTGGGATAGGAAATAATGCTGAATTGCAGCACTCCACTGATGTGAACCAACATGCTGAACTGCATCATCCTGGCTTAACTCTTACAGCTTGAATGTTCCATAATGGTCACAGGAAATGGTGCACACTTAATCTTCCAGTCAGAAGTGCAAAACAGTGAGGTTCTACTGTATTTTCTTTAAGCTGGTTGAAAATGTTGGGGAACAATAACTCATTTAAAAAAAATTAATTAACTACTTAATTTCTAAGCTGCAGTGGATAAGTATCTATCCAGTGAAGTCCCATAATGATGCTTTGGAGATGCTTTTATTTTGGTGAGGGGAAAAAAAGAATGTTGAAAAGATTTCAAAAGACCGTGTTACATATAAGCCATGATAAGATACTGCATCAACTGTTCTGTCCTGACTTTGAACAAAGCGGTTTTTTTGACTTACCTTAGACTGGAAAAGGAGTGGAGATACAAAGTCCAATGTAAACTTCAGGGGTTTTCTTTTTATACTTAGCAGCTTTTGAAACATTCCTGCTCTTGTCTATGCTGATCACTGACCAGACTGGTTGGTGAAGAAACCAATTAAACTCTGTTCTCTCCCTACAGCTCTGCTATATCATGTGTACTGATTTTAAAATACAGTTATAAAAAGGAATGTCAAATCACTGCAGGTCTCTACTGCAAAGAACATATTCTAGTTTAGTAGTATGACCAAATCTTTCCATCAATGTGTCTTTTGGAGAACAGGATGTAGATGGGCAGAATGATCACTCTGTCTACCTGCTCAAATTTTGCAGGAGGAGAAACAGTTGGACAGAAAGATGGGAAATCCTAACTGTGTTCTTCCAGAATTGTGAGTCTATTATGCAGACTATTGTGTTTTGGGGCTGCAAGTTTTTCTTGTACAGAAGTTTGTGGGAATTTATAGATTCATTGTGTTGTCAGAGCTGTGACTTTGTAAGATAAACCAAAACCGTCATACCTCTTCCAGCTGGATCACCTGAAGGTATGTGCTGAAGTTAAGGTACAGATGTTTATACCTCAGGAAGCAAAAGTAAGAAAAAGTAGTTGACTTTTTCTTTTCCTTAAAAAATAAAAAAATTTCCTTAGTGAGGGAACAAGTAGCTGCTTCAAATATTTTTAATCCATATGATTCAAAAAAGTACACCTCAATCAGAAGTACCTTGTCCCATATTCTGATTTACATACTGGTTTCTGACTTTATTCCATGGCTTGCTGTATGTTTGTGCATATATATAAAAATATACTGTATGGTCACAACTTGAGAACATGCAGCAGGTACCCAAACTATCCCTCAGACTTATACAGCTGGTGTTAGTATTACAATAGAAGGATTTTAGACAAATATTTAAATACTATTTAGCATTATTATTTGCTTTATTTGCTTAACTTAGGGGTTTTGTTTTGTAATTTTTAAATAATTTCCTTTTTTTAAGCATCTTAATTTTTTTTTTCTGTTAGGCTGTTCTAACAGTTACTGGAAACACTTCTCTAAGTTGGAGCCTTTTCTTTTCTTTTTTTTTTTTAACTATAGCATTTTCTATCTGTAATCATCTGCTTCAGGGCATTCCAAACAAGTAAAAAGCAGCTGCTGTTTGCCACCATTGACTGCCTCTGGTCAATTAAAACTGCAGGAGCATTTAAATGAGCTCAGGTGTCTCACTCAGTGCAGGCTCTTTGCTTGGAAAGCAGAGTTTGCAAGCTCATCTGGCTTAAAATTCAGTAGCAGGAATGTGAACAGAGCTGACAGGGCCATCCCTGGGCTATGGGAAGCGATTCCTGGTGCAGAGCTGCTGGGAGTGGTTGCCCCCTGCCCTCCCTCCCTCCCTCCCTCCCTGGTGGTCACTGGGCCCACCTGTGCTTTTCCTTCTTATGCTGCTCCAGTGGTTTTGAATCACACAGAAATTCCAGGTGTAATTTCACCACATGGAGTTTGCTGATGGTGCAGCTCATCAGAGCCAGTGGGGCACTTGTACTGTCCTTCCAAACCTTATGTGGGCACGTTCTGGAGCTTGTTGAATCTTTCATACCAATTTAAGCTGCGAAAATGTCTCACTGAACAAGGTAGTTAAAAAAGTAGAGAGGTAACTAACTACTGCACTCAGTAAGGATTTTAGAAGTACTGGAGCTGCAGCGAAGGAATCAAATGGTGCAGCTGGAATCAGGTGGGAAGGCAGGCAGTGCAACCTTCACCTTTTCAACATAAGCTGTTGCTTCTTTGTTGTGCAGTATCAGTGAGGCTGGTTTAGAACAGAATCAATTAGGTTGGAAAAACTTGTAAGTTCATCAAGCCAAGCATTAACCCAGTACTGCTGAGCCCAGCACTAACCCTTATCCCTAAGTGCCACAACTACACCTCTTTTAAATCCCTCCAGGATGAATCCACCACTTCCCTGGGCAGCCTGTTCAAGGCTTGACAACCCTTCTGGTGAAGAATTTTTTCTAATGCCCAATTTAAACCTTCCCTGGTGTCACTTGAGGCTGTTTCCTCTTGTCATGTTGCTTATTTCCTAGGAGAACAGGCTGACCCCCATCCTTCTTTCAGGCAGTTGCAGAGTGACAAGGTCCACCCTGAGCCTCCTCTTCCCCAGGCTAAACACCCTCGGCCATTCCTTGGATGTGTGCTCCAGGCCCTTCCCCAGCTTTGCCTTGGATGTGCTCCAGAGCATCAATGACTTTCCTCTAGTGACAGGTCCAAAACTTAAAATTATTCCCTCCCGCCCCATGCCCTTCAGTGTAGCTGAGACAGGCTCCACAGAAGGGGAAGGACATGTCAGAATGGGAGCAAAAAAGGAACAAACTTTTGAAGCAATTGTTGTGGAACTTCACATGCTTCATTCCTCGCCTATCTCTGATATCTGCTGGGAATATGCATTAGCCAGAGCTTGCTATGTGTGCAGGATATGGGAAAGCAGAGTACTTCATCTCTATAGCAGTTATTTGTTGTTTTCCCTGGCAGAGGCTGATTTTTCTTTTCCCTGAATGGTTTACTTTGTAGGCAGTTATATTATACAGATTTCTTTGGTTGCTTTATGCTTATTTATGCTGGAAATGAAAGCACAAAACTCTACTGCTGTTCTTGGGAGGTGATTGCATTCTCTCCTGGGGTGTTAACGCACACAATCCTTGTCAAGGTAACTTGAAGCTTTTGCCCAGTACCTGGTCATGAGATTTTACAGTGCTGCAGTGTAATGCACAGTTGAAAGGGTTGTCCTGGGCCTCCTGGTCAAATGTGCTCAAATCTTTTGTCATGGCACCAGGAATTTCAGCAGCAAGGGCAGAGGAGGAGTGGGGCTGCACAGCCAGACACTGTTCCCAGCAGCAGCAGCTGAAGTAGAATGTAAAATCTCACCCCAGAGTGGCTTCATTTGCTGGCCAGAGTATCCCAAAAAATTCTTGTGTAGTGCCACTGCCTGGCCTTCAGCGATGCTGGTATGGGTTAAGGGGTCTGAACAGAGCCCTCCACATGTTAGTATTGTAGGCATTTCAAAAGAAACAAGGAACAAGGAAACTCATTACTCCAGCTGCCACTGGCTGTATTTTCCTTCCAAGTGCACCCATAAATGAAGCATTATTAGCTATAATAAACCTGTTTGCTGATGAGTTTGTTTATGCAGCCTTGGAGTAAGTAGCCCTCCAAAACAGAAGTAAACCAGTAACATTTCTGCCCCCTCCACCTTGTGCCATGGTTTCAGCTGTCCAGGACCCCTGCAGTGCTATTTTTCCAGGGATTCAGACACTGTACAGTGTCTGAGCTGGATCTATTTGTTTAACTTCCTCTTTTAAGCACCAAAGGAGAATTTGCATCTTGTTTCTTTTGAAGGGTGCAAACTAACAGCTCTTGTCCATCTGTTTATAAATTGATTAAAAGCCACAGTCTATGAACATGCACCTGGAACTGGTTTTGGTTCAGCTTCTTATGGTTCAAAGATGCTGCCCATAAGCAAAGCTTATGTGTGCATGAGCAGCTGCTGCCGTGGTGAACCTGGGAAACAGGAAAAGTCAGTCCATTTGCAAACCTTCAGGTCAGAGAGTACCTAATTCTAGGTTTCTGTTTCTGGCCAGAGTTTTGATATTTCTGTATATTTGAGATAATTTTGTAAAGTTCAATTGTATTTTTCAGAAATGGTTATTTGCAACTGTTAGCTGACTGTACTTTTATGTCCTAAGTCTTGCATCTAAACCAGAAGCATTTGTTTTCTATGCATCCATAGCTAATGGAGAATAGAGTTGTGGTGTTTTCTTCAGTGTAGCAATTGTTTCACTCTAGGTGGATCCTTTGGAATTAAATTTGTCCTTATAGTTAACAAAGCTCTGAAGAGGCCAAAACCCAGGAAGAGGGTGTATGTCAGCCCTGGTGGGAGGGTTCTGCAGGTAGACAGGCCAGCTTTGTGTTTCCAGTTACACAGTGATAGGACTCATAACAAATCTGTTGATTTTTGTGATCTTGTACTTCAAGTGATACTGCTGTAAATCTACCTTGCAGCTGTTGGTGTAACTTAGTCAAAGCCAAGCTGTTTTCTAAATAATTGTATTTTTCTTCAGGGTCAATTTTGTACCTTTAAAAACTATTTCTGCATTTCCTGAGTCATTATCCCAATGCTGCAGAGGATGCAGCAGGCAGAGCAGTGAGCACACCACACTCTCGCTGACCACGCTGTGCCAGGGGCTGGAGCACCAGGGGGGCTGCAGGAACCTGCAGGGCTGCTTTTACCCCATGCTGTAGTCCCAGCATGGCATTATCCAGGCACAGAATAGGTTTGCAAGGGCAAGGATGGACACGGATGGGCTCAGCTGCCACATGTAATGCTGTTAGTACTGAATAAATTTGTAAGAGTGTTATAAATTTTGTAAACTTTTTAATGTGCTAAACTTTGGTTATGAGGTAACATTTACAAATACGGGGTAATTTGTGTACTTGTTTTTGTATTTTGCTCTGATGGGTTTTTTTGTTGTGCCCTAAGTCCAGATCATTGGGCAAATAGTTGTTAAACCTTGGAATTAAAACAAATAAATGCATTTTACTGGATACTGGATAATTTTCTTATCGCTCTAATTGTGCCAGGTCTGAGTCTGTCTTGCCTAGGACTTTTTATAACTAGGTAAGAATTGGAGAGGCACTTAACATTAGCTCTTTATAAATCAGGTAAGACAATGGAGGCTCCCATCTAAAACAGTCAGTACAGCCTGGTGTTGTCTGTCTTGCACACAGCAGTTCCTGGGAGAACAACGGGTACTAGGATTTCTGGAATTCTAAGCAGTTCAGTCTGACTTGTGCCTGTTACCTGTCAGTCAACAGCAGTTTACTGGCAGAACTCACTGCAGGGTATAAATCCTTTAATCACTGTTTAAATAGGACCTGTCCTTGTCTTTCAGGTGCAGAGCTCAGGAACTGTTACAGTACAAGGATGCTTTCTCCACCCTTCCTCACTCTTCCTACCCCAGTTTGGGCAGTGTCCTGTAGTTCCCATTTCACAGCACTTTTGCAGAAGATGGTAGAACATGCACAGAAGTTTTCAGCTCACACCTTTGTTCAGAAAGCTGCTGTAGCAGCCACAGGGCTGCACTCAGACAGCCCCACACCACAGGTGATGGCAAAGTAGTTTTAATGCAAATGCTTCTGGCTGTAATAAACATGATTGCAGCCTACTTAAATGTATTCTTGTGACCCAGTACATCTCAGACAAGCAGGTTATTGCCTTGTGTGCAGTTCTTGGCAAATAATGTTCCTGGAAAAAGAACATACTGGATGTGCCCACCTGTATAATTATATATCCATTGCAGAGGATTCAGTTTTTCATGGGGCTGTGGAAAAGAATCAATTCTCCAGCCTAATTTCTCTGGAAGAGTATAAAGACTAATGAAACAGCTCAAGTAAAAATCCAGTGTGAAGTGCTGTATGGCAGCCTGACCTGAACCAAACAAGCAATTTCCCATTGCAGGCACTGCTGATTATTGTCAGCAGCCTCTATAACTAATTGGAAATCAGCCTTTTATTGTTTAATTCCAACTAATATGTAAGAATAAGCAAGTTTCTACATCTGAAGCACCCTTAATGCTGCTGGCTTGGTTTGATTTTTACAGCATGGGAAGTGGAGAGCTGGCTAAAGCACTTAGAAGAGTGGGAACTCATTGCAGGAAGTGGTATGGCCTCAGGGTTTTAGATTAGGTTTAGTGTAGGTTTTACACAGTTCAGACTAATGATATCAAATCTGTGAGCCAGCTTCCAGCACTGGTTTAGTATTTACCCAGGTTTCCCTTCAGACGTTTGTTAATCTCCTAAATGAAAGCTTCAGAGCAAGTGAAGTAATGGCTGCATCAGACTTCAACATCCAAAGGTTACAGGGATTCTACTGCTCTGTTTTCAAAGACTTTGCATCTACAGCCAGCAGAGCTATTAATACAGCATGAGGCAAACAAAGCCCTTCTAAACTGAGAGCTGAGTTCCACGGAGGTGGAATGCTTTGTCTCAGGAATTATCCTAGAGAAGAAATATGCTCCCTTAGACTCAGAAGAAAGTGTCTCTCAGTGCACCAAGAATTTGGCTGAGGGACCAGAGTTCTCCAACTTGATTTTGGCATCAGCTGCACTGTTGCTTTGACAGAGATCCTTCAATACATGTTGGCACAATGTTCTGTTGAACAATTTGGCTGTAAGGGGTACTACTGCTGCTGTGTTGCTGACACCAGTATAACTGGTTCTGCATAAAGTTTTTCATCAAAAGACTGAAGCTACTTCTGCGTCCCACAGGAGGGAACTCAGGCCTGGACAGAATTCCATGTGTAAAGTTAGACATAAGTGTAAAAGTGAACCGGCAATTGATGTAAATACTGATAAATATACTGAGATAAATAACTGATGTAGCTGATATAAACAGTGATTTCACCCAGAGTGTTAGTGAAAGCTGCATGTACCTGTTCCCAGTTTGTTCCTACAGCAGACAAAAGGGAAAGACAGAGTTAATCCCAGGAAAATATTTCTAACACACCATTAGCCTTTGACATCAGCACCAGGTACAAATGCTTCAATAAAAACATTGTCCAAGCCACACAATTAAGCAGAGAAACATAAAAAGAAATGGTGATTCTTTTTCCTTATTTTATTGGGTAAATGATTTAAAAGGTAATAACAATAGTGTTAAAACTACTACAATATCTTTCCACAGCCATATCTCACAGACCCACAGATAACCTTCTAGCATTTTTTTTTCTTTTTTCCTCATTTTTCTCTTTTTAAGCCATACTTATAATAAAATGCCCATTTCAACAGTTTCTTCACACTAATAGCAATTAAATGTGGAAGGAAGAAGGATCTAGTTATAAAGGAAGGGGGTTCAGGTAATCTGTGATATTATTGTAATCAGTTCAGTTGCTAAGGAAGGAAGGAAAAGACTGAGGCCTTACAAGCTACTCCAGGTAGCTCTGAGCCCACTGTGTGTCACCATGGCATTGAAGATAACTCAAGATGCTGGTGAACAATTTAAAGTTTGTTTTTTTTTTTTAACATATAAAACACTAAAATAACTTAGAAACTAGATCCAAATATCTTGAAAAGAATCAACTTTGATATACAAAAACAGTCATAAGTTGTTACAAAAGTTTCAAACAAAAGTTTGTTTTCTCAGTGCGTTTATGTACCAGCACAATTACTGGGTCCAGAGCAAAGAAAGAGGTTTTTCTTTTTTTATTTTTTTCTTTAACAGTAATAAAAAATGAGGAAAACATATCTTTGTATATAAAGAATCATTGCTGGTCTTAAGAATAAATGTAACCAGAAACCCTTAAATCTGAGAGGCACACTTTGGGTTTCTCTTTTTTTTTTAACTTTTTTTTTTAAAAACTTTTTTTTTTTTTTAAACATAAAAGGAAAGTCACCAGTTTATTTAAATGGAAGAGATACTCAGACTCCCCAAATAAACTTAATTCAATTAACATCACTAGCAAAAATCAGTTAGAAACTGTACAAAAATAAAAAAGTTAACACATTTAATCCTGCAGGGATTTTGTAAGGACTGGAAGGCAGGCTTTAGGAGCAGCATTTGGGCATGGCTGGAGGCTTCTTTGGTTCGATCTAACACACATAAGAGATGTAACCTACTCCAGACAACAGTTTTAAAAACCCGCACAGTTGAAGACAAGTAGAGGTCCGTATACAAACTCCAGGTGTGCCAGAGCGGGGCTGAGGTCGGGACCGGAGCGTCCCCCCTGCCGGAGCGGCACCCGCCGGGGTGGCAGCAGGAAGGACACTTGAAGCATCACCGAGTAACAGCTTCGTGTCAAGTCTATGGTTTGGTTGTCTAACTCAGTTTACAGAACAGAGTTTTTTGGGACATTAAGCAAGAGAATGAAAAAATCCAACAATCTTTTCAATGGAATAAGGCAAACTGAGTAGTGCTCATAAAAACAAAAAATCAGCATTTCAACTTAACAACAGTGAAATAAGCTTCTTGGTTGTACCTTGATTTCTATAAAGTACCCCAAATGAAAAGCAGATCTGTAGCTAACCCCAACAATACAGCTAAAAGGTACTAAATGTAACTACGAGGGAATGACATTTATGAGAGCAGTTGCTGATCAGCTTTAAGCAAACAGACCTATTCTGTGCCAGTGCATGTCACAGTGAGCTGCACGTTTGGTACAAAGAATCCCACAATTACAGAGAAACAATCTGCAGCAGTTCAGCACAGTGTGCTGAGGAGGTAGGTGCCCTAGAAACACTGTAGGTATACTGATTATTCCAATCTTTAAAAAAAAATATCATACAATCTGATTGACCACAGACTCTGTAACAGTTTTTTAATTAGTGATACAAAACTCTGGTCCAGAAGGGTCTGGCATGAACTCGGTTCAAAAGCACACCGTCACAGTTTGTATAACACCCTCGAACTATATTTTTAAGCAACAGCTACTAAGAGATAGACAAATATGCATTGTGCATTATGCTGTATACAAAAAGGAGACAAAACTATCCTTTTCTCCCCCAAGCCATGGTGGGAAGTATTGCTGACCTTGTCCTTAAAATCCTGCAGGATTGTTTATTCATCAGTATATCATTATTACACTGGTAAGAAATTCTGTATAACATCTGCATATATCGAAGATTTCTTAAAAAATCTGATATGATTTTAGATCCGCATGACCAGTCACGTGACCTTCTTGAGGTTGATTAGCACCTTTCAATACATATATATTTTTTTATATAATAGATCTTTCTAAAAAACTTCTAACAATGAGCTCATGCAGAAGCACGAGCGAGCTGTAACGAGATGACAGATAAAGATGGGGTTGGATGACTTTTTCGCAGCAGAATGATTCAGTTTGTGCTCAGGTTCCCTATAAGGGCAAGAAAAAAAACCAACACAACTCTATCAGGTAGCCACTTGTTCACATTTCCACTTGAAGACTAATTAATCTAAAAGCATTCCCCAAGTAGAAACAAGACAACAGTATCATCCAAAATAGCCTCTGTATAAACATCTACTCGTTTTTGCAGCTTCTGGCTGGCATTTCTTGGCTCCTGAAATTTCACGCCCTCTGCTTAAAAATTAAGGCATCGCAACTGAAAATGGTAGTATTTGGACATAACTGCTGTGGATGAAGGAATACCAAAGACCTTCTACAAGAACCTCCATAGAAATTAAGTGGCAGACCTAACCTCATATAAGGGATGAGTATAATTTATCCTTTTTTGTCTTTGAAACCCTATTGAAATACTTTTACAGTTAATACAGTTTTTTTTTAAACAGCTGAATTTTATCTATTTGATTTTTATATATCTATGTATTTAGAAACATTCAATATTCAAAGTAACTGGAATTTCTGCTTACTGTGGTTTACTCACGCAGATTAGGAAGATCTTTCCTGTAACAGGCAGCCTGTGCTGCAACAGGCAGCAGTGGGAGTTCTGCAGGCACAGGAGGAAGGAGCAGGCTCCTGCCATTGACTGGCCTTGCAAACAGACCGCACATACCTTTTACTAAATCCTATTTTTACAGCAGGAAAAAGTTCCAATCTGTTTTCTTTCTTCTACCGTGTGAAGGGGTATCAGAATTATTACACAGTACTTACAGCTCTCAAGCACTATTCCTGCAATAGATGAAAACATGTAACATTATGGCATACTTGTCCTGGCTTTCTCACAACAGTCTTTTTTTTCTTTTATTAAACAAATTTAACTTGATCCAACTATTCATGACTTGATAAAACACAGTAAGTTCAAGAGTAGATAAAAGAACAAAACAAGGATTTCTCTCTTTTCCAAAATAAGTTTGCTAATAATAATAAAAAAAATAAATCTCATTTTAAAGGAAAAAAAAAAAATGTCCAAAACCCTGATGCCAGAGCAGCCTCAACAGGGTTTGCTAGAATGTCTGGAGCATATGTTTTCTATGAATTTTATATATAAGTATATAGTTATGTTATAGTCAAAGGCACTAAAATCTAAATCCATTTTCTTCCTAATGTGACATCTGCTACTCACCAATCTGGTTTTAGGACACAAATGTCACTCCTAATTTGAGTCATCAGAAAGGCATTGTCTTATTACAAATGCATTCTCATGACTACTCCTGACAGGCCTGGGCTGCCTGTGATTCCCAGCACAGGATGGGACACAAAGGGGTCCTGGACTGGATTGTGTCCTATCATTTAGGCCACTTGATTCTGAAAATGCTGCCATGTTAACATCACCTCTCGCTGTACATGAGTTGCTTCTCTTCACTCCAAAAAAGCATTCTGTATTTCAGCCTTGCTGTCCTGGCTGTTTGTGCTGGATCTGGAAATCCTGTACAGAGCTACATGGAATCTTTACTGTGAGGGTGAGATATTGTACACACAACTTCATTAAGAATGTTATGAAAATGCAATTCATTGTCTACTTTAATACCTGAATCTGATATGTTTCATTCCTTATCACACCTATTAATGCAAAAAGCCATGAATGCCTTTAAGCTAAGCAAAGCATCCCTAACTGCAATCCTTATACTCTTCCTTCTATCCACAGTTACAGAAAGCCTTGATTGATATAATTCAATGTTAATGAAGTAGAAATTTAAATTTTCATAAAAAACCCAAGGGTATATGCTGCAAAAAAATCTGCAGTGAATCAATAATAAAAAAGTATGGGATCTTTGTAGTAATGCAGTTTTCCCTCCCGTTGCCATGATGAGCTGAACCAACCAAGGAGCCTCAACATGGCAACGGAAACTATCATCATAAAATGGTACAGTAATAGAGATAGCTAGACCAAGAAGGGGCAGGGTCTCCTGGGAAGAGGTCTGCAGAGAGGTCCAGTGACTGGTCATGCGGCTCAGTGTCAGGAATAATGGTTGTATGGTGGGAGGGGGTGCCCAATACCATTCTGGAAGTGATGATGCTGACGATGGGCAAGGTACTCTGTGTAGCTCATCGTCATCTTCTCACTGCGGTACCTGGCAAAGAGCAGAGAGGCCAGTTCAGGAACTGTTACCAGGAAGCTGCAAGTAGCACCAGAAATGCTGCACTGGTGGTTTGTTTAGTGGTTAAGAGCTCTGTACTTCTGGTGCGGGGAATAAGACTGACTTCAGCTGCAAAAGAGAACTGCCACAATTGTCAGGGTCATTTCCTGAATCATATGACAAATCACAACATAACTGCTCATGAAAAATACTTTAGGCAAACAGAATTGTTAAAAATGGTTGCCTACTTTGTTGGTTAAAGTAGAGGGAATAGAGAATGTCCTGTATCTTCAGCCAACCCTCTACAACAACCTAGTACAAAAACCTGTAAACAAGTCCTACAGATTTTTGGGCTGTTTTTAAACAATCAGTACTAACTGTCTGCCAAATTCTGTTTTTAAAAATATTCCAGTTACATTAAATGTAGTTACATTCTTTTTAGACTAGAATCACAGAATATCTCCAGTTGGAAGGGACCCATCAGGAACACTGAGTCCAACTCCCTACTCCTCAGGCAACTACCTAAAACTAAACCATATGGCTAAAAGCATTGTTCAGAAACCCTCTGGCCTCCAACAGGCTTGATGCCATGACTCTGGACAGCTTCTTCCAGTGCCTGACTACCTTCTCAGTAAAGAATATTTTCCTAATGTCCAATCTGAACTTCCCCTGAGGCAGCTTCATTCCCTTTCCTCAAGTTGTACTGCTGGTCACCTGAAAGAGATCAGCAGCTCCATTCAACTGCCACCCCCTGAGGAACCTGTAGACCCCAATGAAGTCCTTCTCAGGCCTCTCAAAAACTGAACAAAACAAGTGCCCTCAGCTACTCCTCCTGCATCTTGCCCTTCAGGCCTTTCACCATTCTGGTCACTTTCCTCTCGTCACACTCTATAGTTTGATGTCCTCCTTACAGAGAGGCACAAAACTAATTTTACCAGGCATTGAATTGAGACTGGCAGGCCTTTAATAACAAGGATCTTCCTTCTTTGAAATGGAACAACATTTGCCAGCTTCCACTTGACTGGGACCTCTCCTGACTCTCAAGTCAGTTGAAAAATAATAAAGAGTGGTCGCACAAGAACATCGCCCAGCTCAGCGTAACTAAAAGCAGAATCCAGATCCTGACAACAAATATTGTGAATACATCTGCATCAGTATTGTCTGGCAATGAGGAACACAAAGAACCAGTGGCTGCTGGGCCTTGCTGAGAGAGCAGTAGCTCTTCTGGAATCCTTGGGGATGGTACGTGGCACCTGGGGAATGTTTCCCACCCTATGGAAACAAGGAGGGGGCTCTGCAGGCAACAGAGCTGGGCACGATCAGGGGCAGCTGCACAGCCCCTGCACAGCTCTGCAGATGGCAGAGAATGCCCAGCTCTGCATTCCAGACCCCTCGGACTCCTACAGGTCCCTCAGTGCCACTATTGTTTAGTTCTCTCTTTCAAAACGTGGCCAGAACTGCGGGGTGTGAACCTGAGAGGAGTGACAGACTCATGATCAGTCTAAAGTTTTCTTCACACACAGGATGTTTACTTTAATTCAGAAGACTTGAAGTTAAAAGCCCTTATTCACTCCTCCAATAGATACTTTCATGTATGACAATAAATTACTAAAGTGAGCTTCTAAAACAGGTTGTCTAATGCTGGGAAACAATCAGTATTTTAAAAATACTGTCTCTGATGTCTCTGCAGAACCTGAGATTCTAAGCAAGTAAAACAGGCAGTCAAAAAACCCCTTTTTCTGAACATTAAGAAAATTATGGTTTGCTCATTTCACTTATCAGGCAATTGATTTTGGTAGCAGTTTTCATTACTGTGAAGTTAATTACACTAAACATAAGGCTTTTTGTGGGATTTTTGGGGGGAGTGGTGGTAAACTTTGGGGGTTTTTGTTTTGTGCTCCATGCCATTGCTCCAAGCAAAATCATGCAGCAGGAAGAAAATGCGTGCTATATAGAATTGTTGTTTAATAGAAAAATATACCCCTTATTTGCTGAGGTGTACAGAAATGATCTATAGCATTATTACTCTTGCCCTCAGCTATCTCCAGATACTCTTTCTGAATATTCTTTTTGAAAAGAAGATAACAAGGTGTACAGCTGAAATAAATTAAAGGGAGACTGGGGTTCTGCACTTGGAAATTTAGCAGGGTTCTGTAAATCCTTCCTCCCTGATTTAACCTTCAGAATAAAATGCTTCCCTTACTCAGAGCTACTCCACTATAGTTAGGTTCCTGTAAGAATCCAGAATTCCAAACATTCATTGAAACCCAAAGTCTTTATCTCCTTGAAGAAGACAAATGTAATATTACCAAATGTCTTATAATTAACAATGTAATATAGACAAATGTCTTATAACCTAAGATTTAAAAAAATCCTATTTCTCCATGCATGACTAAATAACTGGAGTTCAGCAGTCATTTTACACTGCAGGCTTATACAAATACATAGTTTTAGAGCCATTCCTACAGACTCCTCTATCCTTCATCTAATGACAATACTATGGGCAGAGTATCTGCTGCTAATTCTGAAATATTTTGGCTGCCACACACTAAGGAGCCCTCAAGAACACATTTTATTAAATTAGCAAAACCAAATTAAACTAGTATGGAATAAAATATTGAATTCTTGTCCCCACTCCTGGGAGTACCCCGACAGTTTCACTAGTACACCAGCTGTCAAAGCAAAGCACAGCTTGCATGTCTCACACTGTAAGATTAGGGCAACCTGTACTCCGCAGGGCATAACCCAAAGGTTTCTCTGAGGATCCAGATTAGGGATCTGAGGGGCATCCATGACAATACAGCAGCAGCCCCACCACATGCCCAAATAAATCTGACAAGAGCAAGAAATCCCTGTTAGCCACAGCCCTGAACACCCACTACAGCCAAAGAACCCTCTGTGAGAAGCCAGAGCTTAAACAATGCTGTAAACATGCAGAGTTATCAACCCAAATATGCAGGTACCCTGACATCTCATGTCCTGGTATAGAACAGCCTCCTCTTACTCCTTGCTTAGTGCCACTCATCCCTGTGCAAGGCTTCTCCTAAGTCTCTACTGCTCTTATGGAAACAAAGCAATCATGAACGATACACCCAGGACAGTTTACTGTTACCATCTGCAGGAGCACTTACCAGGAAGGAGCACTTCCCAGCCTTACAACTGGGCTAAGTGTGGTATCCCGGTGCATACCTGGTTAGCTTTATTGTTTTCCTGAATTCATTAGTAATCGGAGCTTTGTAGCCTCCTTTCCTCAACAAGGAATCTATGGTTTGAATGTGGTCCCATCCTGTTGAATTTTACAGTAGCAAAAATTAGTGCAAAATGGAGCAATAGTAACAGATGTTGCAAAAGCACAGTACAGTGAGTGGTGCTGCTGAGAGCTCAAGGGCTCTGCTGGCATTTGGAATAAACCAAAATGTTCTTCCCTGCTTCAGAACTGAAGGAAATACTACATTTAGGATTTCTTTACACACACAGCTTACTCTACGAACAACATATCTCATAGTTGAAATATATTAAAAGTGAACCCACTCTACCCAGGTGTCCTAGACTGGCTGTGTGATACAAAACTAAACTTTTCCAAAACATACAGGTATGATCATGTATCACAGCCACTTTAGACATCATAAATGGTTACAACAATATGGAAAACTAAATTTCTGTATAGCATTTAAAATAATTATTACTTGAACATGTGCAGAGAACTTGAAATCAGACTTCTTCATAAATATCACTTCACTTTACAGAGATACCACTAATTTTAGAACAACTATATATTATAGGTGTCTGGATAATGAGAGATGCCATGGATTAAAAATACAGATTCATTACTGTTGTCAGTAAAATCTGCATGCTGTCCAAAACTCCTACTTATTTAAAAGCTCTCATATTTTAAATAGCTGTTAGACATGTTATTTCCTAAAGATGCAGTAATTAATCACATTGTTACATTAAAAAACCTGCAAAAACCACAGTAGATTTGGGCACATAAAAAATACAAATGAATAGTTCTGGAGACTTTAAAGAATCAGATTGCAATTCATCATCTACTAAAATTATTCAGAAATTTAGAAACATTCCCCCCCACAATTCCTGAATTTTAAAAAAAGCTTGGAACACCTCTAGAGTTTTAAGAAACTATTTGGAAACTTAATTATCAATTAAAAAGAATTCTCAGTAAAGAGATCAGTTGAGCACTTTATAGACAAATTTATATGTAAAAAGGCAGAACAAAAAAAGCAGCAGTAGTGCAAACTGTAAAAGATTGAGACAGACACACTATCGACGTTGGAAATAATACAGTGAGTGCTCAGAGTCAGCAAAAGACTATTCAACAAAATCTACTCTAGTTTTTGAATTCACAAATTTAAGTCTGTGCCTCTATTAAAAGGGACTTTTAACAACATTGTTTTGTTGTACTTCCATATTGAAAATAATTTCCTTCCATCCATTAAAAACCCTGAGAAGTCAGTGTTTGTAACAGGAATTTAGTACTAGCAGAAAGTACCTAACTGAAAAACAACTTGATCACCAGGAATTCAGGAATAAATAATGATTAAGATAATTGCACAGCCATCCCAATGTTTAACAGAGCTTCTGCATCTCCCTTATATCCCAGCCTAACAGCCACACAAAAATTGGCAGCTTTTAACAACTGTTAGGCTGGCTGACAGCACCGTACCACCCCTCCACATTTTATTCTCCTATAGCTATGCTGCATTTATGACTGGCTTAAAAAACAGCTGGAGTTTACTGAATCCCTCTAGGAGACTGACACAGGCATGTAATTGGCATTTTATATAAGTCTCCTTACAATGAAATATTGCTCCATCATCTGACATCAGTGCAAGGTCAAATACTGTATTTTAGATTTATAGGTATGTTAAATTCTTCACCAGATTATATGAAATAAAGTGCAACAATGACCTTGCTCCTTTGCAACCTCCGGTAAGTAGGTGGCCGTGCGCTTTGATCCTTTCTCGTTGATGAATTCTATTCTAATGCCATGTACACCCACCTGCAAGAGATTGGCAGCTTCATTAGTACACTACCAGAGAAAAGATACAACAGCTTTCTGACATGGTAAAACCCAAAGCGTGAATCTTTCAGTGGTTAACAGCATTTCACACAGAGTTTCAGGAGGTGGCACTGCAGTAGGTGTCATCTTTTTGAGAGGTGTTCACTTACAGCCACGTAAGCTCAGCAGCAGCACAGGTACACAGGATGTTCCTCTGCTCCCCACCATGGAGCTTCATTCCTGGGCTGGAGGAAATCCAGCTGAGGGGCTAAAGTTGTTCTGTCTCCTCTGACACTGTCACCACTGTTGATGCTGATAAAATCACCTGGTCATCAGCTATAATCTGTAGGCAAAACAGCTGCCAAATCTAATGAGGCTTCAATTAAGAGCATTAATTTTGTTCAAAGCAGCAACTGAACAATCAAAGATCTGTCACACTATGGACTCGAGCCTGGAGCCTTCAAAATTTCTGCTTATGTACGAGGAGGAAATGGAAACATTACGAAGTACCCAGCCTCAAACTCCTATTTCTGTGCTACTAAGAACTCTAAGGTGACAAAATGACAGCACGAAAACAAAGACTACTAATACCAAGGAGCTGGATGCAGATAAAAATGAAAATGCCAAAAATATTAGGAAAAAAAAAACGAACAAAGAGGCTAGACACCTTTCTAGGGCATTGTTAAGGCCCCCTGTTTTCAGGTTACAATAATTCTGTGGAGAGTACCTGCACTGGGATCAGGCCATAAAAGATACTCCATTGCCAGAAGGTTTTCAGTTGCTTTTGAATTCTGTGCACAAACACAAAGCATTATTAGATGGACATTTTTATGCCCACATAAGCAAGATGTTATTTCCATTTGAATCCAAAGGTCCCAACATTGCATGTAAAAATGAAGAGTCAATCTTTTAAAAGAGTATCACGTCGTTTGGTGTGGCACATTCTTGTGGACACAAATTTAATCAAAAAATGCTGTAACAGTTTCTTCAGTGACAATTTACTTACTTTACTGTAACTGCAGGGCAGTCAACACACAAATAAGGAATATTTACAAAGCTCTACCACTTCTTCAATTAACATATATATTAAGACTTTAATTTTTAAACTTTTCATTCTTTATATATGATATAAGCAGGGGAAATGGGAGGAAGAGTCTCTCGTGGCTGGCCACGGCCACAACCATTTTCCCCTATGAATACAACATTCTTCATAAATAGGAAAAATGTAACTTTGTGACTAACAAATTTAATTCACTGCAACTTTTAACATGTTATTTCATTACCAAACACTCCTAAACCCCAACTTTCATTACTAGAGAGATCAAAGCTGTATACTCAGAAGATATAATTATGAGCCCAAAGGGCCTGAAAGTAAAATGAAATTATGTTCGAAGCTGAAAAAAGCCTACAGAGTTTATTCCCAAACCAGTAAGTTTCTGCAGCTGGTGATTTTGTAACTGTGTATATTCAGTACTAAGATTAAGTATTTCCAGGGTTGCACTCCTTTAAATCCTGCAGAATGAGAGATTCTAAATGCTACACAAGTGTTTTGCATAATAGTGATCACGTAATATTCATGAGCAACTAACCAGGAGCACTAGTGATGTACTAAGTATGATGCAAAATTCAAGTTGCATCACTGCTCTGGACGTCTCCCATTAACCATTTTAATGGACTTTTAGGCCCATGTCTGTAGAAAAAAGGGAAGTACATCAGGGGAAAATTTCATAGCCTCTTGTGGAGTATGAAATCCAACTGTGTAGCTGAGCAGGACAAACAGCTTTTCATTTTTCAACTCCAGTTAAATCAAAACCAGGCTTGAGTTAAATAAATGGAAGCCACACAGAAGCAAAGTAAAAATGATCCACACTAAGACTGGCATGGGCACAGTGTGGAATTTATTTTGACTTCCTCAAGAGACTGGTGTTCAACTGATGCAGACTTCTGTGAGATTTCCCAAAACAGCCCTCTCCAAGATGGGAGGTAAGGTCTGGGTCTGTGGAAGGCATTAACTGCCCGGCTACCAGGACCAGCACACACCGTCCTACACAGCCTCGGGTCTGCTTCTCAGACTAAAAATACTGATACAATACAGGCAAGCATTCTGTAGAACAACATCTCTCTGTGCAGTTTAGAAAAACAAACCAATCTTGTGCAGATGGAGCTGGAGTTCTGTCTCGCCTATTACCATTTATTAGGGAAATGACTGCCTACAGGTATCCTCTGGAGCTGAAAAGGGACCACACAAT
The DNA here is from genome assembly GCA_013400775.1 of Chaetops frenatus. Taxonomy (NCBI): domain Eukaryota; kingdom Metazoa; phylum Chordata; class Aves; order Passeriformes; family Picathartidae; genus Chaetops; species Chaetops frenatus. The sequence continues at coordinate 123,996 of VZTR01003009.1, forward strand.
TGCTGCTTCAGCCTCCCACGTGGATAGGAATCTATTTAAATTGTTGCTATTGGGAGAGGAAAGCAAGATAAGGAGAGAGACTTAGGCAAAAAACAATCTCTGCCAATAGAAATATTTCCATGGGGTTTTAGAGCATGAAATACTGTATCCTATATAAGCAATATAGATTGTAGATATAAGCTTTTGATCAGTTGTGTAAGTGGCCAGAGGCTACCTAAAATTAGGTTCTGTGACAATATTAATTAAATTAATAGAACTTTCATTACATCTAAAGATTGCATTAAACTACATTATTTTACTTCTGAAATGACCTTTACAAAACTTCAGACTCTATTGTGTATTTATACACATTATTTTTTTAAGGGATTCTTTATTTCCATACACCTTGGGACGGGAGAAAACATGTACGTGCCACATTTATTGTTTTGTCAAGTACCTATGGCACTTGCCAGATTACTGCCCCCAATACCTCTCTCTATATATAATAAAAAATGGTTCCAAAGCCCTCTCTGACACCAAAGCTGCAGCAACTCTCCTGATGGAGTGTACTGCTCCAAAGCTCCAAACACAGTCCATTAATTTGTTCCTCTTGGACTGACTGTCCATACTGAGGAAGAAATAACATTATTCTCATGTTCATGGGGAATTTGGACAAGCACCTAAGCATCAGGCCTTGTTGACATTTAAGTTTCTGTGAACTCCACTGTGGAGTAAATTATCATCCAATAATGGTTCTGTTCAGTTGTATCTACTGCACTGAAATCTGTAAGCACTTTGCATACAATCACCACTAATCAGTTTAAGATTAATTAATTGTAAAACAGTTGCTCAGAATACATTACAGGTAACAAAGGGCCTGTTACAGAGAATCCACATGGAATGCTCCAGAGCTGGTGTCAGGAACAAGCATCTGCCTGTTCCTTGCATCCACTCACTTTCTGTGTTCTCCTGCACCCCAGAGCCCGTGCACAGCCCGTGCCCACATTCCAGTGGCACTGTGCCACCCTGCTCTGAGTTAGGGACAGCCCTTCTACTAACTTAGGGCTTGTCAGCTCCCTCTCTGAAGAGCAGCAATCTAGAAACGTTTTCCAACAAAAAATCTGGTCTAGAACTTGTACAGTATTCCTTATGATAGCACAGAGCAGTAATTTTCTCCTTTATTTACCCGACTAATACCATGGAAACAGCTGTACACAAATGTTTTAGGAAATTGAAACCTTCAGATTAAGTGACTATTGCTACTTTCTGGAAGCTGATCCCACTTTGTATTAGCTGAATTCTACAGCTTTTTAGCCCTACATTTGCAGCAAATATGCTGGCTTATTTCTGACCATCTTTAGTAGCATTTAACTACTACATTCTGATTTAACAACAGAGGCCAAAGACTCCTCAGGAGGTTTGTTCTCTACCTCATGTCAAGCATAACCATTCATTTACATACATGGAATAAGTGAATATTGTCCAAAGAGAATATTTATTGAGATCCAGACTTCTCTGTTCCACAGAACAGAAGCTGAGAGCACTGGTGTCACTGCACCTGCAGGCAGGAAAGAACTTCCACAACTCTTGAATATACCCACTTTATCAACAAGGAAAAGCTGACTTTCAGTCAACATTACTGGCTCCAACTATTTAAGCTAATATTTAAACCAGTGCACACAGGCTAAAGGACTTTTGTATCAATACAGCATGTACAATTCTGTAAATTTTACTTTACTGAAGAACAGCAACTTCAGGGCAAAGACCTCTTTCAAGGTATTTAAGGAAGAACCACTGCTCAAGTCTAGCCAAAAAAATTTTTGTTATGATTACATACAATTGCACTGCTTTAGGATCTTTTAATAAAAAATGAGGAGAGGATCTGAATTAGCAGGTCTGAATTAGTTTATATAGGGAAGGAATGACTGTTATCAACAGCACATGTGTTTAAAAATAAGTGGTCTTTATGACTTGTCTTGTAACTAGTCCTGTGCTGTCTGATCTTTAATAAAAAAGCAGTACTATCACAAAAAAACCCCCGTATCTTTGAGTTTTTCATGCTGTCCATTTCTCTGAGGTAGAAAGGCTGTGCAACTGTGCAATTCCACCCCAGCAGCAACTGAACCACAGTGGTTTTTCATGGATTCTGTGAAGCAGAATTGGAGATGCAGCTCCTACACTCCCACCATTCCTTTCAAAGCCCTACACCTGTTCAGCACTGCAATTCAGACAAATTCACAGAAAACTTACAGGTATGTAAGAATGCTAAGTTGTATTTTAGGAAGCATCCTTGTGAACATGGCATTGAAGTGGTCCTTTAAAGATGTGCACTTTCCCCTAATTACTTTATTAAAAGGTGAAAATGCAGCCATTTGAAAAGTCATGTGGGAACTAGCAGCAGTGAATTCACACAGATCTCCTGTTTACTTGATGGAAATTTCTGCTGCAAAAGGCTCTCACATTGCTTTGTACAGCTGAAATATTCATTTATTTAGTTTGGGAAGGTAATTTATTAATGAGAGAAAATATCCATCACTCTGCTTCAGGATAAAGAAGACAATCCTGAGCTGTCTTCAGACATCTTTGCTCCTGACTTCTCATGACCTTGTCTCTAAGCCCTCAGAGCACTGAGTTGTCTGAATTGCCAATTTTGAAATATTATGACCTGTGTCAGCAAATTGCTGACCTGGCTCCCACGAGATCATCATCAGCACACCTACAAAAGCAAGGTCTCTGAACTAGGCTGATGTTTTTCAGGATGATCTCTGCATGACAGGAGGTGAAAGATGCAGAATCTCTCCTGACATCCTGAAATGCCCTTTTGTCAATTAGTATTACATAACTGCAGCTCCCTTAAAAGACACATGGGTGACATAAGCTATCTCACTGCTAGGCACATACAGTGATGAATCATTCTTTTAAGGATTAACAATTACAAATTTTATAATCTTGTATTTATATGTCACCCTTCTCCTCTGGACCCTTTTGCATGGAAACCTAGTTTGTGACCACTTCTTAGAACTGTAGGGAATTCACAGAGGGTTTAAAAAACTTATCATTAGAAAACGTTAAACTAAATAAGAGAGAGCAACTAAGCAAATGGATAATACAGGACTTTTATAATTTTGGCCCCTGCATTCTTCCCTCACAAGTCAGCGCTTTCCAATAAGAACAACTGTGAGAATCCATAAAATCAATCAAAATTCAGAAACACTAGATTTCTGCATTATACTTACTTACACTGTTGTTAAAGTCTCACAAGTTCTGCAACAAAATATAGAAAGGGTATAGAAAGTAAAAGCCTCCTTTGTTTCATGCAATATTTGTTGTGAATCAGCAGTCTCCCAAGGAACAAAGCTAAAACCAGTCTTTCTAAGGAAAAGTAGAATTTTGAACTCAGGCTTTACTTTCAGCTTTTCCTTAAGGATGAATACTTGGGTCATCTTAGAAGTTTATTATTGAGACAATGAAACAGCACCTAATAATATTTATGGACTATGGCATGCAAAGAGCTAAATGCTATTTCATTATGCACTTCACATTTTCTGAGTGTATTCATAGTCTGATTTTTAATAAATTATAATAAATGAAATTAAAAACATCACAGTGCCAGCTACCAAAAGTCAACCTAACAGAGGAGAAAAATTCTACCATTTTGATTTCTAGCTTTAGTATTAATAGTCACTAGTTTGTTTACTTGAAAACACTGTTTAAAGTTTCAAATGGCTCAGTGACAAGGCAGACTACTCTGTAAAAGCTTCTTGTTGAGAATGCAGACAGTTTCTGCTAAGAGTTATTTTTGGTCTGACATTACATAAAAAATGAGTATTTCTGATTATGGTGAAAATGCTCATAAAACCCAAAGAAAACCTGAATTCATCTCAATTCATAATTACTGTTACTATGAGGTGAACAGGAAACACGTCTTTGTCAGTTTTCAGCTACCATAAAATTTATAATGCTGAGGTTACTGCTGGATACCATCCTTCTGAGACAGTGGGGCCTCTTACTGTTCTAACAACAAGTGCAGTTTCTATTAAATATATATTTTTATGTGTAAATACAACAGAAAGCCTCTTTTTTCCCCTAAGAAGTTCTACATATTTAGTCAGGCTAAGTTATTATTACAGGGAAATACTGTAGCTTTTGTGATGTCTCTGGCATTATAATGTCTGCTATCCTATGACAATTTCAAAATTTTTCTTATGTCCACTCAAAAATGGATTCAAAGAGGAATGAGGAATGTAACATGATGACTGAGATGGAGAGTTCATCTTAAGTCAAGTACCTTGTTTTTTGCAAGTGTCTAATGCCAAATAATTTGGGGAAAATTACAGACTAACACTTCCATCAGTATACAGTGTCATACCCACGTCAGCATTTGCTTCCTAATCTCTTTCATGCTGCTGTTCCAAGAGGATGCAGGTTTCCTAGAACCTGGCAATCAGAACAGATTCAGCTCCATGCGTAAGCAGTGTGAGAGCAATGATTTACATGGCCTCACTGTATAAAGGCTTTGTGGGGTCTGTGCAGGACACTGACTCAAAGTAAACAAAGTTTGGGGGATGATGAATGTCTCTACAAGCTAAATAACGCAGCTTGTTCTGGGATTGCAATTATGTGCAGTGTTTGTTTCCAGAAGCATACATCAGACTGTAACTTCCATACTGGAACAGCCCTTTCCAGAGTCAATGGACTGATCTAACAGGTAGATGCTGCAAACAAGGCCTCAGGATACCCTTGCTCAGACAACACCTTCCTTGATGGAGTCTTAAACATCAAGACAACTGTGCAGATCACTCTGAATGCCTCTGTGGGCAAAACCACAACTTCATTCCATTTGCACAGCTCAGACTCTTGAGGTGATGACAGTTGTATCACAAAGTGTCTTTTGAATCTATGCACATAATCACGAGAACAGAGTGCAAAACAGTGACAGCTACACTAATGTATGCAGATCATTTAAACAGTGTGACTTCAGCTATAGATGTTTATTTTCATAGAAGATATCTGACATTCTTACCTCCCAATCCATGTAGTCACACACATCTTCAAAGTTAGTGAGTAGAGACACTGAGCAGAAAAGCCGTGGCAGCTCATCCCTCGTCATTGGGGGGAAACGACTATCTTTAAGGGCACTGTTGGAGACAAAACAGAATTTCAAAGGATTTTTTTTTTTAAATTTCAAGGATCTAATCTGAAGAGTATAAAGGAGAAAAAAGAAATCCTGATGAAACGATGACCAGTTTGATAAGCCGGTCACCAGTGTAACACTGATCAATATTCCCAACCTTTTTCTTAGACATTTGTTTTGGTTCCTGGCTGGCCAATCAGATGATGTTCTGACAGTCATTCCTTCCTGAGATGGTTTTGCTACTGTGACAATCTAATTAATGAAGCAGCAGAAAGCTTTGAAAAAAGTTACAAGAGCAATAGCTCTTCCACTTGCAACTTGTAAACCCCTTTCAAAAAAGGATTAAACTTCTCAACACAGAGTGGAGGGGGAAGTTCTATAGCCTGCAGTGATCAAACACTTAATACAGTAATCAAACTGTAGAACTTAATTATTCAGTGGAAAAAAAAAATCCAAACAAGCAGAACACTATCTAAAAAAGACTAATATTCATGCTTACTAGCAAAGGTGAATATAAAAAGGTGAAAACATCCAAGGGCTCTACAGACCTGTAAACCTACAGGACTTGAGGAGGTTCTGCAAAAGAGATGTCATGATTAGTAATAGGGAAGCTTGCAAACAGCTAATCCATGGATGACATATCATTCTACAGACAAACACAGCTAGTGGGGTAAAATCCACACTGAGGGGAGCTACCTGTGCACAGGCCAGCATGCCTGGAAACACACAGCAGTTAACTGACAGCAAGCAGTGCCACAGTAAGAACATTTGTAAAAACCTACTTACATAAGTTTGGTTAAAAACCAGTTAAATTGGCAAAGGTAAGGTTAAAGTGAGGATGGCATATCAATCTTTTATTCTCTTAAGCTTTGAAATATGATGTGAATACAACCATGCTCATCTCCAACAAAAACAGTGATCTGCTAACTGAGCTTTTGGATGAGAAAAGAGAATTTGAGAGACTTTACTGAAATACTACCAAGCTCTTCACGTGTTTCATTGTTTCATCTAACAATTAGATTGTTCTTAATCATTTTACTTGGCTTAGAGCCAGTGGCTGCCCATAAGCTGATACAATCACAGCCACAGCCATGGTGTTACAATAATGGCTGCAGTCTGCACCAGAAATCACCGTTTTGTATAAAGAGTAATAGAACTTCATTAAAGCAGAACACATAAGGACAAATGAGGAAAAAAACCCCCAAACATGTAAAGTTTAACTAAAGGAAATCATCATATGTATAACCAGAAATAGTTGCCCATCAAGAACTAATACCATACACTGAAGAGTTAAAATAGAACCTACGTGTTTCTTCTGGGGTGGGGGAGAAGGCAGATTTTTTGCTGCAGACATTCTACAATTACAAAACACAACATAGTATTGAAATTCAGACTTCAAAGTCCTTTTCTACACAGACCTGTGTAGAACTGGGAACACTAAACAGATTTAAAGTATAAGGCCTATGATATTTAACTAATGACTTCCACTGAAGATGTATCAAATGTAGGTAATACTGATGGGATTTTCCAGGCTAGCTTTCAAACTGCTGGAACCAGGCAGAGTTACCATCCTCTGCTCTCTGGTGTTCAGAGCAACATCAGAAATAGCTCCTATAGCCACAGCATACCAACAACATCCCAAAATACCAATAACCTAATTCAGCTATCAAATCCCCCCACATGGTTGGGAAAATAAATAAATATACATATGGAGAGGGAGGACATTCAGAACACAGGGACAGCTCAAACCAAAAGTCTATCTAGTTTTAAAGTCTGTCTAGCAGTAAGTCATTACCAGCAGCAGTTAGCAAAGTGAATGAATTCAAGAACATGGTCACAGCAAATGTCTGGGGTACCTTCCTAGAATACTCTCCAGGAATCCAGTTATTTATAGCTTAGGTATTTTGAGTCAGAGAAGGGATTGCTGTACTTTAAAGCTCTTTGGAATTTTATTTTTAAGTTCATGTATACACACTTATAAAATTTTACCCCCCTTTAAAAAAAAAATTATGCCTGGAAACCCAAATCCTCTTAAAATCCATTGCTACTACAGGTCTGCTTATTTGCAGATGGCTCATTTCCCCGAGGTCTGCTGCATCTCTGTCATATAACCAATCTATGTGAACACTCTACTGAGAAGCACCCAGAGAGACAAGTATTATTTCATCAACAAACAACAAATTCAGTTATCTTAACAAACTGTATGCACAAATACTCCTAATATTACTTCAAATCTGTTTCTCAAAAATTAGGCAACCATCTTACCAAGCAAAACACATCCCATATTGCAAGAATTTACAGCCTTCAAAAGATTTTTTTCCCCCTTTTTTGCACAACCTGGTACTAGGAGTTTGTCTTTGAATTCCAATTTCTATAGCTGCCAAAATCCACTGTGACTTTCAACTTCTTGAGGCAAAGGTTGTCCGTGTGCTGTGGGTGTAAGCCTCATCCCCACAAAAGTAGCGCTAAAAGTCTCCTGCAAATTCCCACTCACTGAATATCTGCTGCACTAGCATTGCTAGATGATAAACCATCTGTAATTTAACATTATTCAAGTTGAGCAGAAACAAACCTCATCCCGTGCTTGTGTAAGCCATGTCTCACAGAACCACAGAATATCCTAAGTTGGAAGGGACCCATCACGATCAACTCCTGGCTCTGGGCAGGACACCCCAGCTCAGCTGCCCTGCTTAAATGCTGAGCTAGTAATTTGAAACAAGATGAGCAAAATCATGATGAATTTAAATATTGATGAAAAGCTAAGATATGAAACCTTCAGGTTAACAGTGGGAGCAGGAAGGCACACAAAGGTGTAATAGCCTCGGGCACAGAGAGGCAGCCAAGTGGTTCAGTTCCAGTGAAAGCAGTGCCATGCAGTGACCAGAGCTCAGCTGACCTACTCCACTCTTCAGTAGTGACACTGACACAAATACCTTGTCTTCATGTAACCACCTCACAAGAACTAAAATATTGCTATCAAATGATAGAGTGATTTCAATTATAACTAACTCCTGCTGAACTGCCAGGTGCTATTCCATCTGTACAGCATGCTGGAAAATTTCTCCTCAACAGCTCCAACACTACAGACACTGGTGCACAGATCCTGTATCAAAACTCCTGCTGCTGGAGGTGAGAGAGATACCTGGCAGGGTAAGGCCGGAGATTTGAGTAACAGCCTCTGACACCACTGTGACTACTCTACACAGAGTATTGCTGTGATTTTATTCCTCTTTTCTTAGAACTTTGAAAAACTTTGTAATCTTTTCCTAATGAGTTTGGGCATCACATACTACTTTAAAAACCGAGATTTGTTTTATTGTGCTCTATATTACAGTTAAGAGCACCAGTCATCTTCTCACTGTTTCTATTATTACTACCATGGCTCAAACTCTACAGTAAGTTCCAGATACCTGTGCAAATCCTAAAAGCACATCAGCTTTGTATAATCTTTTCACAGATGAACTGCTTTCATTTTTGCATTTCTCAATGCCTGGTTAGCATGAGACATAAGGCATTAGAGATGCTTCCCTTCAGAACTCAAGCATTATGCTTGAGTTTAAACTTCATTTCTGAGGGTAACAAATAAATCACCATCTATGACTGTTCTGATGGCGCCAGTGGAACAAGTAGATGGTGCCCAGTAGTTACTCAAGGGCAGCTTCCACACTATACAAACCTCAGCTCTCAGTGCTTGACAGACTGGCATCATTCTCAGAAGTGTCAGCAGATGTCAACACTTAGTCATCAAGGATAAAAATCCTGGTGTGAGCTTTTACTTTTGCCATTCCTGTTCTGGGAAGAAAGAGTATCAGTTTCTACAGGGAGCAGTTTAGCCCTTACCATACACTTCACACTGGACAAACATCTATGGATGGAAATTCAGACCTGAGCCTCCCCTGACATGTTACTGCACTTGCCATGTTCGTCCCAGTGACCAACTCCCAGCAAGCAGAAAACAAGACAAGGCAATACTTGCTTTCCTTAAAAGCTTGTCACTGCTCTGAACTCAGAATAAAAATCACCATGTAACTATTCTTCAACATTTTTAACTGCCACAGGAGACTTGCGTGTCTGTACTTCTGTAGCCTTAGAATTCGATTTTACAGTTTTATTCAATGCCGTATTTTTCCGTCAATTCTTCCGTTAGAAAAATGAATGAAATATGGCATATTAAATACCAGGTTTAAAAAATATTAACTCCACAATTTTTATGCTAAACTTAGAATTAAGGAAGGGTAAGTGGAAATAATCAGCAAAAGAAGTTGGAAAAATTAGGTGGAGTTCAAAACTACTTTTAAAGAAAAACCCCAGTAATTATAAAAGCATTTCCTAGGCCATCTGTTCTTTATTCCTTCATGCCTAGAAATAATTTACATATATTGCTGCTGACTAAATGGAAGTACATGGTACTGAAGAGTTGAAAAGGCAGTGCCAAGCAAGGGGAATTCTAGCTGGCCAATAAAACGGCATTTGTTTTTCCACACAGAACCTGCTCCATGTTAAAAGTGAAGCAAGCAAAGTCAGAATTTGAATCCTGTTCAAGGAAAACTATTTTTAGATACAAAATGCATGCACGCACATGCATGGCCTTTCTAGTTAAATATTTATGCAGCCTTGAATGTCCTACTAAGATCAAGTAATTGCCAGTTAAGAAAAAAACAAAACAAAGCGTTACTCAACTATCAGTTTTTCTTCAGCTGAGCCATACTATACAAATCTCAGCTTTTCTTCAAATGAGGTTTATTTGGCTATAGGAAATGTTTATCAGCAATTTCATTTTCCAAGGACCACTCCTCCTTATATGTGGGATGTAGAAAAGCTTGCCAACACTTTTAAGACACTGAAAATGTAAAAAAGGAAAAGGGAATTGTTTGAAGTATTTTGAGTTGCTGTGACAAACAGCATTATGATTTGAAAAAAAACTATATTCCTTACATATTTATGTTCCTTAAAACTACATCTTATTTTCTATAAAATACCACTAGAGAAGCTCTTAGAACAACCTGATATCATAGTATGTGCAGGTGAACCACAATGAATACATTATTGTGTTCTCCATTCATAATTTCTGTGGGCTATAAAAATGCCTGAAAAAAAGTCAGCTTCAGTCTTTAAGAACATAGGGCTCTTAAATGTGATGTGGCAGATGAATAAACAAACAGTAGAACACAAACTAGGGAAGTAAGTAGTAGTGAAGTTTCATTACTCTGTTTAGAAATGCTTCAAAATCCTTGTGATTGAATTAAAGAGATCCTTTAAAAAAGTTAGACAGCATATAAGAATCAAAAATAGTAAAGAGGGATTTTGATGCAGATAGAATGGTGGCATTACATGAATTAAATTCCCAGTATTTTACTCCTTGTTATTTAACAACAAACATTTAACAATGAAATTTCCCCTAAAGCTCTTTTTTGGGGATAGTCTCGTCTACAGACCTACATTGGTCAGAGAGTTTAGATAAAACTGGATACAGTTCTGTACATTGCTGGAAATTACTTTAAAGGCTTAAACATGACACGGGAAGAAGAGATGCAAAGGAAGCTGTCAAACACTGGGCATGATGTAAGTAATACTCACTTTTATAGGAAGTGTGAATGAGGCAGAGACATTAAGTGACTCATGCAATTTAGGAGGCTTACACTGTGAGTCAGTGACAGAATTGAGAATAGAATCCAAGATCCCTGACTCCTAAAAATCTACTTTGTGTGACAGCCTCTCTTTCATAGTCTGCTCAGCCTATCCTGTAGAAATGTAGCTCCCAGAAGATTAATCAAAATAGAACCAATAAATTTAATCCAATTAAAAAATTAATTTTCTATTACTTTTTCAGTTAACTCTATTGTAGTCAATTTTCTCTTAACCAGTTTCCGATATCAAATACAGTTAAACCAAACCATAACTTTTTGGCATCTAAACAATTCTTCAAATATCATTAGTAGACATATGAAAAGTAATTATTTTACAAACTATTACCTTCTTCTGATAAACAGTACCTTGGCACTACTTTCAGATGGCAGGGAAAAGACTTAAAACCTACCAGCTCTTTATTTAGTTCAACAAGTGTAGCCGTGAGATTCTGTAATTTTTTCACTGAGCAAACTAAGCTTAGTAGAATTACCTTTGAAGATGTATTTAACAAAGAAATGGCCCTTTGTCAATGAACTCAGCTCAAAGGGGCCAGATATTGTTCTTCAATTAATTAAAAACATCCTTAAATTAATGAGTGAAAAACTCACTGGATTTTTAGGGAACAGCGAAGAAAAGACAACAGCAAGAGACACTTGGTGCCAGGGTTTCAGAAGAAAACAAAAAAGGGCTGTATTTATTGTTCCATTGCTGGGTTACTGAGCAGTGAAGTTAGTTCAGATTTTTACTTTTTCATTCAGTACCTTCAAGAGGAAGAAATTAAGGAACACTTAAGCAGACCACCAATGTTTTCCTAATGAAAATCAGCTCTCATAGCTTGGTTTGGCAGAGACCAGAGAAAACTAACAGCTTCCAAGTCACGACATGCAATTAATTTTTAAGCCAGAAAAGCAGGGCAGAGTGTGCTCTACTTAAGAAAGTAGAAATTATTATGAATACAATCCTCCTGGCTGTCAGCATAAGCCATCAGACAGCTCAACACAACCCACAGGTCAGCCTTCTACCGACTTTTATTTATGACTGGCAGAATTTTGCCAATTTAAATGGAGATTTCAAGGAGTGATTTACATGCACCATCAAATCACTTGAATGCAAGCAGAAAGCATTTATTTATATTGTTGTCTTTTTTTTATGGGTCAGACTGGAAAAATTTCCAGGAAACAAAACAACTGTGAATGACGTGTTTTTCCTGAACCCTCCCTTACATTTGGGAGACAGAAAGGGAAAGAACAACATTTATACTTCCTGCACATTATGTTGCGAGGTGGTAGTCACAGGATAAAAAACGATGCGAGGTGGTAGTCACAGGATAAAAAACGATTTACACACTTGTGTGGCACAGAAGAACATCTCTGAAGTTCTTAGCTGATTTTATCAGCACAGTGCAGCAGGTAACAGCAACTGCATTCCAGGAGGGACCAATAAAATACTGATCTGGCATTTTGGCTCTTGAATCAATTTGTTTTTTTACTCCACAAAAGTGAAGCATGCCAAAAAGTCTCTTTTCCCAATCTGTCTGAAATCAGCCATATAACTTAATAGGAAGAAGGAATATCTTGCTACTCTATTTAGACAGTTGTTTTAGCTTTGAAAAGAATACCATTCCTTTTATGACAAAACAGAGCACATATATAAACTAAGCATTTAGAAAAGCTCATCAGAAAAGGCAACCTACGTTGGCTACGTAAGACAATTAAGCCTCTATTTTAGACAGCCAGCAGCTCCTAAAATAAGCTGTCTGTATGTTCCTCTTATTTAATGGCTTCAATTATATTAACAGTATTTTTATGTGCACACATGTTTTGTGGAAACCATACCCACAATTAAAAATAAAACCATAATGGTATTGCTGATAAGGTTCTGGGCCCTTGTTTTCCCATAAAAAAGTCCACCAGTTGTTTAAATCAAAAGAAGCCTTTACAGAATATTTCTAGGGGTACTTAAAACTTCCAGACAAATCCTTATTTAATTTCTTATTCTGGCTACATGGTACAGATCCACTCCAGAATACACACAAAGGACTGACACGGTCTGAGATGCTGCTCAGGGACTCTGCAGTCACTGTGAGTACCTGTTAAGACACAGAGCTAATGTGCACCTGCCCAGTGACCATGGGCTGAAACTCCTGCAGATTTCACTACTGCTGGTTCTTCAGCTGGGTCTGTTAGCCTTGTGTACATAGCAGATGAAAACTCAAACTCCTCACTGACTCACCATTACAAAATTTCTTTTAAGAAAAGAAAGCTCACAAGATGAAGCTCTAAAAGCCAACACTCCATAAATTCAGAGCTTTTCAGCAGAAAGAAACAAAGATGTTTTTTCTATTGCTTTGACAATTACCCAGGGAAATACTGTATCACACTGGATTCTTCCAAATAAATCTAGTTCACCATTATGCTATGATGATGTTACACTGTGTGGACATGATGCCTGAAATTAATTTATCTTTCTGCCTTTAAGTATCAAGGAAACAACAAAGGCTTGTATAGATAGGTTCTTAAAGTTTAGGAGAATTCTGTGTACACGCTATTATGGACTTCAAGTGGAAAAGTAAGATCACTGAAGTCACAGGTCTTGCAACCTGCTCCCATCAAAAAGTTCAGTTAAAACTAAAAAGACTCATTAAGTAATATTGTAGGTTCCTGATTACATTCATAAGAGTAAAGTTTCTATGGCTTTAACTTCCTTACTGTTTCCTGAAACCAGAAATCTTACACTATAGTGCTTCTGTGGTTTTAAGGGACTTACTGGCATTACAAAAGACCAAATAAGGTAAAGACTTCATTTTTCTCAGTTTTAGTCCTGCAGGGCATGAGGGTATCATTCTGTATTACTATACAATATACCCTATTACACCTGAAAAAAAATCAAAATCTTAAACTACATTAACTTCAAGATGCAGCAGAGCTCCAGTAACAGCTCAGAGGTACACTCTGACAGAACTGTGCTGAATCCAAAATCTTTCCATCACACAGGGCAGTGAGAGAGAGGGGCAGCTTGGAGCACACAAGAGCCCAGAGTGAGCAGTTACTGAGCAGTTGCCCAGGTGTAGGTGGAGAGCTGCAACTGCTTGTTCCATCCACTCCAAACTGTAAGAACTGAACCGAGGCAGTCGGGGACATGCACGGCCCCACAGCTGCCTGCAGTGGCAATTGCTCAGCACACATCCTGCACCTCTTCTGACTGCAATGGAACATCAGGTCAGCAGCTGTATGCAGCAGTTTCTTCAGGGGGGCAGCTTCTTTTCTGCCTTTTCCTGTATTGTCCCTCACCTGTCCCTGCATCACAAATTCTGCTGGGATAAATGACAGTGGAATTAAAAAAGGCGGGACAGTTTGTGTCATAAGCACTCAGAAGGCTGAAAGGTGTCAATTGCCACGGAAATGTCTTGGTTTGCTACATAAAAACTAAATCCACGGTACTTAAAACAATCTTCCAGCATAACACAGCGGGCTTGTCACAGAGATTCCAGACACTTTTGTAAAAACTGAGCAACAAAACTGACCAGGGTTTAGTGTGTAGGTTTTTGTTTGGTGAACACATGGTAACAGACTAGTCAGAAAACTAATTGAGCTCCAAATGGACTAAATTATAATGTCACTAAAAGGTTCTCCAGCAGATGGCAAAGTTTAGATAATGAACAAAAATTAACTGCTCAATTACACTTAGAACCACACAGCTTGAAACATTAACCACTCAAATCTCTAGGAACATAAAAAGAAACCTCTAGAATTTCTTACCTCTCCAGCACATCTCTAAATATTTACCTAAGATCATTATTTTACCCTGAAACAGATACTGAAGTCAAGACAAAAACCTTTAAGGCCACAAAACAGCTGAATTCAACTCTCCTTTAAGCAATTCACAAAATATTGCTCCCCCTCTAAAGCTGCATTCAAGCCATAATTTTATAAAAGAACAAATTAATGAGGTGTTTTTAATTTATTATGAACTTTGAAAAGAACTCAAGTACATACAGAAAAATGTTTCTAAATGTGTCAGCAATGTAGTTATATATAAATATAGGCAGATAATTTAAACATTTACATCTTCAATTTCCTGCAGCTTGTAAAAAAGAGAGTATTTTTTAATTATGCTACTGAGATTCTAGAACAAAAGAGTGCTTCATTTTCTCAACATTTCTTCTGTCACCAAAACCACTATATTTTTATATAAAAATATGATAGGTGAATTTGTATTGCTCAGTTTCGGTCCTGTTTGCCACAAACACAGAAACTGCATTTTTTGATCAGGACTTTGAAATCACAATGATGGACAAATTAAACATATATAATCAGGTTAAATATAAGGAAAGCAAAAGGCATGGTAGATTATGCAGTAAATCAATTAAGAAGGACAAATATCAGAGAGTAGCTCTGGAAGGGATCCTAAACATAATTTCATTCCAACCCCCTGCTGTGGACAGGGACACCCTCCACCAGACCAGGTGGCTAAATCATATTTGCCTACATGAGGTATTGCAGTAAATGGTTCATAGAAAAAGATGAAGACAAGAAAATATGCTGATATATGAAGGTATTAGCAAATATAATCTGAGAAATGAAAGGTGACAGGATCCAGTCTTGAAATTCCTCAATAAACACAAACTGAGAATAACCCAAGGTGCACAATGCCTTATAGACTGGAATATAACCACTCAAAATACAGAACACAGAGTAATATCCTGGCTTGTTTCCCAAGTATGTGTTTCATCAATATCACAACTCAGCTTGGATTATGTTTAAACCAACTAGTTTTTAGCTAAGCACAATCTCTTACACATCCTGCTAGTACATCTGCAGAGAGATACAGATCTGAGTGCTGTCAGTGTAGAGGATGGCAAATGAGCTCATAGCATCTTACTAATTCTCAATGTTTTTATAAAAACAGTAAAAGATAGGCACAAGATGAATCCCTTGTGGCACATCACATGTAACAAGACCTCAGGGAAAGAAATGGTCCCTCCTTACTTCATGAGACTTCTGGTTTCTAGGCACTTGCCCCCACTGTCATGAAACTATTCTACAATGCAGCCATCAGAACTGCTGCATCAACAGAATTTAATTCCTATTTAAGGCAAGAAAAACAGCTTAACACTTTTTCTGTTCATTTTTTACATGTGCAGGTTTTTATTTCATACATGAATCTCATTAACAGATCAAGCTATGATCCTTTACAAATCCCCAAATAAAAATAAGAGTATGTTTTAGATACAAAAACACGTTCTATATATCTGGAAGCTTTGCTTCCTGCATTTCCTTCCCTTTACCTTCCACACACGAAGAAGTTGTCAGTAAGCCATCTTCTTACTCTCCTTTTAGCAACTCTGCCACTTCTCTCTTGCTCACGAGAGGGGGGGTCACGATTTCATCCTTTTATTCCTTCCAGATTCCTGTCACAATTCTGTCTGCTTGGGGTGGCACATTCTGTACCACCTGCAACCTACTCAGCTTACAGAAGTACCTGGATGGGGCACTCACAAACCACTCTTATCTAAGGTCAAGATGCCCAAGCAACAGAACATTTGCAAGCTCAGCTAAACAGTATATTTAGTTCCAAGTCTGCTAGCTGTCACTCTGTATACGTTTTTCACTCTAAACCAGGTTTTGAGTAGCAAATAAAAACAGGTGAAGTGGAATGAAAAGAAAGTTCTGAAATGAAGAAAAGGCAAAAGGTCCAGGTTAGGCTATATCTGTCTGTAGCCTCAGAAAACGTAACTCAAGTATTCAGGGAATGCATTTAAATCAAGAGCATTACACACACTTGAAAAGTCTGCTTATGAATTAAATATTTTAAATCACATCTTAGAGAAACTACAGGCAAAATTCTTCTGCCTTTGAAGGTAGTACAGTTTTGCCATTCACTACAGTAAAGCCTCAGCCAGGAAAGGACTGTTCTCTCCATGTATCTATTCAGCTTTTAACTACCACGAACATCCTGCATTGCTACATATGTTTAACTAAGGGACTTGCACCAAGAGCTACCGAAGCCCAACTATTCAATGTTAAATGAGGATACAGTGTGGACCAAAAAACTGGTTTAGTCATAGTCATACCATTAGAGATACAATTCAACACATCTATCTGAAGTGGTTAATATTTAAATGGAAATAGATTTCATCACCTTTTTAAAAAGCAACTCATGAAATGTTTCACCTCCTGAATGTCAAGAATGCTTTAGTCAAACAGTCTTGTGAAATCATATGTAACAGCTCTTGAAAATTTACATTTTTGGGGGAAAAAAAAAAAAGAACAAAAAAAAAGAACATGCACTGTAGACTTCCACAAACCTGAAGAGTGTTTTCTGAGCAACAAACCAGAAAGTCATCCTTTCAGTGATTGAAAACACAGAGCACACAAAGAGGGGTGGCTCTGGCAAATGAGGCAGCACGCGGTGCAGAGACCTCCACAGACAAAGCACAGCTGCTGCTCTTTGCAATGAGGGATTAGCAGTCTAGGTCAAAGGAAAAAAGCCTCTCTGTAGCTAAGTGAGCAAACTGCAGAATGCATCCTCAGCACAGATGAGAAAGGGCCAGCTAACCAGCTTGCAAATTGTGCAGAAGCTTCTGGAAACAGAAACAAAACCAGCATCAATTTCTTGACAGAGCATGTAAAATATTTGTTGTGAAAAGCAGTGATGCCCTGCTGTAGAACCAAGGTTACAATGACCTCTCAATTACTTTAAAATTACATTTCTCCTTTCCCTTCTTTGTGTTCACTTATATAACAAGTATTTTTTCTTCATGGCCAAACGAACATGTTACATGTGGGGCTTTAACAACAATACCTGGAAGTAACTGGCCTAGAGATAACATAAGCAGCTCTTTTAACTCTAATTCAGTAAGAACTGAAGCTGTTAAATGCATATACATATGCACACAGAACTTTTTCTCTTACATAGAGACGTATTTCTTTCAATGTTTGTACAATTGAGTCATATTATATTTTGGCTTTACACTAATGCTTCAGTTAAATGGGATATAAGCCAATATTTGAAGAAAATAATTGCCTAACCTTTTATTACATACTAAATATATTTTTATTCTACATCATTCATTTTAGCAACATTAAATGAAAGAAATGAAGAGTCTCCTGAAGTAAGAAATACCATCTGAATGTAGCAGTGTGAATGCATTTCTAATCTGGCTTTTATTTATCAATAAAGCACTGAGAATGTTACTCACAATTAGGCTGGTATCTAAAGCAGCAAATTAATTGCATGTTACAAGATGCCTGACACCTATTTCAGTTTGTGGTATTAAAGAAGTCATTAAATTACTTGAACCTGAAGTATGAGAAAGTTGTACTGTTCAAAAAAAACCCAGGAGCTTTTCTTCTTTTCCCCTGTAAAACCAAAACTAAGGGAATTCTAATGAACTGAAAAATGCAGTAAAAATAAAAAGTCACCTTTCCTTCTGTTAAGAGTTTGCAATACCTGATTTCATATACAGACTTACACAACTGTTCATAATTGTCGTGATCACAGAGGGCTCTTCTCACTGAAGCTGGGGTTGCAGTTTCTGACAGATGGGAACTTCCCAGGAGCTGTGCCCAGGC
Source organism: Chaetops frenatus (assembly GCA_013400775.1). NCBI lineage: Eukaryota > Metazoa > Chordata > Aves > Passeriformes > Picathartidae > Chaetops > Chaetops frenatus. The sequence goes on from VZTR01003009.1 coordinate 142,311, forward strand.
TCAGCAGAGCACTTCTTAACATCTGCACCAGTTCCCCAAGTTCTTGTGGAAATTATTTATATACTGCACTTCTCCAACCTGAGAGACTGCTTGCCTGACAACTGACCCTTTAATGCAAGTAATCTGCACTAAGAAATAAAGATTATACCATTGCACTGCAACAGTGAACCTAAATTTAAGCATATGAGTTGACACTTTGTAGCCTACATATTATATTTAAGACACAGGCACATGTCACCATTCCCCCACGGAGAATATCCTTGCTTGAAGAACTGGGTGTTACCAGTCCTACAGAAATTTGTACTGATGGCCAGAAAAAGCTCTTCTCCACCATGGTCAAACGCTATTCTCTACATGTATATTACAACGATATTTAGAAAAGTTTTAATTAGAAGTCTTGAAAATTCACATAAAAGCAGGAATCTTTGAGAACAGAAATATTTTTTGGTTCTACAACAAATATTCCTAAGTAATGGTTTATTTACATACTTTCGCAGCAGTAGATGCTTTGTGAACTGCATCAACACAGTTGATGTTATTTACAGAGCTAAAAAAAATAATCAAAGTACATTCAGTTTGTTTCTGAAATAAAGGCTATCACAAATATACACTCGTTTAGAGTGCATATAGCATTCCATACATTTTTGTAGGGAGTACAGTTGAAAATGGCAGAATCTGAAAAGTGCATCTGCAATTCAAAGGAAAGAGAGAAACCTGGAGTGCTCCTGTCCCTAATATTATATTTTTAAATTAATGTTAGAAAAGAAAAACCTGGTTATTTTCAGGTAAGTATATATTCCCCCCTACAATGCAGCAGATAAACTGGAGTAAAACTCCTCTCATTTGTAAACGATGACATTCAAGAAGTCTTTCAAGACTTTCCTGTGTGCTGTTTCTGCCTACCTACTCTGAGGTCACTTGCTCACAAATACACAAATGATATGAGTTGAAATAGTGCAAAGTGATTGGGACTGTAAGACTTCAGGACTACTTCAGAAGTGTGCCTCACTTCAGATGTCTTCAGACATTTTCAGCATTTATATGGCTGCCTGTGTTCCAGCAGTGGATAGGCTATTTCTTCTTCTTCCAAGAGCTTTTCTACCATCTTAACTGCACAGCTCTTGTAAAGAATATAACCTCTCTCTTCCTCATGTCAACAGGAACAAATTCTAGAAACAGGTATCTGCCAGTACTATTTAAAAATTCCAGAAAACACTGCTACAGTTTACAAGAGCATTGTAACTCTCATTACTCTGATCTGTGTAAAATGGTACAAAACAATTTCAAAAGCTTTAAAGCCTTTCTGTTACGGTGAACAAGGTTAATAAGGGCTTTTGAAGCCCAGTTCCCCACACCCAGTTCGTGCTATTCCTTCTTTATAGTCTTAAAAGGAAGCATCAGAAAACACCTAAATGGAGGAGGTGCTGACAGACTGAAAACTTTAATTGAGACTCCTTTCCCACAGTGCCTCCCACACAAAGCTGAAGAGTTTGAAGATTTTAACAGCTTGTAAGCATAAGACAATTCTTTTTCCTGTGACCTTGCCTAATCTCTGCTAACTGGTATTAAAACATCAGATTTCAGTAAAAATCAGTTCCTTGAGTCAAAGTGTACTTCTACTGGGCAAGGTATCTAATACACCACAGCTGCACCTCAGTTCCCAGAGTCTTACTTAGGATGTCTCCTATTTAGTACGTATAAGCACTGGCCAGTCTGTGCAGTGAGATTTTTTACTGCTCTCATAAGAAAGTTGTGAAAAACATCTCTTGCTCTATATTAAAAAGTAACACCTACTGAGGTAGGTGAGAACAGCCAGAGAAAAAAACTCACCCAGAAGCAGGTAACTTCTATGCCAACTTTTTCCATTCTGTCCTGTTTCCAAATAGACAAATCCTTTCTTTATAATGTAAGCACTCTGAGAGACACCTCACCTATGCCTCTGTCTGCTGTCAGCACAGTCCTACCTTGTATTCTGCAGCACTGGCCCGTAGCTCAGCACATCTTTGTAGCACTTCAGAAACCAGTAAGTCACCAAGAGTCTCAAAACAAAGCAAATATCAGTATAAAAGACTTTTAGGTAATGTTTTGATGATGTTCCCCTTAGGACTATCATAAAAAGGGAATAAAAAGTTGACTAAAACCCATGGAAGTACCAACAACTATCTGTACTCATAAAGGAAAAGTAAGTTATGGCAATGCAGAGCTTTGCTAGGAAAGCCAGGGTGGCCAGTTCCCCTGCCCCCACCCTCCTTCCCAAACACTTCTGTCAAGTAATATTCAAAGACAAATAAAATCTGACTTTGAACCAATGTTTCAACCCAACTAGAACACTGTCTTTGAACTTATAGGGCATGCATCATTTTGTTCACATAATAGGAGACTACATGGGAAGAACATGAAACGCAAGATCATCATGGGAAAGACTGGAGTCACAAATAACATAGCTTCTCCCTGAAACTCATCTGGAAATTCCAAGTAACTGCTGGATAGCACCAGTTCAGTCAAATTTCAGCAACATCTGATTTATTCCAAATACCACAAGTTGCATCAATTAATGAAAGTTATCTTGCTTTAGCAGGTATTTTTCTAAGCATGCATTTTATAAGAAGTACATTTTTAAAATTCCTAAATTTAATGCATGTCTTTTAAATAAGATGATGAAATAAATATTTCAAATTTGGCCATTTCCTTAGTTACACCAAATTCTACTGCTGAGACCTTAAACTTAAGACAGTAAGTTTAACGGAGCCACATTATACAGATACAGCAATTCTGTAGTAATTTTTAATTATAAAATTTATTTTTCTTTGATATTCAGGTACCTTTCATGAACAGTCAACTCACAGAGTAAGTTTACTCTATAAAACACATCAATGCATTCTCCTGTGCCAAAGCATTCATATTCTATAATTCAGTTTTTCCAGCAAAACAGTAAAATGGTTCTCAATATTTGATAATCCTGGATCTATTGGAAAAGCTTTGAGAGAGCATCATTATGCTCTCCTCCTTTCATAAAGATAATAATCTAAGGACTGTCTTTCCATTTGTGGCATTTTCCTTTGCTTTCTTTCAAGAAGTGTTGCTAAGGAAACAGACTCTCATCTACCATTAGGTCCAAGGGTCTAGCAAGGTTTTTCTCAGGAATAATAGAGTAACTATTACAAAACCAGGGGTTTTATTTTCAGTGTTTGTTTTTAAATAAAGAAAAAAATTAAGGCAGAATTATTACATTTTCAACACATGCAATATGCAAAAAACATATATTCCCTAGGGCATGCTCCTCTCCTCTAAACAAAATTTTCCTTCATAACAAAATAAGGAGAAACATTTAACTGATCATTAAAGCAAAAATTTGGGGGGTTTTCCACTTAAAGAGCCAGTGTGGTATTTAGCTTTGCCCTTTGAGAGAAGGCAGCAGACAGTTCTGTTAAGCAATAGCTCCCTGAAATAATGACCTGTCACTATGTGCACAAAATCATTACAGACCTATTTACTGAACTGACACACAGAGTAACTAAGCCTGGTTCAATAACTTCAGATTTATATACTTCATTTGGACTTTCTGGTATTGTGGGTTTATACCACAAACCATTTTACTAATAAACACATATTCCACTAGAACAGATCTTAGGATGTACCAAAATTAAAGTGCTTGGTATTTGTAAAGTCAGTGTCTACAAGCAGAGTCAAAGCAACTAGCTATAATTGGCTTGGATAAAATTTAGAAATATGAACAGCTCCAAGTTTCAGTAAAGTCTCATCTATATACAGATGATATGGTAGGCAAAGCCATAAGCCAGTACAAAATGCCTGTACACTGAAATAATTTTGCCTCAGTTTCAGTAGAGGTAATCAGTAAATGCTTAAAGATTACAGTGCTAATACCTTAATTTTATATTTTAACAAAAGCATTTTTGAAAACAAAAGGGGTTCTAAGATACAATATTATTAATACCTGTGGAGGGCAACACCATCATAAATATATATATATA
>VZTR01003009.1:150588-187136 GCA_013400775.1 Chaetops frenatus
TTACATCATATATTCAGTAGAGACAGGTCTATGCTTGTTAAAGGAAGGTGGGTTAAACCCAGTTTTCAGCCATTAGGTTAATACACTTAAGCCTTAGAGTCCTTCCATTTTTCTTTACTACTTTATTCTGGGACACCAGACACTGCCATGTAACCTCTCCCTTTACCTGCCTATTCTCTGTTCTCTCTCTCCCCAGATACATATTCTAGCCTCGATGGGCTAAACCAACAGAGTTAAAAATTTATGCACTTTTACATCCAATTTTTCAAATTCTACAAAATAGATTAAAAACTAAAACAAACAAATGAAACCATTTTGTTAAGTATGTCAAGTGTATGAAAGCAGGAGTTTAAAACTTCAGTGCCAAAACCTAAGTCTTACTGCTGTACAGAATACATGAAAAAGTAATTTATCAACCTGTTATGAAATTCTGTGGTAACCTGCTTCCAAGTTCAGAGTATTTTCTTGAAGGAGCTGTAAAACATAAGGGATTTTTCATAATCTGGACTGGTTTATTTTTATGCATTCAGGTGGGATAGTCAATTTAACACATTCAGTCTAAAGGACTATTTTGCCCAAGGTAGAATTTCTTCATTCTAAAATGCAATATTCAACACTGTAGAACATTTGGACATGGTTTACCTCCTAGTAAAATGAAATAGAAATCACCAGGTCTGAATCTCTCTCCATAAAGTTCTGCATAAGATTTTAATAATACACATCCCTTCCCCTGTGTTTCACTGATATAACTGCAGAGAAAATTGAATTTAACATGTAGATTTTATAAGGAATGCAGCAATAGCTTTTTTAACTATGGGTATTCTCATCCCTCCTCACAACTTAGGCAGATGCATCCAATTAATGATGAATCATTCCACATAAATTTCCTGTTTAGAACATACTGGCAATATCAGCACAACAACCTACACAGCTCAAAATGGTCACAGATCACAGATTTTTGGTTACCCGAAGAAGTGTAGGGTGGGGGTGTCCCAAGAAAAAAAAATTGTTCACTCCAGATTCCTAGATGAACTATCATTTTGCTGCTTCAAAGGAACTACACTACTGTATGCAGATAGAGATGTGTATGGTACACACTGGATGTGATATACAGCCAGAGATCACCACTAGAAATAAAGAAATTGATTTATTTTGATCCTAAGGACTATTCAGCATATTTGCAATAAAATTATGTGTGAAAAAAATTGTGGATATTTTGATTGCTAAGCACCAGGGCATTCAAAACCAGCTGTTCTTTTGTACCATTTTACTGACTGAAAACTGAGCCACAATTCACAGAAGGTGCTGAAAAGAGTAAGAATGAATTAGACAAACAACCTGGTTCTGCTTATCCACACTCTATCTTCAAAATAACTGAAGAAAAGTGCCTCCCAGTGTGAAAGGAAAATAAAGTCAGCAGTCATCTGATTATCCTCAACTGAAAGTTTTGGTCAAGTTCCACTTTCTGCAGTAGAGCCCATTCTCATTCTACCAACTCTGTTGATTAACTTCTGCCTTTCCTGAATAAGTTTTTCCCTTTCAGGAATTGTCACATCTTCTGCAGAAGCCTATTGCCCACATACTGCTGGAGCAAGCTATAATGTCCTTTCTGATCCTTTCTAGGGAGGCCTTTCGAGCTCCAAACTCTCAAAGCCCATGGACATTTCAACGGTGCTTCTTTTATTCCTCAAATGCTGTCCCATGGAAGCCCAATAGTTGAAAAGATTGACCCCAAGAAGGAACGTGATCACAGGTAAACATCTCTTTCATTTTTTATATAATGACTGATGGAAGGGAACACCTTTTTTGTACATTCTGATGTGAACTCTACATTTCAGTGATCCTATTTGAAGTTTGGTTGTTATTAAAAAAAAAAAAAAGGCAACCTAGAAACATTTTAGGTACCAGAAGCATAAAAAAAGATTTACCATAAAAGGTAACAAAATCCAATATGCACTGAATGTTGTATTTTATTTTAGAGCAACTTATGTGCTTATGAAGATTTTTTTTTAGAAATAGGTTGGTTTTCCTCATCTTGAAAATTACTGATATATCCTTTGAATAGCCTAGTATAAACTTCCACAGCATGTGGCCATCCTGTAAATACTGCAAATTATTTCAGTTCCTTTTAATTTTCATCATTTTTCATGTATTTTGACTCCAGCTTTCAGACTTAGAATGCAGTGACTGGAGTCTTATAACCAGTTTTAAAGGTATTTAGGAGTACAGCTCTGTCTGATTGATGAGAATGGAAAAATCTACAAGGAGCTATCACCTTATTCCTAACCTCAGGGAGAGATTTTCTGTGCAAGCTCCTTGTCAGGCACTGTAAAGCATACACCTAAATGAAATACTCTCCAGTACAGGGGGAAAGTTGTTTTTCGTTCAGTCTGACTCACTAATAGTTAAGATTTTAAGCCTTTTAACCCGCAACAAAGAAATTGCTTTGAATTTTATTAAGAAGTTCTCATTGACCATTCTGAATGCTAAGGCTTTAAAGGCAGAAACATTCCAGAGTGCATAATAAATAAATAAATTGAATACAATAAATGTAACTAGATCTTTCAGAAGTCTGTAAGGGCTCCAGGAGATGAGCAGTTGTCTTCTTCAAGCTCAGCGGAGAAGCATGAAATGAATTTCAGGTTGCAACTAACTAGGGAGACATGTAAGAAAAAACATCTCCCATTCTATTATTATTTAATGCCAGGATGGACATGGCATTTTAACAGCAAAGAGGAAGATCCTGTAATGGACAAAAGCCTCAAATCTAAAGTGATCTGGAAGCACTAATTATTTTAAGTGATGACAATTTTAGAGTTCTACACATGCCAGAATGCAGCTTCTACTTTAAAGCACAATAAAGTCTATTGTAACTGAGAGGAACAAAATTCCATTGATTCTTTAGAGAATAAACTTAAGAAAACTCTTAGAAGAAACAAGTAGAAAGCTTGCTACTAGCTCTAGTGATAAACTTATTAGTTTTCACTCTATGCAAAGGAAATGGAACAATATTAAGGTGAATGAATTTAGGTGTAGATCAAAACATGAAGATTATGCTGCCAGGGAGTGAAGGATTATCATCACTTACCTCCCTCATCCAGAAGCTTCCCACTCAGGGGCTGGGATGTATCTGAAGAGTAACATGTAATGGAAATTTGTAGCATTAAATTAACTGCAGCTGATTGGAAGCACCTGATGGAGAAGAGGTGAGAATACCTGCTGTTTTAGAAGTGTGAATAGGATAATCCCCAAATCTGACTTTCTGGTCTTCTGCCCTGACATTAACTACTTAAGGTTAAATTTTGTCTGAACACTGGAAAAATACTGTAATAATCAGTTACAATAAGCTACTGGAAAGTAGCTTCCAGACCAATAAAATGAGAATAGGCTCAACTTAAGGTTTTTAACTGCAAACATGGCCTCGTGACACCAGTAGTCAAATATCCAGACAATACACTTAGCATCAAAAGGAGACACAGGTTTTCACTGACCCATACAGTGACACAGCCAAAAAACCCAAAATAAACCAAAGCACACCTATCACCTCCTCAACAGACTAGTTAAATATGTAAGTCAAGGCTACAGAAAACAAATTCTTACCTAGTAAGTGTGTACTCCCTGAGTCCTGAATGCAGGTTCATGGCGGAAAAAGTACCTATGCATCCACGCAATCGTTTATCTCGACCGATCTTCCACGTTACAAACAGTGGGCTGTGTTAGGGAGGAAAAGAGAGACGTGATCACAGGCACAATTTTGACAGCTGGTGTGAAATTTCAGCAACAGTGCCCTTCCATTTCAGGCAACAGGGGGTAAATCTCTAAAATAACTGTATCTGAACAGGCCATAGCAGTGAGAAATGTCCTTTGCAATTCTTTTGACTGTTCTAGAAACATTGTTCATATGATATAATAGGAAATAAGATTACTGGAATAGTTTAGGGACAGAATGAAACTGCTTGGTAACAGATCAGATATGCTCAGTGTACCTTACTGTTACCTATTAACCTTCTCCTGTGAATGGGAAAAGCCTCACCTTAAGAGATCTGTACATAAGGAATGCTTTATGGAAAGGAAAAATACCCCTGTCACACTAGCCATCTATCCTCCTGAACACAAATAATTTGGTTATTAATACTGCTGGCTAGAAACAGAAATCCTTGGAAGACAACAAAATTTAGCAATGCTCTCTAAACTTCAAGAATTACCAGACGAAAGGATATTTTCTCCATGTATCCCAAGTTAGCACTTAAAAATCTCAAAAATGATCAGAAGTGAAGCAAAATCTCTAAGTTGAACTCGACCATGACAGTTACAAAGAAATACTAATAGCACACCAATCCATACACTAAAGTAATCAGAAAGAGGAGAATCATGCAGCTCTTGGGGACCAAACCTTTCCTTGTGCAGTTCTAGAGAATTGCATTAATCAATACACAAGCAAGAGAAAACTACACTAACTTGAATTTCTCAAGGGAGTGCATATGGCTCCTGGATACCAACCCTAACAAAGATTTCTAATACTGAGACAAAGAGGGATGTTTTGAGAAGAAAAGCATGTGAAATTTACTCTTTTTCTAGAAAGGTGCCAAATCAAAGTGCATTATATAGAGAAGAGTGCATTGTATTATATGAGCAGATCAGTCACTGCAACAACTGCACAGTGTAGCAGAGATGGGTGTAACTATACTGGGGGTACATACATAGGGATGGGTGCACTTTGGGACTCTCAATAGCCCATATCCCTTTTCTCCTTCCACACCATTCGCTTTGTCTGGTGTAGCATAAGATACTTGTCCTGTGGTAGCAGAAAAGGATATGCCTCAGTCTGCAGCACTAACACAGCAGCATCCAGTCTTCTCCTAACTTGCTAAAACCTGTTGTCACCTGCTGGTACAGCAACTTCCTCCTTACTTGATTGAGCTGGACAAGTTCCCTTCTTCCAGTGATACTAAATAAAAGAGGAAGCTGAAGTCACAGTTTTCTTTTGAATTTCCTTTTATTTCTTTTTTACTGCCACTCCCTCCTCCCTTTTTAAAAGTTGTTTAGTAAATACTGAAAAGCATAAAGCCAGAAGGGCCCATTACCAAACATTTAATAAAATGTGGGCTATTGCACTATTTTCCACTCAGGAAAGTGGCATTTTACTAGATTTTCAAGAAAGGTATCCCAGTCACCCTTAACGGTACCAGCAAAATCATTAGATTGCAATGGCCCTGAAACCACTCTCTCCCCTTGAACAGAAATAAGCAAGAATAAGACTCAAAATGGACTTTAGGATTATTCTCTTGACCTTTATCTTTGGATTATGAGATTTATTAGCAGTAATACACTTAGTGGAGGACTGTAATTCAGGGAAACATATACACATTTACTCTCCTGTCAAAACTGAATTCCTTCTATGATATATCATTACTGCTACTTTAAAAGGACAAGACAAGACCAGAGAACTTCGTTGAATGTCAAATAGTACTGAAACATTTGCATACACTTTGAAGGTCCTTCTCAATAAGTACCAAGAGAAAATGTAAATGTTATATATATATATATATTTGTACTACTGGTAGTAGGAGTATAAACATACTGTTCAGACTGAGTTGGGTAAATGAACCACCACTGGTAGCCATTATTACCATACAACACAAAGTCTGACTAAAGATGTTTTTCCAACCTTTCAACTTCTGTATTGCTTCCCAGGAGCCACTAAAGGTATGAGGATGTCTACACAGGAAATGTAAGCCTACTGAACAGAATGACTCAATTACCATCACAGATGTCTTCAAAGAATGTAATATGGACCACAGGTTCAGAACAGTCAGTGACCCAAGAGGATTCTAACTCTTAAGATTCAAGAAATAAGGCTGAAAGAGACCTCCAGGGCTCCTGCTATTGTAAGGAATAATTATATAATTCTGTTCATAAATGATCCATATTCTATGGTCAGATGTAGAAATAATGGAGACAAAATCGCCAAAATAAAACAATTGACGGTTGCCTCAAAACATTGCTGAAGTTCAGAACCTCTGGAAACATTCCAATTTCCTGCCAAAATATTTTCCTAGCCAGCTTGTACCTAGCTATTCTTGTGCCAACATTGTCCTTTAGTTTAAATAGTTCTTTCCCTTCCTGGTTATTATTCTCTGAAGTATTTATAGAAATAATTCACATGTGTCTTCAGACTTCACTTTGCACAGAGTGGGATGTGCTCATTCAGTTTCCTCTCAAAGGGGACCTTTCCATTCCGACCATCACATCTCTTCTCTATACTTTTTTCCAGTTTAAATTTGCCTTCTTGAACATCCATGTTTGGAACTGCAGACAGAAGTACAGGGGAGGGGCTTGCACGTGAATCCATGCTTCCATCTCTGAACTAGGAACACTGACTGCTACTTTTTAGTACTAACTCTTGCAGCCAAATATGAAGTCCAAGTCTTTAGAGACCATTTCTGGTCTTGCACTAAACAAAGACCATAGAAAACCTGCTCACAGAAGCTAGACAAGCTATGGAGAGAAAAGAGTGTTTTTCTTACTAGTGATGTTATTTTGCTTTTTATTGGCATCCTTGGTTTCAGCTGCCAGCCTATCTTCCTCAAGGCTGCAATTATTTTCTTGTGTTCTAAAGCCAATAACCCACAAATAAACTTGCTATCTGACATAACTGCAAATTTAAAGCTTAAGTCCCAAACTCCACAGATACTGATGTCAAAGGCAGCTAAGTAAATCGGTTCATTTCCACCTTGAAAAAAAATAATTCTTTTTCATCTATTACCTGTTTTTCTTAAAATAAAAACAAGGGTTTTTTTAAGCAACACATTGTGAGACATTAGTAAGAAGCAGGAAAGATGGCAGATGCTTGGATTCCTTGTTATCCAATGACGTACAGCAAGGACACACATGGCATCCTGGAGATCAGTCTAAATCTTAGTCTTTTGCCTAAGGAAGTTTGAAGCCACATATCCCACAAGAATCAAAGACCATACTGGGTGGAGTACTCTCACCTTTCTGTCTGGTTCCCTCTTGATGTAGTCAGAAAGCTGCAGATGTTGTTAGTTAAAAAAAAAAAAACAAACATTAATAAAATCAGACTCCGCACTTCCCTGGGAAGTATTCTAACAATCACCTTCAAGCAGTTCTCTTACTCAGCTTAGGATGAAGCATAAAAGCAGAACAGCTCCAAGCTTGGGAGTGAGCTATCTTGAACCACCAGACTTAGAAATTTATTTGTTCAGCTTCTCTTTGTGGTGCCAGGAACCTCTAACATATACTGCTGACAGTGTTAACAGGAGTGCTGCAGAGCACCCCCAAGTATCAGTAGCTGAAAGATGGTGGAAGACATTTCAAACCATACAGGAACAGAAGCAGACACCAAATCCAGACCTTTTGAAGCCTCCATAAACATGACAATCATTCTTTCATAAGGGTCTACATTTTGATTTTTTTTTTGTTTGAGAGCCAGACACTGAAAAAGTATTTCAATCCAAAACTATTTACAGGTGCCACAGCAAATTCACAAGCAACCTGAAGACTATAAACTCACCATCCAGACATTGCATAACTTACTATTTATCAAAAAGTCTTGCCCAGCTCTTATCTAAATACTAGCAACAATTTCAGATATTTGCTATAGAGGTTGTAAGGCACTGCTTCATGAAAACCTGTTGATCATGTATATTATTTTTTCCTTTAAGTTGCAAAACTGAATTAAGGAGACCACAACAACACACTGAGTTTAAACCGATATTGCTTCTTTATATAGAACTGTAGTCATCAAAAGAGGGCATACATAGAGTCTGTTTCCCTGTCAAATTCTGAAATACATCCAATACCCTGAACACTAAAAGGCAAGCCAGAAAATGTGTGGCTGAAGCCCAGGTGCTTGAGTCACCCAATCAGTGCTGCCCATGTCACACTCCAACTACTATTATACTCTTCTCAAAAATGAAAAAACTAGGACAGCCCTGTACTTTACCTGAGCATTAATCTGTTACAAGTCCTGGAGAACTGGAACAATCCACATGCAGGCCACAGTGTATAAATGTATCTAAACACTGAAAGCAGGTATCAGAATAGCCTCCGATACATCATGCTTAAAAAGTATGCTTAGGGTATTGGAATGTCTTACAACCAAAATCACCTAAACCAATTACCTGTTGCTATATGCTACTGAAAATATTTAGAATGAAAGCGGAAGTCTGCAAGCTATTTTAGCAATCAGCTATCATAGTTAAGAGTCATCATGCCAGTAACTTACACTGACATCATGCAGAATGCACTGTTAAAAATATCTTCTTTCAATATAAAGCAGCACTAGATACAAGCTGCCTCTTATTTACCAAAAAAAGTGAAGGGATTCTTTAAGTTCGGGTGTGGGAGAGAAAGCAAGAACTATGAATAAATTGGTCTTGCCCTGGTACCACCAGTATGAAAAGTTTCTCTTCTTTGTTATAGATACGGAGAAAAAGAAAGGGGGCGAAGGTGAGAGCAGGGGAAAGAAATGGTAACAGATGAAGAATATTTCTTTACTTATACAGAAGATGAGTGAGAAATGTTTGTTTCATTTGAAGACTTCCAAGTAATAAAAAACTTGGAGGATTTTGAAGCGAAGGTAAAATGATATTCAGATAGACATTTTAATTACAGTTATTTAACCCCTACCTTTTATAACCAGAGAAGGTAAGAAAGCCTCTACACCCCTCATGTTACTTGACACCCAGAGCTGTAGGATCTGACACTTTGAAAAGCTGCACACTCATCCCTTTGTCAGACCAGAGTGCTTCCCTTTCGGCTCGGAGGATCTCCAAGCTCTCACATGTCCAGGAAGCACTCGGAACAAGCAAAGTGGCACTGCCTTTTGCTTTTTGTTTCACACAATTGAACGAGCTATTGCTCCTCAGTTCCAGAAATTTTAAGATTTATATTCTTTTACATAAAGCTTACTCTGTCTTATCTGTGATCACGCTACACCTTCTAATAACACTAAACCTTCACATAATACTGTTTCCAACTAGAAGCACCTGGAGGAAAAAGAATTCCAGTTTGTCACTGGAACAGTCTGCTGCGACCCTTCAGAGGCCCTGGCCAGAAGCAGAGAGAGCAGCCTCCCTCCTGTAACTGATGCACTCAACTCCGGCGCTCTCCAGCCTGGGGCATTTCCAGCTGCCACAACTCCATGAGCTACCTCTCATTATTCGATATAAGAGAATACAGCTCAGGAGTGAAGCAGGCAGCACAACTCCCCCCACAGCAGCACCTGCACAGATCTCTGAGGCACAGGAGCAGGGCAGGTATGCTGGAAGCACCTGGTTTGTGATGAAAGGGAAAACTTGGTGGATAACACTACAGAGCTGGTCAACAACCACAAAGACATCTGGTGTCTTTCTCAAATAGTCATCATCATACAAGAACATAATGTGGGGCAAGGACATCTTAGCTCACCAGATATATTCCAGAAAATGTCTAGTAAGACACAAGAAAGTCAAGAGAGGAGGTCATGAATCTCTAAAGGAGAATAAGAAAGAACAGCAATAGCCTTCCATCCACATTTATAAAGACAGAATTTGGTAAATGTAGACAATTAACACATACAGTTTTTCAGAAGCTGAGAGAGGCAACAAAAGCAAGAAGTCAGTAGCCAATCACGGGAGCTCAAAGCTCCTTCCTAAAAGGAAGGAGGCACAAGTGCATAAAGACTGACAATCACAGCAATACATCCACTTGGAAAAATTGGAGAAGACAGCCAGAAAAAGAGCAAAGCATAAGAAGCAGCACAACAAACACAATCAATTTGCAAGATATGAATATAAATAAGTATAGAAGGAAAAGCCCCACTCTCCTCATAAAATCATTTATGAGAAGAAAGAGAAAGACAAGCAAATTGTTGGCCAGCTAGTTAATTCAAGAGACTTAGGGGAACATCTGGCAACAGAAGATGCTAAAAAACCCACCCTGTAAGATGTTCAATTAAAGAAATGGTAAGAAACATGAATGTTGGGATTGACTGCTTTGGAGGATGTACAGCTGCCACCGCCAGTGTATCCTCAAAAGCCTCCAAAAACAGGCCACTGCCAGGAATGCTGTAAATATATTTGATTCCATCCTTTAACAAGAGAAAAGTTCAAATGGCCTCCTGATGTTCACCGCAGACTCCTTTTCTGATTTTATATGATGCACGGTAAGAGAACAATTGGATAATTCAGACATGAAACTGTGCGTAAAACTGTGGGAGAGAACTATCATTACAAATCCCATAGTAAAAAAAAATCTGAGAAACACTCACATTCATATTATACATCTGTGTGTTTCCTTCTATGCAGCAGTATTACAGAACTGAGTAGAGAGAGAGATATGTAATATTAACCATATTTTAAGGATCAGAAAACATTATTGCTTCAAGGAACAGAAGACTGAGTAGCTCCCTTGAGGTTCAAGGTGCTGTTGAACTTTTTCTGAATCCAGAACAGAAACCACTTTTTTCATCTCTAGTTCAAAGTACATTCTAAAGTGAAAATTTAGAGAAGCCCATACATCGTATTTTTCCTGTTCTGAAAGTCAATATAAAGAGACTTTTGGGCTAGTTGCAAACAGAAAGTTGTTTTTTTCACTACAGTGCCACTTAACACATATTTTGACACTAGCTGTTAAGTGGCACAATTTGCTTGACTAGTTTTACACAATCAAAAGAATTAGCTACTGAGTAAAGTCTCAAACCCATTCCCCTGCCTGTGTCCAATCACATATACATAAGAAGCCTCAACTTTCTAGGTAATGACATCATCCAGCAAAATCCATAAAGACTAGAGCATGTCAAGCATAGATTTCCCTGAACTGAAGGAAATTCATTCTGTGATAACATTCTTCTTCCATGTGGGAAACATGCTGAGCTTCTAAAAACACTCTGTATTGAACTACTCCTTCAACATATTTAGCCAATGAAGAAGGTTTATTACTGCCAGTGAATGGTGATCCAAAGACAATCACAACCTACTGGCTTCAGAAGTCAGAAGAAAGAGCTGCAGTTTTTGAATTTAAACTACTATACAATTACTGAAAAGGTTACTAATTATTTCTGAGGGTACAGCATATTCTTTCAGTCATTCACAGGACTAAATGAGCAACTCTTCCAACTACTGAATTTCAGAAATCAACATTTAGAGATTACTTTCTTTAGGCATATAAAACACTTAGTATATATCTGGTGATTTTCCTGAAATGATCACGTGCCCTAGAAAGATCAGCCTCAAACCTGAGCTGCTAGGTGTGAATTTGTTAGCAAGTTCTGCTTATCTAAGCAGCTAATCTTAAGGAAGGTCAGAAAGCAGCTACTATTTTAAGAATATCTAGTTTAAACAAGAGTATAATCAGGGTTAAAAATAAAAGGACTGCTGCCTGGTAGGTCATTTTCTAAAGTGAACCTACAACACCTTGATTAAGGTCGCATTAAAAATTTATTTTAAAAAGGACATAAATTCACAAATATAGCCAGACTATGTATCTGCTCCTTGAGCTGCAGCATCAGAGTTGCTATTCTTGTATACTCCATTACATGAGCTCAGGCAATACAGGCAGCATTCCAGGAAAGAGAAGGTAAAAGTAACAATTTATAAGGGGACGACAAGAACTTTTAGGTATGCCCAGACCGAATGCTCAGTCAGACACGACCAACAAAACATCAAAACAAATGAAAAAAAGTCATTATTTTGCACCTTCTCCCCTTAACTCTCACAAGACAATCCCTCAAGTTCATGAAACAAATTGAGTTTCTATGACATATGTTCCTAAGTTGGCTGTTCACTTTGCTAAAATAAATATTTACATGTAACAAAACCCAGAGTGCCTCAGAATTCGCACATGTTGGTTATGTATAGCTTATTAAGCATTGCTAAAAGAAGTTTGAATATCTACAGTTCCTCAGACTGCACTTTCAAGAAGAAACCTTCAAACCCATGATGTTCTCCACAGCAGTACTTCTCAGAGCAGTACAGTCACTTAAGTCGGAGCACTCAAGTCTACAGTCCTACAGGTCACAATGCACCTGGAAATTCCTCAGGATGGCATCTTCCTTACAGGAATTAATTACTCACCTCATTACTCAGAGTTACTGATGAATCTTTAGGCCTATAAATCTTGTTTTAAGGTGAGACATTTGAATTGTCCTCTAAAATGAATTTTTCTCTTCCCCAAATTCCCAACATTATAAATTCAACTGGGTATAAATCGAGTTTGTACAAAGGACTGATGTGTCACGCAGCTGAGTACGCACACACTGACCAAGAGGACACACCAGTTCATCAGCTCAGACTGCTTCAGATTGCAACACTTCAACAATGTTCCAACTGTAGCTCTGGTCTACCACAAACTCCACGATCATCAAGCTGTTTTATACCTCAATCAGCGGGTATCAGGTTTATACTTCTGGATAGGTGCTAAATCATTAACTGAAGTCATCTAGAATTGAGTATCTTTAGAGCATCAAAGCTTAGGGCTGTACTTTAGTCACTAAAACCATTTGTATCTCCAAGAAATTAAGACCAAGCTAAAATAAGTATCCAACAAAGATCCTCTGCAGTTAGGCCGGAAGGGATATGTATAGATATGGCTATGTTATTTAATTGAGAAGGGTTCTTTTATATTAAAGAAATAAATAAATCAAGCCTTAAAAATATTTCTAACTCATACAGCTGTGAAGAAAGCTTTCCAAGTATGATCCAAGTATTAGCCAATGCAGTATCACAAGGTTATTCCAGCACCTTGGCTGCCGATCTTAGCAATAGTAATGTTAGCACAGCCTTTATGTTGCTATTTCTTGTCAGAATCATCCATGGGACAGGGAAATCAAATTTTCAAATTGAAAATTCTCTGCAATGATGAAGAATAGTGGCATGAAGCCAGCACCCACATAAAACAGAGAGGGGAGGACATGGTTAGAGAGTAGCTAGGAGGAATCAAAAAGCAAGGAAGAATAAAACAGAAAATTCACTGCTCCTCAAAAGACTATAGAAGTGAAGGAATTGTGGGGAAAAAGAAGAGTTTTTCACCTTCCTCTGAATGTCAAGTAGAACATGACTCTTAGTTTTAAATAATAAAAGCTAATGTAGAATAGAACTACCAGAATGGGACAAGGGGTTACAGCCCGTTTATGACACGGCACTTGTGATGCCAAGGCTCCTCACCAGGGTATTATCACAGTACTTTCTGTGATCATGCACACCATGATCCCTTGCTCCTTCATATTTACCTCTGACTAGCCAGTTTAGCCTTCTGTCTTGTAAACTTTTGCTAATCCTACCCAAGTCCTGACCAGCAGGGTATATATACAGAAACCTGCTCCTCAAAACCAACCAGCCATCTCTACTTCAACACCAAAAAATTAAGAGACAATAATTAACCAGCTTTGCTTTTTAAAAAGACTTATTGTTCCATACATGTTCTTTTCATTAAAGGTGCCTACAAGTCTCTCAGCACAGGTCTGGAGCAATGCAGCCTGAAGACAGACATCCCTTGACTATTTCCAGGCGAGCATGTTTATCTGAGCAGGGCAGTGCCATATGTGTGAGAGCAGACAGGATGGCTCTGCACTTGGCCTAGATCATTCTGACTCTTATTAAGCACTAGATCAGGAATTGCTGAACTGTACACTGTTTTGTAACAAAGCCATTAACATGTAACACTCCTCTGATGAGCATTATCACCCTCACACAATTTGAGATGTGACAAGGTATTACAGAATAAGTGTGCACTCTTGCCTCCATCACACTCTGAACTCATTACATTTTAGAATCCATTCTTCTGCTCATTGTGCTCGTTTCTGTATTCCATGCATTTTTAGGCTTTATTTCCCTTCCCCCATTCCTTTCATTTCCTCTTCAATTTCTGTTCTCCCTCCATCTTTTTCATGCTTAAATCTCCCTTTGCAACCAGTTTTTAAAAATGAGGGGAAAGAAATAATATAATACTCAAGTTATTGTATTCCACATGCCCGTTACCAGTCAGGAAGGAAGTACTCCACTCTCACTAAATAAGTCTCTATTTGTTTCATAAATTTTGGAACCTTCATTTTGATTAAAACTTTTGGAGCATTCAGCATGTTCTCCCCTGGGGAGAACAGCCAAAAGTTACAAGAAAGTGGGGTTTGAATTTTGGAATTCAGACCTTAAGGTTCTTTAGAATGTCTCTTATCAAAGTAAAACTTAATCTTTCAAGACAGTACACATGCTTATTGAACACATCCAGGGTAAGGACTGTAACTCCAGATAAAATTCTGCTCTAATGTCAAAAGCACCCAAGAACAAGTCTCACCACATTCTAGGTTATTAAGGCACCATAATTTGCAATATTTAATAAAATTATGTAACTATATATATACACACTATAGAACTCTTCACATTTATGCTCTGACCTACTTAACCAATTATTTTTCCTCAATTGCACAATTATGAACCAGAGCAGAAAAATGTGACTTTATGAAGTTAATAAATCAATTCAGTGTCATTACAAGTTATTAACATTACTACTTCAGAATCTGCAGTCACCTGATTATGACTTTCTGTGGGACATTTTTAAATGTTCTGAAGAAATATACTTTTGTTTCCTTGATACCTTTATTAGTAGTCATCCATTACACTTCTTTTAATCAAATCAAACTAACTTCAGATTATACATTGAAACTACTGCTTTAACAAAAACTATTCACAAAGCAAACACTTGGTTATTTCCACCTTTTTCATTCCGCAGAAGACATTACACTATTCTATGTTCCCATCGGTAGCTCTTGACAGAAACACCAGGAAAATACATCATTTGAGCCCATAAATAATTTGTATCAAGAAACTCTGGCTACATTTGAAGTGTTTCAAGGTAGATAGGTTCCAGCCAAAGTCACCTCCCCATCCAAGTGAGCAACTTCAAACAACAAGCAGCTCTCATATCTAAAAATGAGCTCAAACACATATGCCCAAAACAACACTATGGAGTCTCCTCTCCAGAAGGACCAAGCAGTACTGAATTAGAGATAGTCATGTCAAAGAAAAGCATTTTAAAGGGGGCAAAATAGTCAGCCTAATAACATAACTAGACACTTTGCAAGTCAAAGTTGAACCAATTTCAGGACCATCAAAGATGTCAGGTATAGTTTGTGATCACTCTAGGTACAGACTGGAATTGAGACAAAATATTTCCACTGAAAGTATTTTCCTTTCCATAGTAACTTTTTCATAATTAATGCTTTGAAAGGATTCAGCAGAAACCTCTTCTAAAATTCCATGAATGTATCCAAACAAATGTTTTAAGAACACCACATGCAACTTGTTTTTAGAAAGCTGTGTAAGATCCCTAGAACTTCTACCCCATAAAAAAAGACCAGAAGACAGTGCTAAAGAAATCAGATAAGAATAGCTCCAGCTCCTATATTTTTATTTCCTTAGAAGTCACTAGCAAGAATGCAGTAAACATTAGTTTTGAGACACTGGTATGTTTCCCCTTCTATCACTAGCAGAATGATTCAGGCATAAAATTAGTTTTGAAATATGATAGAGAAAAAGCATTCTCCAAGCACTAAAAGTCTGGAAGCTATGTGCTACAGCATTATTTCCATTATTTTAAGAGAGAAAACAATTCCATGCTCATAAGTAGTTGCTGCATATTTACTACAAACCAGGAGCCAGAGAACATTGTTTTGCATAGATTCCAGACAGCACCTTAACAAACTACTCCTACCTGTAGAGTCTACAGACTACCTTAAAAAGACAGTCTGTTCTCACTGCCCATGAAGATAACAGTTTCACTGGTAACACTTGCCAGTTTTACCCAAATTGCCAGTGACCACTACATTTTCATAAACTTTTTCTTTTGTTACTCAAGCCACCAGTGAAAATCAGGAGTTGCAGTTAATAAAAGGTCACACAAAATTTTATTAGAGCTATGACTGGGATTCTCCTGCTACAGACAAATCATAACTTATATTTTAATGAATTTCATCTAAGTGTGAGACATACTGTTTATTCAAAATACTAGCCCAGTGAGTAGAAGCAGGCAATGCCATGTATGCAATCTGTTGTGGAAAATAACTTTCTTAATTAAGTTCAGACACTTTACACATACATGACAGTAGGCATAGTCATAAAGGCATCCATTTGGACCTGTAAAATGCTTTCTGTTAGTTGCCAAATGCCCAATGCATGCTGAGACAGAAGCATCTAAGGGCACAACATAAACAGATGAACAAACAATTTATGCCAATAACCTAGAATTTGCCAAGCCTGTGAGAAATTAACACACAGAAATTTCCTGCTTAAGTGGAACTTGGTTCAAAGGATTGAGAAATATTTAAAGAAACCTAAGGAAAGAACTGAAACTACACTAGGATTTTTTATAGCAATAATATGTTACAAAACTTATATGCCAAGGTGTCAGCTGACAGGAGAGACTGTAGCTCAGCTAAACATTCAGTGTTATTCCTTTAAAAATCATTGTTCCTTCTCATTTTCAATTACCTATTTTAAAGGTCCACTGCGTAACAGTAGCTTGCAAGAGACTTGAAACATGAGGAACCACACAAGAAGATACATCAGCATTTACTTCCAGATTTTTAGAATTTATTTTCAAAACGTTTAACTTTGAAAACTTAGTAAACATTCAATTGTTTTGGAAGTGGTTTCAAGAAGCTAACGATAATGCAAGAGGAGCCAAAAAACAAGCCACAGAAGGATCTGAATTTGCCTTCTAATTCAGACTTCAATAACTCAACAGCTGGAATAAATTAATTACTACTAAATCAATGCATTCTAGATTGCACCGTTTGTATAGAACTTAGCCATGTAATTTAACCAATGAGATGACACTTTAAAGATAGTCTAAATACAAGGCTGGAATTAGAGCCAAATAGAATTTATGTTTTTGATAAAGACGTAATAAAAGACAGCACTTTAAGATGGAAAAAGATGATTCAGAAACAGAGTTCTCACTAGTTTGAAAGTCTCTGGAAACTGGATGTTTGTAAGGAAGACAGACATCTCTTATTCAGCATAGGTATAGAACACAGGATATCATGCCTTCAGATGAACCAGATGATCTCTCACTGTCTTCCCACCCCTTAAAACACCAATGACTGCATCAAGGATTGAGTAACAGCAAAGTTCAGAGCTGTTGCTTAAATAAATACAGACTCACCCTATCCTCCCATCCCCAGATTGCCTCCTCCCTTGTTCTGCAATGAACATGTGTGATAGGGGAACTGATCTGGTTAAAAATATCTCTCTCCTTTTTGCCAGTTTAACCTAGACCAAGTGTGTTTCTCTCCCTGTTTCACTGTGCAGGGGCATGCAGAGGGATATCAGCTCAAAAAGAGGAGAGGCAAAATGGGTAGTAAAAAAGGGCAAGGAGATGACTGGGACATTTGCGTCTCACAAGAAGAAACACACGCAGTACAGCTTAAACAACAGGGAACAGCAGTAAGATTATTAAAGAGAGGTAATTACTTTCATGAGAACAGACTATACTGCTGGAAAAAGCAGAGGAGCTTTCAGACACATTGCTTTAACAGATTATGCAACACACAAGACAGAACAAAACTAGTCATGAGGTAAACATAACCATGCTAACCTTGAACAAGAACACACTTAGCACTCAGGCAACAGACAAGTGTGTTAGCAATAAGCCAGATGTGGCTACTGATCCATTTGGAAGAGGAATACACTGCAGTTAGTGACACAATGATGCAGTAATACACAGAGCCAGTACCGAGGCTACAATTTTCAGCAGGCAACAGACATGACTTAGTTACTTGAAGACATCCAAGGTAACAGAGCATCTCCTGAGCAAGTATACTGGTTACTGCAATATATCACCAGCCATACAATTAGACAACCCATAAACACAAAGACACCAGCTCTAGTATAGGAAATTACAGGAGGATACAGAAGCATCTTTACAGGCTTTACCTGTTGTTACATTCTTCCTGCAGAATCTTCCATTGGCCATCCCTGGGACACTGCAGATCCTCGCTAGGGACATCAGTTCTTTCACAGTCTTTTACCAAATGGAAGTTCACACAAGTACAGAGATGCTGTCTGCAATTCTGCTTCCCAAAAATGCATTTTTTTCCTACTTGAAGACTGACAAGTTTAGGGTTATGCCTTCATTATGAGGGAACAAATCTAAAACATTTTTAAAAGCCCACTACCTCGTATTTTCCTCACTGCAGCTTTATAATAGATAACAAGCAGTACCATTGAAAAGGCTCTTGTGTTGCCTACTTGTTTTCCATGCTTCATCGTGCCTTTTGCCATCTCTAGCATTCATGTGGACCTAGGATGGGTCAGAGCTAATCTCTGGAACAATCCACCCTCTGCTTCCCATTGACGTAAGAATCCTCCTTGGAGTAGACAGACTTAGGACTAGGAAGAAGCAGGTGTGGTTATCAGGTGACTTTACTTGACACACAGCTTGCTGTATTTGTGACATCTGACAACCAGCTGGCACTGCACCCAGCAGATGGAAAGGCAGCAACCTCACAAGGCTTCTACACTGAACATTGACTGCTTGGTGATTCAGAAAAAAAACCCCAAAACCCCCCCCTAACAACCCAGCAGTCCAAACTAGTAACAGTAGTGTATGCAATCACAGGATGGATCCTCTGGAAAGTAAACTCAGGTTGATGGACAGAAGAATGACACTCAGGATTTCCATGGTTTTACTTTCTCAGGTCCAGATCCACATGTGAGGCTGAGAAAAGAAGTCAGTGATACAGACAGCAAGGATTTAGGCATGATGGGAACAGGAAGAACTTGTTAGGCATGCACATTAGTCATGCCAGAGTCAGCCAGAGTGGCATTCTAATAAGAGTTTTGGAACTTACAAACACTTCTACACTACTGCTAGAAATTTCATAAGTAACACATGGGAAGCCCAAATACTTGGCCTTACCTGACACTCTCAAAGTAACAAGAATCTCCAAGATCTGGTGGAAGAAGGACAAACCAAAACAAGATAATGCTGAGAGTCTGCCAGCTTACTCAGCAATTCCAATGGGAGTGACAAACAACAGGCAGGTGGGGAATGGCACTGTCTGTGAAGGTTATATAAACATTTAATGGCATAAAGGAGAGGCAAAGCCCAATGAACTTTTTATGGCAGAAGTCACACAATCAAGTAATAAAGATGCATGATCAACTACACTACCAGTTCAGGAAGATTACAGCATTTCAATTTTAAGAAAGGTAATAATAATGGGCAACTGAAATCTCCTGATGCCAAGTGAACGCTGTGATGCATCAGAAGGACATGCAGATTTTTTTTCCCCTGCAAATAATGACTTCTACCTTGAAAATTAGTGCTAGGACCTACATGGAAAGATAGAACTCTTGGCTTAGTTTTGAGTGGTACACAAGACCTAGTTAAAGGATAGGAAAGCTGCTCTGTAACCATGCCTGAAATGCAATTGTATTTCAACCTTGCAGTTGAAGACAGTGAGAAAAAAAACTATTGCCACATGGATAATTAATGTTAAGGGAACAGTGTAAAAAAAAATAAAAGAAGTAGTAATTAGAAATCCTCTCAAACCTGTTTCCCCTCAAAAACAACCCAAACAAACAAACCAACCCAAAACCACACAACCATAAAAAGATGGGGGGAAAAATTACCAAAAAAAAGCAGACAAAATTCTGGATCAGGAGATCAAGTAAAATCTCCTCACACTTGGAAGCAAAACAAAAGCAGTCAAAGGAATACATCTACCCCTGCAATAAAAGCCTACATACTGCATGATTAAATGGGGAAGTTAGGAAGTAAATCTGAGAGGTCAGCTGTTAAAAACAAAACTTGCTCAATGAAAACAGAAGAGATTAGAATATATGTGGTAGGTCAAAAGTAAACAGGAAATAGAACTTAACATGTTTGGGAAGCACCTTGTAAAGTTACTTAATTACATCAAGAGCAGGAAACCAACTAGAAAAACCAGGAGGATCTCTTGCAGACCAAAATGAGCAAGGGGTAGAGGACTGACAACACCAGTGTAGAGAAGCTCAGTGGAATACTGTTCCTAGTATTTACCAGTGAAGCAACTGGGGAGACATTCACACCTATCTTCACAGTATATAGGTCAGACGGATGAGGTCAATTTAAACTAAGTACAGGGGGAGGATTTGGCTGAACAGACAACTCAAACATAGTTCACTGGGGCCAGTACAGGCCTTCACAGGACAGATCCAAACCTGTCACCGAGGAACTGCTGGGCAACAGGTTGCCAGTGCAACTCCAGAGCACACTAAAGACTCTAAAGGGACTGACAATACAGAGAAGCAAATGCAATTTCCACCCTTGCAAAGTAGCAGCAGATCACATCACTGAGCACAGACAATCAGTCTGCTGGAAAGAGTACAAACAGCTTCTCTGAGAGAAAATCCTACCGAGACCACAATACTTTTCCCCCATGCTGGTGCAAACTTACATACCCCTCTGAATTTGAGGACCAAACTGTTGGATCCATTGAGTATATGGGCTGAACACCAGATAGTCTTGTGGAAGCAATCCATCCAGGACTATTTTGAAAAAAAATCGACTTGTAAATGTAACCTTCAGACACGCAAAATGGGCTCAAGACTTTCTGTGACAGCCTGCACATGGTTCTGCTACATATTGTAGGCTCCTTCACTATCAATACCACAATCCAAAGGTTTGCTGTACACTGCAATGTTTGCAACTGTGTGCTTAAAAGCACCGTGATGTACCCAGATGAACTCAACAAGGGGAAAAAAAAAATCCCATAACTCTGTTTAGCCTTATTTGCCAGTCTGTAAGCTTTGTTCTGATGACTGGGGAATTGGATGTAGGGCAAACAACTGGCAATGCTGTTAACAGCAGAATCACGAAAGGAAACCTGTTATGTGATTGCTTTTTCTTCCACAGCTTCTGGATGTACTTGCAGGCACCAACCTAGCTGCTCAAGTGCCAAAAGCTGGTAAAAGTCCTTGAGGTGAGTCCAGCTCCCTTCACTGTCATCTTTACCACTGCTGGGTACAACAGCAGGCTTACAGTCTCAACCAGGAGAGCAGCTACATTCTCAGAGCAGAAGACAAATCCAAGTTAAAACAACTTGAGGTACAGTTCTTTTCAGCCTAAAATTAATACTGGCTAGTTGCAAGGGTCCCATCTTTCCCCAGACCACATGGGAAGACCCAATACCTTAAGCCAGGTCTGGCATTTAGCATGCTAAAAGACTCAGCAAAAAAACTCAGCATAGAAATAGCCTAACAAAAAGCAGCAGGGTATCTGCTGCTGACTTATCAAGCAAAAACAGCATAGCCAGCATACACTGATCAATGCAAGTAGTTCAAGGGAGGGTGTGGGGCACATCTAGGAGGATGTTTTTTTTGCCCTGGACATGGAGTCTCATCTAGACTGCATTTAACTCACATTACTTCCCCAAACCAGTAAGCTATAGTCAGAGCATTAATTATGCCTGCAGTAGTCCTGGTATGTGAGTGAAGTCAGATTGGGAAACTGCACTCCAGTTCTGTAATGTCATTCAAGTGAATGACATTATACAGCTTGTAGGACACAAATATACTGCATGAGATAGTCAGCTATACAACACTAACAAGACTAAAGAAAAACAAAATTTTGAAAGACCCAAAATTAAACTCAAAGACACGACAATGTCTCCACAACAAAGCCTAAACATTTCTTTCTAAAATTAAATATTCTATCAAACACTGCATGAGATGCAAACAGTCTCATAACTATGAACAGAAACCTTCAGTGAGATCCCTTTAAATGTCAAAACTGAATTTCAAAATCATCCTATCAGACTGAAAACTCTGGAAAATAACCAGAGTGCATTTTAATTTTGATGCATCAAAATCTGTGTGTTCATGTTTTGTTTTGATTCAAAGAAAAAAGCTAACAACATCTTCAAATTAATCTTGAAAATGACACATTTCCGAAGTTAACACAAAATACAGCTACACTGCACACCAGCAACGTATATAAATGGCCTTTCAAAAGTAGTACCAGGAGTCCTCTGAAAATACTGTATCCTACAAGTATGCCACAAAAAATGTATGTAGTATTTCATTTAAAGAGTATAAATTTGCTAGTGTTGTTAAAGACAGTTATTTGGTATACTACCAAAAAGCCCCAAACCAACTCACCACCTATGAGCAGATCCCACACAACCATGATTCAATCGTCCTAGGAATTAGGTAAAATAAAACAGCTGCAGACCAAATCATTGATCTAAAGAGGAATATTATTTTGTTGTTATTAAATCTGTACACTGGCTAAGCAATGAAGTTTCTTAAGGTCAAACCACTGAAGATTTATCTTTACTCCAGAAAATCTAAAGATTCAACCATCCTACTGCCAATTTTTTTTTAATCAACATGGGTAAGGGTACATAGCTTTTAAAAGTCTATGAAAAACATTACAAATCCCCTGAAAACAACCGAGAGGTCCAAACTGGTGTTTTATGGATTTCTCACTGCAATGCTTCAAGATGCAAGATGTCCTATATTCACCTCTTCCAAGGCAGAGTAATTGCACTGTTGTGGCATCTTGCTCCCTGACATGACTTCAGGCTGCAGCCTCTATTTACCAGATCTGACACCTGGAAGTTGGCACCAATTTTTCTTTCAGCAACCTGGGAAAGGTGGGTCTAGACTGTGATCAACAAGGTTTACTGAAAACTAAAGCATGGATTTACACAGTTGACTTTGCTCAGATACAGCCACTGACACAGCACCCAGTTCATGAACGGCACTCAGCTCTGTGCCAGACCACACACGAGGTGGTGGCACCTTCCACCTCATGGTGTGGCGTCAGACTTCCTCTGATCATCATTTCCACTTTTAGCCCCATAGAGGCAGCCACTCCCTCAACCTCATTCAAGCCTAAAACATATGTAGCAGTGGCCATAATTCAGCTGATGGGAGAAACCTAAACTGAGATGAGGAGGAACAGTAGGATGACCATATAAAATCACTGATAAACCACCATGTTACCAGCTCCAGAAGCAATGATCACCCACTATATCACTTTATTGGTTTGTTGTTTTGGTTTAAAAAAAACCCCAAAACCAAAAAACCAAAAGAACCCCAAAACAAACAAAACCCCCCCACACACAAACAACCCACCAAATCACAGCTTTGCTTTAAAAGTCCTTCACATACCATGATTTCAAAATTATCAATTTGAAGTCTTCTGACATTTCAAAGGAAACGTGGAAGCCCCAGCTTTCCCTGACCCCTCAGGGCGAGCCTGTCTGTTCAGCTCCCTGTTACTTCCTTTCATAGAAACTGTGCTCCTACACTGATCCATTTCTTTGATGTCATGAAATGCTGTGCAAATAAAAATCCATTTTATTATGTGGCTGAAGTCAAGCAGTAAAGTCTCCAGTATTACTACTCCAAAAAATAAAAATTAATGCTTAACATATACTTTGTTTGCCATTTGAATCCTTTCCTTGAGTTTTATTTTGGCAACCATTCTTATCAAGAGCAAAAACATACTGTGCTCAGAAAACCAATACCCCATTCCTTGTTCAACATGAACAATTGCAGAGTTGTGGTTCAGTTCCAATCTAGTGAAAAATTATTTATACACATAACGTTCTCCAAATCCATTACCTCCACAGAGCTCTGTTATTGCCCAATGTTTGCTTCCATTTATCTCCACCTCAAGAAAGCCATAAATCTTAATCAAACCAAAAGCAGGCTGCAAAGAAAGGTGAAAGTTTCTCTGTCAAAGCAAAACAATTTATTAGAGAACAACCACCACTAAGTAAGTTAGTAATCTTGCTAGACTCAGCCAGGTCAGAGAGCATCAACTAGGGTATCTCTGAACTCACAGTGAAACAAGTAATCTGCTCAAAAATAAGTTCTATTAGAAACTGCCTACAGACAGTTCATAGACCAGTCCTTAGAGATAATAAACTTCATCTATCATCACTACTCTCCAAAAACAATCTTTCTTATACAAGAAAAGCATCTCTGCCACACTTTATAACTGTAGCTTACTCCCATATTCAGATACAGAATTCATTGGTGACAGCATTTTACTTCATGTCTGGAGTATCAGTGGATCATTACTAACTACCATAACTGCATATGAGAACATGAGCAACTTGGCAATGATCCCCAGTGTCAATTAAAAAAACAGAAGCGGAATTTTCAGGCAAGAAATAAAGACAGTAAGATGACATGGAGAAGACAAGCTTTGTTGTATTATCTTGATAACTTGAGACTTTCAATGGCAAAATTACTGTCTTCATTCTTGAAAATTTCATCACCAGGAGATTTCTAAATCTAGAACATATTACCAAAGAAGAAACAACCTAGGACCTGGATTATTGCCATCTGTAAGTCCCCTTCCATTGGGGGCCATGAGAAGGTAAAATGCCACACTGATGTCTAAAGCCCAAGTCCTCTCCAATAAACTCAGAGAGACCTTTTAAACTATCAAATCTAGTAAGCTTACTACCAAAGGCAATGTGTCATATGTATCTTATCATAAAGTAATCAAGATCTATCTAAACTGTTTGGATTGCTTGCCCCCACTAATCCTATTAGTGGTTACTCTAATGCCACATTGCTCCAGAAAGTAGAAATCTTACACTCTAAATCTAAAGCTTATTCACAGTCTATTTACATATTTTTGTTCTTCTAACAGTACTGGCATCTGGTTTAACGAGTTAATTTGTGTCCCTTTGTCTTGCTCTTCCCATATACACATACATACACACACACAAAGCTATATATATAGACAGACCAGTACATATTCACACATATACATACATACCTCCCCTCAATCAAATTTTGTACCTTTTAGTCACTGTTCTGACCCTCTAAAGCATCCCAGCCCTTCTCATCTTCCTTTGCAAGCTGATCTCACACTTCCAAGCACTCTGGCTGCCCTGCTTTGCAAACACAAAATGTTTTTCTTCTGAGAGCAGCAGAACCATAAACCTTTACAAGTAAGCTCTCAGCCACTCCCTTTTACAACTGTATTTAATACTTTTCTATTCTTACATATGATTACTCTTTAAAATAGCTACTTGCCCTTTATATATCTATAGCATAGTGAAAGCTAAGTGATCTGACAGTCAACTGGTAATACCAGAAAACCATTAAGGAAATAAACTCCTAACTTACTGATGTGTTTTTATGTACTCCTGAAGTACATGCCATTGTTCTAAAAAAGACTGATTTTCATTCAATTTCTAACAGGATAGCACCTGAAATATTTCAACCATTCCTGCAGAACATTCTCATCTGCCTTTCAACTTCACCTCAAAAAAACTTCATTATAATCTACTCGTTGCTAGTGGGGTGTTGGGGAGAATTACTGGTAGAAGACATTACTTCAGGCTCCTCATGTCCCAAACTACCAGTTCCTGAGGACTAGAAAAAAATTTAGGGAAGTATCATTGTACAGTCACTGCTTGTGCTTCCTTGCCACCCTACCTTTTCTTTCTGTTCATCTCCATTTCCAACACTCAGTAAATCAAGAGATATTGTCTCTCTACACAACCATAATTTACTGGCTCTCGCAGGGCATGGAATGTGTAACCACACCATCTTCAGTTTCAAAATGTCCATAAAAGAATGGTGTTCATGCAACTTGAACAGAAACACAAGATGCAGTATGATTTTGGAAGGTCTTGTCTTCAACTTATATTAGCAGACTTAAAACTGTCTGAACTATTCTCAGGGAAAGGATTCACTGAACAGTAGCCTAAAATATGAAGGAGGGTACTGTGACTGTAACAACCTCAAATGAAAAGACTATTCTGAAAAAAAATCATTGCAAATTCTGTGACCTAACTAAGAAGCAATAATAGCCTTTAAAAGGAGTCAAGCTAACATGAATACAACTGTGATTCATTTCAAATACAGCGGATTACAGTTTAAAAAAAGGAAAAAAAAGAAAAAAATAAGTGTATGCCTCCAAGTTGCCAATTTAGGCAAAAATATCCTGAGCCAAGTCTGGAGAGCTTCTTGGCAGGGTAATCCAGTCAAGGGGAAGAACAATTACAATAATAGCCAATTTCTCTCTATACTAACTTGACAAAGAAAAAGTAGGTTAAGGTGCCTTATTTTTTACAATAAGAACACAAGGTAGAGTGATTGAAGACCTCATCCAGGTTTGTCCACCATAATCACATGGCCTTGAACAAAACACAACTCTTCCAAACCCCACTGCAGTGATTCATCCATAAGTCCCACCTGCCTCATCTAATAACGTGCATACAGAGAAGTTGGACAGAACCTGCAAAGCCCCAGAATCACTTACAAGTCCAACAGCCATTCAGTGTTTTTATGTAAGATTGTCTCTTCCTTCTTTTGACTAATCCAATCACTTAAAAACAAGTAGAGGCCTTATCTGTGGAACCATCTGAATGTTACTGATCTCTATGCAATGGCCTCTTCCAAGAAATTTCTGGCATCTAGAACCCCCTAAAATTAGGGCCAAGATGTGAGAGACCACTCTGAACTGGTCTAGTTTTCTCCTCCAGAGCAATTTCCATTAAACATTCTACATAAAATGAAAACCAAGAAAGTGTATTAAGCTTATGCTGCCTAACTCTTGGATGTATATCTGTCATCCATACATTTATAGGACCACTAGCCAGAGAAAGATCGCAGATTGTAGCAGCAGAGCGCTCATCATATTCCTCTAGCTTCATCTACCCTGTCTAGTGTAACTATTTCAGCTCAGGACAAGCAAGAATATGCTGCTGATGAGCATCTCAACACATTTAAATAAGAAGAAAGCATACTTAAATTAGCAGGATGGTATAGGGTAGTAGGTAGCCTTTGAGTGAGTTATTCCAAGCCGTTTACATTACATATGTGAAGAAACTTAACACCTTGAAATCCTCCAAAAGGAAAAAAATAAAGAAAAAAGCAGCTGACAGCAAGCAACCTGAAGCACAGATTTCATATTCTCCCAAAAAGAGGTACTGCTGGGAGCTACTTTTTGAACTGGCTTAAATTTTCTACCTTAAAACCTCAAGTTGTCCAAGCACAGAAAACTGCAATAATTCATCCTTGAGGTGAAAAGAGACCACAATGGTTAAGTGTACACAGGAATACTTGTTTCACTTGAACCTTTTTCCTGTGAATTAAGAAAAAGATAATTTGTGTTCCATTTATCTTTCTTTATAACACTTCATTTTTAATGCTTGGGTTTAGCCAGTGTTCCTTCCAAATGAACAGCCTCAATCTTTATATATTCTCTCAACTTTTAATCCCAGTATTTTAGAATAATTCAGGTACTGTGGTGGGAAATATCCCATGTGAGATTTCTGCCGCCTGCCTCTTCTCTACCTGTTTATTTTTCAGTTTCAGTTGAACTGAATCAGAGCCAGAATCCTGCTCCTATTTCTTAGGGAAGAGTGAGTCTCATTACTACAACTTAGCATTCTATCAGCATCTTATTAGGGATCAGTTTTAATACTACATTACCATTTGGTTCTTCAGAGTTTGGATAACTGCTTGTACAACACTGTACCAGAAGAACTTGCCTTGTATTGCTTGGCTTGCAGTTTTTCACTTGGGCCAGTGACTCGCTGGAGTTTTGTTCCCCTCATGCTTAAGAGATACTTCAATTGCAATTAGCCACCTCCCTTCAGGCACTGCAGCACTCTTTGAAGAGGGCTTCTTTCTTCACTACACCTTTTCTGTGGGTTTTTCAACCACTTGCTCAGCCTCCAGCATTCTCTCTGCAGAAACACTACTTAGAGAAGGTTGGTGCAACACTTTGTTTGCCTACTTAATGTGGCAGTCAAATAAAGTACTGAGGATTACAAAAATATGTTTTTTCTTCCTCATAAAGGTCCTTACAAGGGACCTCTGCCTAGCATATCATCTTTCCCAAAAGTCAATCTTTCAGCAAGTTTATTTATACAGAAAAGAACAGCCTTGCAAACTTGCCATTCCTTGGCAACTGAACTTACCCTTGTGCTCACTCACTGAGTAAGGAAAATAATGTAGTACCCAATCCTTATATTCTTACAGTTACCGGAAAAAAGGGCTGGAAGCAACCAGATCTACTTAGCTGGCACATATTGCTGTCCATCAGTGGAGAATCACACACTTTCTTCTACCTTAATATACCTAATATACCTAGAACTCATAAATTCTTGAGCTTCACCCATACAATTCTTATCTCTGTACAAAGCGCCACATGGAAAACAAGGGAAGTGTTTTAACATTCAGAAAAGATAAAGCAGAAGCAATACTGATGCTGAAGATAAAAACTTATGTCAGGGATCCTTCTCTTCCTTTCTCTTCCATCTCAAACATGGCCTCCAAGTACCACTCAGTGAAGCAGACAGCCTCACAGATGCTGGAACCCATCGTGTGCCAACAAAGCCTGGAGAGGAGACATCTCTGCTGGCAGTGGGGCAAAAGATAAATTACAGGAGTAAGTCTATGGCACATATATTACAATCACTGCAGCCCTAGGTTCAACTTTGCCAAAGGTGCAACAGATTTCAAGCTAATGGAAAAAAAAGCACAAAGTGGGATTTTATATACCATTAAGGACTGTGAGAACTCCATCTTTATAACACAAGAGTGCTCTGGGAAGACATACAGATCTCTATATGGCTGCTGTCCCAGTGACCTTGCTACAACTCCGCAGAGCTGTTCTGCATTCCGTAAGATGTCATTCTCATTAAATTAGCACTTTAATAACCCTGGCTGCAAGTACTTAGTGTGGAAAAGCAATATCCACATACTCACAACAAGCACAGCCTTCCAGGAAGCTATCAAAGCCCAGTCAGATTACAAAAACTTCAGGCATATCCCGTAAGGCATGGACACAGACGTGCAGTCTGTTAGGGGACACCAGTTGTGAAGGGATGACACAAATGCAAAAAAAAAAGATCCCAGCAAATGTTTCTGACCAATGGAACAGGAAGGTATCCCGCTTCAGAAATGAAGCTCTTCACATTGATTCCTTTGGCCAACACCCCAGTCATGAAAATGAAGGATTTTTTAGAATGCCCTACAAGTAGTCCAGGAAAGATGCTGACTTGTTTATAGTCCTGGACAGATAAGCAGCCCAGCTTTTGGTCAGTCAGCAAATACCACAGTACTATCACACAGTGAGGAAGTGCAGCACTAGGACCAACTCAACAGCCATATTCCATTTGAGTGCTACTGCACTCCCAGCATGCTTTGTTATCAAGAACATGTTTTTGAGAATTTGTCAATTAACCACAGTGGAGCTGCCCCATCTTGTTATTTAAATGCCAACTTTGCAATGCTAAGCTGAGTATCATTCTTAATAACCCACTCCTTCGGAGCATAAACATCATAAAAAAGTCAAGCATTTTCATAATGCTTTGCTAATGAGGGTCAGGGCCTGACTAGACTTGTTTTGGCCTCCAGCCTAGCAACAGTTTCTATATTGGCCAAACTTTGGTGAGTCTACTATTATTTTTAAATAATTTGCATATTTCTTGCCTTCCGTGGAGACTCTTGCCACAAACCACCAGTATATGGCATATATCAAACAACTAACACTTCTGAAGACAATAATTTGATGCTACAGAAAACCTGCACTTAACTGCAAACAGCTACTTAATGCAAAAACAGCTTCTCATACTGAGCTTGCTCCATTAATTATGGCATGAGTTCTGAGAGAACTAAAAACTGAGGACTAAATATATACATTTCACTCATTGACTGGTCACAGTCTAGATCTGTAAACTAAGCAAAATTATCTAAGCCCAGGGTTCCAAGCTTTTATTTTCTGGTTATCTCTTAACTGTCAGCAACCAAAAAGTGCCAACATTAAATTTCTCTTGTTTTAGTAGCCAATGTTAGATAACATTACAATTACATTTAATTCACAGCTGAAGAGAAGGCTGAACTGCATAGTCTTTCAGCAACTCCAAATAAAATATTTGTATTCTTAAACCATTAACATCTCAACAATTTCTAGCAAAAAAATATTAAAGTTAGATGTACATGTGGAGTCAACCAAATCTAGACACAAATATATTTTTCTAATGTCAGAAAGTTTATATGTCAGAAACAATGTTAAAATTTGAATGTCCATGAAAATCTTTAGCAGGAATATAATGCACAAAATAGAAAAAAGAAAATACGACAAACAATATGAATGTAGCTAAACCAAAGGGGGCAAATAAAATGAATGACCAGACTGATGACACAAGGAGAAGTGGTTGCTGACTCCTCCCCACCTTACAATGAGTATGAGAACAATTAACTTCGGCAGAACTAGTACTGCAGTGAATCAGAGCACTTAGTATAACTTTGTGGTGACTGTTTTTAGCTAAAGAAACAAAACCAGGGTTTATCCTTAATACTGTCAATGATTTGATTTCCTGTACTAACAGAAACTACCTCATCTGCATGTAACAACAGCTCACTAAAGTGAACTTATGAAGGAAAAAGTCCTCAAATTCCTGATAACCTACCTAATCTGGAGTTGATCATAGCATTGTCTCCTCAATTCACCCATCACATCAGTGGGTGAACCTACTGGCAAAGGCAACTTCTTTCTGAAGCCATGCAACCTTATCCCTTCTGCCCCTCTGCTGCACCAAGATGCATTCACCAGATCTGCTTTCAAGTATGCTTGGAATTCCCTGCTGAGCACTGACAATGCCAGCCAAAACACACACTCTCTGCTGCGCTATATTTTCAAAGCATCTACCACAGGATGCCACTCTGAAAGAACCACCACTTCATATTCCAACATTTAACATTCAACAGTAAAGACCAACATACCTTGTTAATTCAGAAGAAAATACTGAACCTTAGACAAATCTACATGACATGCACATGAAAACCAGAATGAAGTCAGACAGACACACAGTCATAGAAGAGTACTTCCCTGTCTGTGTGTTTCCTCGTCGATCTTTGGGCATGACCAAGCAATCATTATAGCTGTTGTATAATATTGGAGTGTAACAATAAATACAAATCATTGCCGAGTCTGCCATAAAGCAGTGTAAGTCCCCACTGCCATACAACCAAGTCCTGCAGAGAAGCAATAAAATTTCATTTTCCTGGCATCAAGAGCAGTAATGACAACAGGTACAGCTCAACTCTGCATAGGGATTGCAGAGAAAGAACACTGCTGGGTTTTTAAAGACAATATGAAATTCTAAGTTTCCAGACAAAGTTTCAAAGAAAAGCTTGTAAAGAAATGTATACCAAAGCAAGCAAGGAGTTAAGTGCAATGTTCCAACATTACAGTAAGTTGTAGAAACTAAAGCAGGAAGTCAGGCTGCAGCCAAGAAACAAGGAACTGAGAAAAGCATGAAATCCTATCAACTGCAAGCCATAGCATTTTTGTTCACGTGTATGTGGAAGCATATGTACACACCTACAGACAAGTCCCATCTCTCTTCAACGCCTTAACAGAAAGCATCGGACACTTAGCACTGTGATAAAAAATCAGCTTTGGGGCTGTACAGCAAGATTTCAAACAATTTCAATCTAAATTACCAGCAATTCTCCACCATTACCATTACTTTACCAAGACACAGTAGCTAAGGAAAAATCCTGGATATCCAGTAACCCTAGAACCATTTCTTTACTACAAGGTTAAGTTACGTTCGCTTTGAGTAGAATCACAATTTTCTTTGAGTGAGAAAACTAATGGGCACAAGACTAGCTAACTCTGTATTTTTAAACTGTATTGAACTGAAATGTTTCCAAACTTCACCAGCTTAAAATATTAAGCTCGTGTAGTACTGCTACCCCCCCCCCAGACTTTCAGATTATGTAAATTAAGAGATCTTAGACCTGAAAACACAATGAAATACAAAAGTCAGGCACATCAACATGGCCACAGATCTGCATATCTATCCTGTTGCCAAACAAACAGTTGCTTCAAAATACCACAAATCATCAATGAAGAAAGGAACAGATAAATTTCTGAGCTAAGTCTTTTAGCTCAAAACCAGTTATCACCTGGATAATATTTTAATCCAGAGGTCTTCAATCACAGAAGATTGTCAAGCCATACAGATTATTCCTGTGGCAAACAATGTGGTAGCCAGCAATACTTCCATACATGCACAGGGCTGCCAGCTTCCCTAAAGCATCAGAACCACCACAGGTACAGAGGTCAGCCATAGGCACCACCTATTGCCTCTGGCACAGTCCCCCGACAGATCAGGAAGATGTGAGCCAGTCTTCACCTTGGCATTTGAATGCAAGACACTCATAGCAAACATCTTTCCAAAGAGCTGTTCAGATAGATGGGAAGCAGGGCACAGGCCCTATCACTCATTCCAGCTGCAAACTCTTATTCTTGGTCACCAAGTACCAGATGACAGGGGCAGAACAAATGATTCCCCTTACAAATTGTATCGAGTACAAGTGGTCACCATTTAAATAATCCTGCTCACTAGCAGGAAACCTTCAAGAAGGGACTAAAAAAAGCAAACAATTGGCAAGAGTTAACCTGATGGACTGCCAGACAATGCCTTTTCCACAAAGATGCTGATATTAAGTAGGCAAGATGAAGAGCTTGAAGCAGACACTGTGCAGGACAAAAACTCAGAAAGGTGATTTCTGCGTGCCAAGGGAAATCATTACAGTGAGCAGAGATGTGAGATTCTAAGAAAAAAGTCCTCCTCATTCCCCACAGCACAGCCTTCAATTGAACTCCTCTTCACACACTTACCCTCCCTCTCTTGTCACAACCTTCTTGCACTTCCATCCAAACACTTTCCCACTAGAAGGAAAACAGCAGTGAGCAGCAGTGTGAACCTTGAGCCCCTTCACACTGGTAGACACTTCCTTTCCACTTCCACAATGGAAAGCAGGACATGGTATTGTTTCCACTAATCATGGTGGCCCATCTTGTGTATTGACAAGACCAAACCAGAAAGGCAATAAAGGGATGGAATTATTTGTCAGAAAGATAAAAAACCTAGGAAAAAACGGCTACTCAGTTTTCCTTCTCCATAAATGAGTGGGCTAAAATGCTATTACAACTCTTCCTGCATCCCCTTACAATATCTATGGACACATCTAAAAAACCTGCTTTTAAACAAGATCAGTGTTCTGTAACTTTACTCATCAAACTCAGTCTCAAAAACAGTGTCTAAATGACACTTTGTCCACAAGAATCACATCTGGGTCAGCAATTTTCAAATTCTGAATTACTGTTCACACCACCAGGATAATTTCTACATGCCTTCTGCACCTGCAGTTTGAGAGCCACCACACTGGCAGAAGCAAGGCACAGGCCCTGCAAAACATTTCCTGCAAAGAAGGGAAAGGATGGCTTAGAGAGCAATGCAAAGTGAAGTGAAATTACAGGTATGAGAGAGTTCTTCAGAGTGACAATGTCAGCAGGTCCATGGAGTCTACAAGAGGAGAGGAATTCTATGGCTGGAAGGACTTGTTCAGCTTATTCTCACCAAACACTGCTGGAGAGATTCAGTGTCTTCCAGCTATCTTCTTTTGACTCCATGAGTCACCACGCTCTCCAACCCAACATCTCCCTAGCAATACCCTCGACACCCTGTTCTCTGTGCTTTAGGAACGCCAACTATTTCATCCATGTATGGGCTGCCCCAGAGTTCACAACCTGCACCCTTTCAAAACAAGCTTTTCCACTCACTCCTACTGCCTTGAATTTGCTGCCCTGATGCTGTCCTCATCTTGGCATCAGAAAGTCAGAAAATTCTGGAGGAGTCAGAAGCAGGTTTTGTTCTAAAGACAACATGCCAGAACCCCTTGTCCAAGTGATTCAGCCACCTGCTTCTTCTTTGATCATGCCCAGTTTCATTGTTCAAAGACCTGCAAGGAATATGAGTCATGTTTGTGTGAGGATACCTGCTCACAGGTCTTTCATCCTCCCTGTACTTAACATAACTTAAAAAAAAATAATTCTATAATTTACATGCAAACCCTTATTTTAGGCTACTACTCTTAGACCAGATATTTCAGTCTATGGACAAAACCTCCAAATGAGTTTGAGGCAGAAAGCTGCAATACACATTCACTGAAAACAACATTTCTCACTCAGGTTTTCCTTGCTGTACAGGATGAAGCTCAGCTTCAAAGTCAACATCTTATCTTTGTGAGTTACCCAGTTATCAATAAGACTGCCTGCAAATCTTACGAATGCTAGAAATCATGCTGCCTCTGAACACTTAGCAAGAGCAATTTATTCACCGACCTAAAATTTTACATGTAGTACTGAAAAACTTTTTCAAAGTTGCAGCCACAAGTGCAAAAACATAATAAGCTCACAAGGCTGCTGAAAGCAGCAGTTCTGCCATCTGTCTGCTTATTCCCACCTCACACTTGTGCGGGCACTAATGTTTGTGAAGCCATGCAAGGATCCAGAGAGAACCACAATCTGTAACCAATCACGGAAAAATGCAAATTTATTGTTAGATCATTTCCTGATCTATACAACCATGAATGCTGGCACAAGCATGGGAATAAACAGAATTATATTAACTAATTTTAATGACAGTGCCACTTTCAGAAGTCTAGAAGTTCAGAAGTTGATGCAGCAACTTTTCACCAGGTCTAGCAACTAAATCTGAAGAACACATGAATTTCAGAAAAATTCAAGTAATTTTACTTAATTTGCAATTGTGTTGTTGTTAAAGTAGGAAGTGTGAGAAAAAAAAGTCAACTGATCTCCTGCTTACTAAGAGGAATCAAAATGCTTACTGGAAAACATTTCAGTGTTGAGATATTCACCCCTGCCTCAGTTTCTACCACTAACAGACAGTAGAACTAATCTGTTCAACAAAACATTCTGCAACACAAATAAAAAACCATAACACCAAGGTAATATTGTTACAGAGACACACACAGAATTCAACTCTCTTACAGCAATGAAAGAGTAAAACAGCACAAAGCTGATGTTGCAACCTATAGTGGTCTGGGATGGAGAACAGACACAGGACAATGCACAGCAAAATGGCTACTCAGAGCAGCAGTTGCTAAACAGTTGGTATCTACAAAAGGACAGACATGGATTTGCAAAAGACCTGGGTAAAGAAACTCACAGTGGAGTCTCCCTGCCCTCCTTTCATTATTGGTACTCTGATGAAATCACATAGGAGTTATGAAGAGCATATAGGGAAGACTTGCTGGGGTGGCAGGTTAAGTAGGAATCCACAGAGCTGGGTTGTCATGACAGCAGCTGAAAGTATGCAAGAGATGTATAGATCCTGGGTGTTAGAACAGCAAAGACTACAAATAAGATTATTAATACATTACATTTTTAAACACCAAGAAGCATACACTACATCTCATTAATGAAACACAACTGCACAATAACTGTTTGCATTGGTGAAGGTGCACAAGGGTCCAGGACATACATGAAAAACTCGTATTTATTAAGTACTGAGAAAGCATGGGTTCTCACAAACTGATAGTCATGCTATGCATAAGAGGGAAGATGTGACATGCACTCTGGTGGACCAACACCGTCGAGTCTCAGCTGGAGCATGGAAACTCACATGAGCTCCATTCCATTTAAAAGCAAAGTAAAACAGTGGAAACTCAATTTCATCAACCCCTTACGTTAACTCTGCAATCAAACGGACTTGGATCATGCAGCAACTCGGTAACTGATCCCGGCTGAGAGGAAGTAACTTCCTGTCACAGAGAAGTTACTCCCTGAAGTGTCTGAGCTCTATCTGCAGCAGCATGCCCGGCTCCCCGGCACAGGCAGGCTGCAGGTGCTGACATGCTGGGCAACACCGTCTTGGTGGGTCACTTCTGAAGGCGGTGGGGCACAGGGTTCAACACAAACACTGAACAAGAGTGGCCAGGGATGGGAATAAAACAGGCCCTTGTTGGATACTCTTGCAAGGAAGCTTGGGAGGCAGAGGGAGGATGGGAGTAACAGGTGTTTATGTGATCTGTTCAAAACTCTGGGAATTTGATGTGGTGGATTACTCAGGGACTCAGGATGTCTAGCACTGGGTGATCTTCAGGATTCATTACAAAGCAAGAACTCTGCACGATTTAAGACCAAAGTAGCGTAACAAGTGCCTGGCGCAGGAAATGTACAGGTACACCAGTGTTCACAAATCCGGGACTAGCATGACAGGGCTTTTACACTGGGTACTCACCATCCAGCACTGGTGAAGGAGAGGCCCGCACTCATGCAGAACACATGGACAGCGAGAGGCTGCCTAGTGAAGGGGTCCCAGTAAGGACTACTGGTGAAACGAGAGGGAAGCGTGCTACTTGGGCGCTGCTGAACACCGTCCAGAAGCGGGGAGAGGGCACTGCCCACGGAGCGCGGCGGCCGGAGGTGGTCGCGGAACCCGGCACAAAGGCGGGCCTCTGAGCGAGGCGCTGCCAAAGGTGTGAGGGATCACGGGGGGAGATGCTACCAGCGAGCCCCGTGCGCGACGGGCCAAGAAAGGCTGTGGAGGGATCACCGAGCTGGCAGGCAGCGCGGCGCTCCCCAGGGCGACCCCGGTGCGGGAGGGCAGCGCGGTTCCTGGGGAGCGGGGGCGCCCGCGGGCCGGGCCCGGGGACAGGCGTGGGGCCAGGCGAGGACAGCGGCCGGGCGGCGGCAGCGGG
>VZTR01003009.1:187867-232648 GCA_013400775.1 Chaetops frenatus
GCAGGCGCCGCACGGCAGGATCAGAGCCCTTGAGATGGTTAAAAACACCCCGCTAAATACTTCAAGTGACCTGAAATGCCTTTCTCTGGGGAAGAGAAGGGGAGAGCTGTGTTGGAGCCGCCAGGCTGTGAGAGCCTGCAGAGAGCTTGGATGCAGCTATTAAGCGTGCAATCGTGATGGCTAAAGGCCACGAGCTTTATATGTGTATATATATATTTATTTTTTTTTTAATTATAGCTTTCGCAATTACTTCAGAACCAGTAAGCAGTAGCTCAGAGCATAGGCCTGCAGCTGCAGAGCAAGCAGCAGCCATGACCCGGTGAGACCACAGCCCTGGGTGCCGGCAGCCTGAGAGGGACCTCTAGGGAAGGGAAGCCCAGAGGAAAAAACATGTGAGTTCCTGCTGTTCTCCAGACACCAAAAATGGGACTTATCAAGGAGGGGAAATGTGTTTTATACTACTGTTTTACGTTAGCTTCACATATAGATATATCTGGATGTATGGAGAGACTTGCAAACAGCCATAAAGTACTTCAAAATCTGTGTGTACATATATTTAGAAAACAACACCTCACCCGTCAGTGTTATGCAGCCATCTCTGGCATGGGGTGTAACAGCTGTTTAACATAGAATAGCAACACTACAGTATCAAGGAAGACAAGGGGGTGAGGACTGACACACAGAATTAAAATAATATCACCAGTTTAGAGAGACAGCCGTTACACAAACTGAAATGCAGTATACAGAAAGATTTCAGTCTCAAACTACTTAGAGACTCAGTTTTACCTTTCTTAAAGGAAATGGTTTCTCCAACATCCTCATGATATTAATTTTGGCTGCATTTTAAATGATGGATTTGAAGAGAAAATCCCGATCGCTAGACCTCTAATACTAATGGGTTAAAAGGCCCTTTGAGGGTTTCTGTCCAAATACGAGCCTAAACTTCTCTTGCTTTGACTGTGAATCATAGCCTGAAGTAAAAAAGCTGCAGGGAATAATAGCAAACAGGAAAGAGAATTAGATGGTGTGAAGCAGTCTTTTCCATTTTTAAATGTAATGCTTATGTTTGGAGCTGGAGAATACTTGAGAAGGGAACCCAGTTCCCTTCTCAAACAACTTTCAAGTTTCTTTCAAAACAAAGGCAGTGTTTTCCACTTAGGGATTCATTTGTTTAAAATCAGTTAGCAGTGACACCTTCTGTTGCTTTTGGGAAAATAGTTTCTCAAGGTATTGAATTCTGGCTTTTTCTCATTTTTTTAACATACTATATTATTTACCACCAGTATTTATAAAAATATTCAGTAATTGCAAAAGCTTGTGATACAGACAGAAATATTAATCTTTCACTCCACTAGGACAGATATTTGGAAGGTTCATTGTAAGGCTCAGAGCTAGGACTGATACCCTTATGCAATATCAAGACTACTGATAATGAGTAGTGATAACTTTTTGATTAAATATTGTATTGCAATGGTCCCTGAATGAAAGGGTAAACTAAGTATATTACTTAATCATTAGAAACACCTTATTTTTTCAATTTCTGCTGATGTTCTTTGCTGTATTTGCCTATAGTTGTGCTCCTATTTTACCTCAGGGCATGTAGTGCATACCAACAACAAATGTACAAACACAACTCTGGAAACTAGTGGAACCAGGAAGACAGAATTGTATTGTCAAATATCTTGAAGTGGAGAGGACTGCAGACTCACAAAATGTTCTTCATAGGTCAATGAAAATTTTCCATTTCTATTTGAAGGAGCACTTATTCTTTGGATAATATGGTTTTGGTGAACTGCAACATGTGTTTCATTGATCCTTTGCTTCAGTTAAGTATTAAGGACTTTTATATTTCTTACTACAAGAAACCGTGAATGTTTTCAGTTCCTTAAAGTACTTCTAGACTCTGCTAACTTTAGCAGATTCTCTCCTGTTGGTTGATGATGGTGCTGTACCTCATATGCAGTCAAATGTCCCAAGTGAACTCAGGATGAAAAACAAACTCT
The DNA here is from genome assembly GCA_013400775.1 of Chaetops frenatus. Taxonomy (NCBI): domain Eukaryota; kingdom Metazoa; phylum Chordata; class Aves; order Passeriformes; family Picathartidae; genus Chaetops; species Chaetops frenatus. The sequence goes on from VZTR01003009.1 coordinate 189,871, forward strand.
TTAGCAGTACCAAAAGAATCAGAATGATTGTGCAATTTGGTCGATTCGATTTAGAAGTGATGTAGCTCTCCTTTATGACTTGAGCTGTTTAGCGCTATTGCTCACCTCATGTTCTAAAGCCCCAGTGATTTCAGAAAAGTCACTTGTTACAATTAACAGATTAAAATGAATGTTTTAATTAAAAATCACAATTCATTATTCTTGAAAAGAGATGTTAAATTATTATAAGAAAAACAGAATTATTTGCAGAAAGATATTTCTTGGTGATCTAACCCTGCTCTGAAGGATTGCCCTTCTCAAACAAAATAATCAGAATGATTAGTATCTGGGGGAATTAATATCCTAACAGACACGATCCAAGGTAAAATTTGCACTGACTGTAGTAGAAGTTAGATTGTTATCAAGTGGGCCAAAAGATCATTTATGTTTCCCAGTATCCTACAATCTAACTAGAAGACAAATCAGCCAGAATAAGGAAACAGTGAGCCAAAATTTGGCTCCATCAGTAAGCAGGAGTGATATAATCCTTGCCTTATTAGTATCAATTCTTTTAATAGGCACTGGAACAGGTGAGGGATTTAAAAGGGTACTTAAAATAGCACATTTAGGCTGTTTGGCTCCATGTACATTTCTGCAGGAGTAGTAATGTTGGTTTAAGCAGCTCTACTTCTTAATTAAAGCTAATTGTTCTCTTTCCTGTCCCACCCATTCTGTTGTGTTCATGCAGCTGTTTGTGCAGATGTGAGGCAGAAGCTCAAGTTTAAAAACACTCTTTTCCCTCAATTATTTTTCAGCCAAATCAATTCTCCAGTCTGGTTTATCAGAGGGCTGCACAAAAATCTGTGTTGGCCTCTTGGAGTGGAGGCCAACACAGACTTTTGTTTCAACACGAAATTGAGAATTAATAGCCTTGGGCAGTTTAAACAGTACTGGTGAAAAATTAGAAGATGCAGCCTAAAGCAGCATTTCACATATTTATGGGGAAAGTGTCAGAAATCATAGAAATGCTTGAATTTTAAATAATAGGTGAGGAAAACCAGTTGAGCAAAGATAAAGGGCCTTGAATGGGAAGGAAATTAATTTATGCTTGGGACTGTAGAAAAGTCAGAGCCAGGCAATGAGGGAAAGGGAAACAGAAGGTTCTCTTTTCAAAATACAGGATCTTCTACTTTCTGAGAACTGAAGGAAATACTATACTACAAATAATTCTGTAAAAAAAAAATAAAAACCCCTTCAAAATTTGAACTATGTGAACAGCTAGCGTGTCTATGGAGTTGTTAGTTACTATTCTAGAGACAAGTTTGTACCTACATCTTCCAAAATTCAAAGGTTACATTCTATCTTTCTATCTTCCCATCATAATGAGCTTTTTTGGATGGGCCTGCCATAAAACTGGAAGATTTATGTGCTGAGAATTCCTTTGTTGTGAGGAGTTTCCCATTTTAGACCCAGTCTAGGAAACTCTTTGCTTGCCCTGCAGCCTACAAGGCATCAAGGGTATAGCTGGAAAGAAAGTGGGTTTGTTTGTATTACTTTCTCACGTTATTCCCAAACTGGTCTATCACACCCTTGAGGCTTGTGTGAGTTTTCCTCAGTATATTCTGCTTGGACAGAATTGTTACTGTTCTTCACTTACACTGTGTCTCAGCTGTCCCCAGGAGAAATTAGATGCAGCCCTGAATCTAGGCCAGAAAGTGTGCACAAAATCTAATAAAGTTAATGAAAGTTAACTTGCACATGTCTGAGAGCAGCAATTGTTCCTACCAGTTAGAGGCCATATCCTGCTATTGTTCCATATATCAAACCCCTATTGGAGTTTCTTCTAAAAAATCTTGTACAAAAAATCATCTCCGGATGTGATAACAGCCAGCAGACAAAAGGTCCTCTCATGTTATTTTACTGGCATCCTGGCCCTGTTTCCAATTTTGGACTATGTTATAATTTTACCATACTGTGAATCCAATCTGTATTATTTTAAAATTCACATTATTTTATAGGCATTTTTCACTCCAATGGGAATTTAGGGTTTGGTTCTGTTAAACCATCTGAGCTTGCACTGCAAAACTGGGCATTTAAAAAAAAACAACACAACAAAACAACGCAACAATCACCCCACAAAATAAACCTTCTGAAGTAAACAAGTAAAGCAACAAATCACCATGCATTCTAAAATGTTATTTGTCAAAGTAAGTAATCTAGGACTGAACAGTTTCTGAACTAGAGATAAAAGCATTAAGTGTGTCAATGGAGTCAGAAAAATTACTTAATTAAAAACCTAAGGTTCAAAGTACTTGTAATAAATGGAAGGTGAGACTAGTAGTCCATTTTAATGGAATTTTTTTCAGCTAATTCTGTGAGCTGCAATGTTCCTCAAGTATTATGTTAATGCCATATCCTATCATTTTTTGATGTATTTTTCCATTGTACAGTGATAAAAGGAGATGTAGCTTACGTAGTTGTATTCTTAATATAAATTCACCATGGCTTCATTGAGGTCAGTGGAGCTAAAGTGATTTATGCTAGCTGATACAATAATAAGAAGCCTTAGGATATATTTTTTGACATATCTCTTTGTAGTTGGTCTCCTTCACAAAATGTTTGCCACTACTGTGGAGAACCTTTTGTATTAATAGCATTTCTCACTTCTGAGAAGTCAGAGCTTTAAGAGTTGTAAGTTAATTAGGACAATATCAGTTTCTATTTATCCCATGCAGTTATACAGACACCACTAATGAAACTCAGCAACAATCAAATAGGACACAACAATTAAGGTGTATTACGAAAAAATGTAATCATTAATTTTCAAATGTATGAGTGGATTAGGAAGATAAAATGCATGGTGATGTTTTGCTAAGAATTACAATCTGTTCAGGACACCACAGTAACCAGCCTCCTTATTCCTAAGAGTTGCACTAAACCTTTAGCCATCCTAAGGGGCCAGCACTTGATTTTATGTCTCATCTAAAAATACCAAAGTGAAACCTTCATATAAATTTCGTTAATGCAAGGAGCAGTAATTTCAGAAACGAGGTGAATGTTAATAATACCAATTGATTATTAACAATGTTAAGTGATGAGGATGACAGAAATGCTCCCATATAAGGAAGCCAACAGGCATACATTTTGATCTTCCTTTTTCAGGTGTTATTTAATTTTCTTGTGAAATGATTTTCTTTCTTCTGGCTGTTGCTTTTGCTATCTTTTTGCACATATTATCTAGCTTTTCATGTGAAGGAATTCCACCTTCATTTTTCTAATGTCCAGTTCTTAGCACAGGTTCATGCTCCCTTGTTCTGGTATTTTACACGGTTCAGATAGCAGAGAAGCTGTCAGCTCTCTGTTCCTTTCAGAGAAATGAGATATACTGTTTATTTCTCCAGAGACTGAAGAACTTTTTTCTTTAATCTTTGTGAGCAGTGAAAACTCAGTGAATCCAGCTGCCCTTTACCATTCTCAGTTCTATAAAAAAACCTGTGAATCTTAAGATGGCCAAGGACTACTTCCACTGTTCCAGGTGGAAACTTGATATTGGATGGGTTTAGTTTCTCCTCATGTAATATTTTGGCTATTGTTTTGAAAGTGTGTTCATTAGCTGCAGTAGACTATTGCAGCTTCTAAAAATATGCAAGCAGGGCACTCAAGTATTTTTCCATCTTCAGTATTGTAATACATTGCTATTTATCAACTGTATTTTTTTTCCTTTCTCCCTAGAACTATCAACATTCTTTATACTCAATGCCTAAATTACTTAGCCTTACATTTTCAAGTGCTTCTGATCCGTACATGTCACCCTGAATGATAGATACGTTGATCCTCCTTTCTGTGACTGTTTTGATAAAATCACCACTTATATCACTTTGTTGCATTTCTCGCTTTTTCTGTGCGAAATAAAAGCTGACAAATGCCAGTGTTTTGCCATAAAGGTGCTGGTCCTTCAGCGCTATGAACTGCTAAAATCACTAAATACATTGTCTTAAAAGAGACTTGATATAAATTGAATGTTAGTTGAGAGCAGGTGTTACCCTCTGTGGCAAAAAGCCAGCAGGGCTCTGGAAAAACCCTTGTCATTGCAGTTGTTCCTTTCCTCATTGGCACTTTGTGAGGGCAGCCCCAGTGTGCCTGATGCTCACCCTTACCCCTATCTGCTTTCATATATTTGGTCCTGCAAATTATTCTTTTCTTTCAAGTGAGCAGGAAAAGCCAAACAACTCATGAGCACCAAATCCTAACTCTTGTGTCTTTATGGCTATAGAGGGGACTAGAAATCCTGAACCCCAACTCCTGCAAGTTCCTGAATAAAATTGAATCTGATGGAACTGGTAGAATTTGGTGCCTCACTTATTCATAGTTACATTTTCATTAGTTTTATTGCTTCCTTCCTGTAGAATTCATGTTTTCCAACATATTTTCTCATGTACTTTCTGTTGCAAAAGTCAGTTCTCCTTTCAGACATGTATGAATCAAATTACTCCAGTGAGATGAATAGAATTTCACTGTTACAGAATGATGAGTTCAAACCCAGGCCTTTTAAACCGGTAGGTCCCCTTGTAAATTGATGAATGATTTGTCAGTTTCCAGGTCTCCTGAGTTATCCTCTATTTTCAGCGAAAGTGATATATTTATAGATCAACATCCATCCCCACAAAACTTTATGTCTTCCCATTTTTCTTATCTCCCACATTTGTATTCTCACTCTAAGGAAGGGCCTTCAGGCTGCCTGCTGGTGGTAATAATTTCTGTCATAGTTGTTTAATTAATAAAATAAACACATTGCATTAATTCTGAATAAAAAGCAGATAAACATGCAAGCTTCAAAAGTGTTACCTCTCTTGTGCACTCTTCCCTTCATTCACTAATTCTGATATTCCTTTTTTCACATTATCCATATAACTGAGTCTGCCATTACAGCAAGTAGACCTTTTGTTTTTAATGTGATCGTTATTTAAATAAAGTAAAACATATTTAGAAGATTAAAATAAATAGTATTTATTCAACTATGAAAGAAGTCATAGCTTTCAGGAAGCACTGTTGTTTATTATGTTTTCCTGCTAACCATTATAAAAGGTTATAATCCAATTTTTAACATCTGGAAATATCTGTGATCATCAAGACTTGTATCTGAACTTTGATTTGCATGTTTGTTTTTCTCAGTGGTTTCTTCATGGTTAATATTCTATTAATCTACTGACTGCCAGAGATTGCACAAGAATAATATATTCTGATTTAAATACCATCCATATGATTTGAGGAAATTATTATTTCCATTCTTAATACTAAAAACATATCTTTGTTACTTCAAATGAAAAGAAGAGAACATTTCTCCTTGTGTGTTTTAAAGTAAATCTATAAGTATTTTGATCTAGAGGCTCCAGTTATAAGTGGGATTCTGGGTTTAGTACCATCTCCCTTTAAACTGCATCTCAATAGTAAGTAATTTTGATTAGCATTTCTAAAGAGCATTTCAAGATTGGAAGTATCCCTGTGACACAGTTGTGGAGAATCCTAGCACAACATGTCAGATCTGGTAATTTGTAAAATGTGTCCGGGTTATCCGTTCGTGGGAGAGGTCCTTGCAGCTAATGCTCAGTTGAGATCAGGGATATAGATGAAATTTGAGAATAATTTAATAAAAACATTTATGTGTTTAAACAACAACAAAAATCTTTAAAAACAAACAAACAAAAAACCCCCCTAAAAAACAACAACAACAAAAAAAAATCACATAAGAATTTGAATTCTCTGTTTTCCTGTTGCCTACTTTGTGGTTGTTTTCACAGGTCAAAGTCCAGCTGTCCAGTGTCATCACATTCAGATTCTGCCATGACCTGTAAGTCTCTCACCTCTAAATTTTCAATTCCAATAGAACAGCTGCCTGAAAACTGTTGTGGAATACTGAAATATGTCTTTCATTGAACTATCATTAAACAATATATATTGAATAGGGCTTGTCTTGTTATGTTAAATCCATGTAGTTCAAGCATGTACAGTTATAGTGTAATACATATACTTTTAAAATTACTAGTTTATCATAATCTCATTCATTGTGTTTTAAATGGAAGGCTCACAGCTTATCAAATCTACTTCTGTTTCTAGAGGTACCCTTACCCTAAAACTAGTTCTCTTTTTAGTTAAATCAGAACTGAAAGTTATCAAAGAAAAATATTACATTTGCCCTTTGATGAACAATTACCAAGCATTACATGTTCAGAGTAAAAAATGGATAACATTTTATTTTATGGGTCCACTAACTAATAGTGAATTAGAATAAAACTCCCGTGGGAACACATTTGACATTCACATGAATAACAGATGAGTTCATTATGATCCTCTGCTTATAAAAGGAATGGCAAATGAATTCATAATTATTAAGCATTTAAAAGTACCATTCCCCCAAAAGATAAAATTCTGCATAAAGTACCCAGCTGTGGTTCAGCTTCAGGGCTTTAAAGAACCTGAAATGAAGTGGTACCACAATGATTTGGTCATTTGCCACATTGTTTAACTACTTGGTAGCCAAAGTAATGAAGATTTGTATGCTAGTTAATACCTTTGAATTAATTCTGAAATTTTGAGATTAATCTTGCTTCCAAAGCAGAGAATACAGATTAGATACATGGTGCATGAAAGGATTATGCTGGGTCTATGTATAAAGAGGAGGATTACAGCACATATGGCTACTGACATGTACTCATGTTATAAGTGCCAGTGGGCATCTCATTTGAAATATATATTAGAGCTGAATTTTGTTGGGGTTTTTTTGTTGATAGATATGTGGTTTTATATATGACAAATACCATTCAGGACAGTTATTTTGCTAAAAGTGACATTCCCAATTACTTGCCAGGCTGTCACATTAGCATACAGCTCACAGCCAGGCAGGAGACAGCTCTTCAATGAATCGAACCTCTGCCCTGTGATGACACTAATAGCACAGGGTCCCAAGGGTGGCCTTGTCTGCCAGGCAGAGGGGGAAATAAGATATGCTGAGAACAAAGTCAAGAGAACAGCATACAGAACTTGCAGAGAAGGAGAAGGGGGATAACTAAAATCCTTTTCTTTGTAGTACCTGCACCAAGGACATAAACAGAAAAGGGATGAGAAGCAAAGTTAAGACTGTTCTAAGTGCTGTCAGCACCAAAGAGATGCAAAATTCTTGTGTCTCCAAATCTTACATAGAATTAAATAACACTGATGGGATGAAGAAGATTGTTATCTTCTGTATAAATACTGACGCCATGGCTAGCCCTCCTTGATTATCCAAGGAGAAGAGAAATAATGCCATATGAAATATATTATCATTATTATAATGCCATATTCGTTTTCCTAGTATAGAGATAAGGAGATGTGTGACAGACCTTGTGTACATGTAGATTTTAAAGTAACATTGCTCCCACATTTTTCCAAGCTCCCTTCTCCTTAGCAGCAGCTAAGACTAACACAGTTGTGTTGCCATTGACTGTGTTATGCTGATCTAGAGGGGAAAAAAGCCACATCAGATGTGCTCATATTTTATTTCACTCAGAGGTCTGAAACTGCAGTCTGCCATCAGGTGGACTCCATGACAGACCCAGGCTGTGGGCTTGAGAAAAAGTGCTGTAAAACCAAAAAGTGTAGAGCAGCAGGGAAATAGAGAGGGAAGGGTCTCAGGATTTCGTAGTGTGAGGGACACACTGCACAGTCATGAAGACTAGAAATATATTAACCAAAACATAATTCTGTAAAATAATAATACACTTTTCTAGTCCAATTATTTAGTTGTTATTACTAGGGGAAAATTAATCAAAATACCAGGAAAGCCATTTGTACAATACAAAGCTTGTGGAAAAATGTGGGCAATTATTTGAGAATCTATTAAATGAAGATAAAATTATGTCTTTCTGCTTTGGAACAAGAATTACCAGATGAGCTGTAGAAAATTCATAGCTGCCAATGGAAGAATATGATTTATGCACTGCTGAATTACATTGTTTTTAATTTTAAAAGTTTCAGTGCTGTCTGATTTGACTTCTACTTTGATCTGTGTGGATAGAGTTTGGATGTATGTCCAGACAATAGGGCTGAGCTGCTGCTTGGGAGGGAGGTGAGAAATACCCAACCTAAATCAAATAGATAAAAACTAATTGTGCATCAGAGAAATGAACTCCTTCCTAAGCCCTGTGAATTGCTGGGTGAAGCATGTGGTTTGATTACAATTATTGCCTTAATGCAGACCTTTCATTCTTATGGGTGTCATGAGGACAATGTATGAACTTTGTAGAAAGCTGTAAATTAGACACTTCTTTCAAGATCAGGGAACTGTGGTCACTAGGATTCCTTTTGGAAAATTAGGAAAGGAAAAGTGGTAGAAAGAATTGGTACTTGGAATAGGTGAGTCCTAAGAGAATCAAAGGAACAGCCATCTCTGAGAAGAAAGGGCAAATCCATACAGGATTATTTTTTTAAAGAAACAGGTACAGTTGTGAGGAGATATTAATAATTTATAAAGAATGGAGTCTAGGCTTCAGAATGTACTTACAACAAGACAAGTCTTAATCTGAACCACCTCAGTTTGTGGTATGGTATCTTGCAGCAGATAGTAAAACATGCTTGTTCTAAATCTTATGAAACAATAATTATAGTAAGTAAATGCAATTGGCAGTGATTGCAATACTAATGACACACTGCATTTCAAACATTTGTTTAAAGTGACCTCAGCCTGTTATTCTACTGCTAGAGACAAACCTCACTCAAATTGCATTTCTCTACTGCTGAAATGTTCCATCAGTATGGTACCCAAATTAGGTGTAATTGCTAATAATTTATTCACCAGGAGGTTTGCTATTATCAGCTTTGTTTATGTCAGATGGAGATTAAAAAATAGTTCTCTTTCTTGCAAACTGCTGAGCAAATTTCATCTGCTTTATTAGATGTCATTATCTCATAGGAATGATATGAGATTCTTTTCATAACAGAAAAAAAGGGATAAGCAAATATAATATAGGAGTTATATGAGTTTTAGGATTTTAATTGACAGAACCTTATATCTGTAATATGCTATAAGCTTTCTGTTCTGCTTTCAAATAACGTTGTTGTAAACATTCAGGCCAAGAAAGGAATGAAGCTTGTGAGTGTAATATATATACATACTGTATATTTAACAGAAAACATGTAAAGAATTTTTTAAATTCTTTTTAATTTTGCATTACCCCATGCAGTGCTTTTTGCTGCTTTGATTCAAAATGTTGAGAACTCAGAAGCAGGTTTATTAGGAAAACATATATATCCACTGCATCTCTACACTGCATTAAATAACTTTAAATCAGTTCTTAGCTCTTGTGAAGATGTGCTGTTTGAAATTTTAAAGAGACTGAAGTGCGTGGATATCTCTAAACTATTCCTTTTAGCTACTATTTTGATAATTGTCTTTTTCTTTATAACTAATCTCACTGGTCCTCAGTTTTACTTGTCTCAAAGGATGGGGGCATGTCTCTTTAAATGTGGTATTTCTACTTGGAAAAATTAAAAGAAGAAAAAGGATAAAAAGGTGCACATCATAAAGTTCAAGCTACTTGCTGGCCTCTGGATGGAACTCCTTCCTTGTCCACAGCACTGTCCTTTTTCAGTGCTAGGAAGTGTACAGTACACTACTCGTAGCCAACAGAAAAGATTTAGAGAATCCAATTAGTTTCTTTTCCTCTGTAATTTAGGAGTTACATTCACTAGATGATTAAAAGTCAGCCAGATACATAATTACATTTATTAACATACAAATTCATTTACATTTCTTTTTTATGACCTTGCACATCACTTCTTGTTCACCAGCAGTACAGGAAAATGTAGTTTTATGTTAGTTTATAATGAATTTTTTCTTGCTGGCAAGCACTGGAAATGTGGCACAATGTTTTAATTTCAAACACTGCAAGAGAATTTTAAAATCCAAGTAATTTATTTATTATAGCAGGCTGCCTGGAAACATTTACTCTATTTTTTTTATTCTCAAAACTACAATTTGTTTATTCAAACTTTTTACTGCTTTTCCTTCCCTACACATGAAAATTAAATGCAGAGATTTAATGTTTCAGATCATGTGCTTTCAGGCAACTGCATACATGCATCTACATGTTAAAAACTCAATAAATATACTCCCTTTTTCAGAGGAAAAAATCTTGAGGAAAAAGACATTTCTTTTCCAGAGGTAATTTCACAGTTGTGCGGGTTTGCTCTGTTTTACTAATAATATTCTGCAGGGATACTTGGTTGGAGTTCTATGCAAGGATTTCTGAAATCAATGGAAAGGTCATGCACTTTGGATTGAGGTCTCAGGCATGGAAGAATATATTCACTCCTGTGTCAGAGCCAGACCAAAAAAAAAGGAAGGAGAAGTGTCCCAGGTGTCCATGGTTCAAACAAGCACAGATTAGAGATGTTTAGAGGCAGTACGTGACAGAAGAATGGGGCATGAGATCCCTCATAACCATCCCATTTTTCCCTCATCACTATGCTAGGACATGAGTGGAGTGGTAGATGCAGGAGCCAAACCCAACAGTCTCCAGAATTCCTGTGGCAATCTGCAAGAGAAGGCTGGTTTGGACTGTCCGAGTGCTGCACAGTGGGTCCATGTGGTGCCTGTCTGAGCTAGAGAGCAGACTCGGGGAGCTTGGCCGGGGAAACCCTTCCCACAGAGCCGTGCCAAGGGCTCGCAAGGGCAGAGCTCCGCCTGCTGCTAAGCTGGCTTTATTCGCAAGCACTGTCAGAGTCTGGTACAGACCCGAGCTGCGTGGCTGTGCCTATGCAGGCTTTGCTACATAACTTCTAGTTGACTGGAGAGATAAAAATAATCCCTGACATAAATGAACTTCATTCTGCCTCAGGACATAATTTAAATACCTTCTCCTGGGTGATCTTACCTCTTTATAAAAAGCGGCAAGTTCATTTTCCAGCCTTCACACTCTAATTCTAGAAAACATTTCATGAGGCATTGCCGCAGTGAAGGTAGAGCTATTGCTGCATGAGGATATGAGGAATATCAGCTAGGGACATAGTGGTGGGAAATGAAAGGTATTTTAGAAACGCTCTGGAGTATTTCCTGTCCCAAGATTCTAGGGCCAAGATGTTGCTTGAATTTATGAATAGATGTGGACAAAAATTTTGAATGATTTTTAAATTCTTAGAATCACAGAGGCTTGAAAGGACTGGGACCATTCTTGAGATTAGTTTGAACTAATATAGTGAAATAAGAGGAAAAATATGAAACATTTTCTTAAAGGAAATATCTTAACATGCTGAAAATGAAATTTTTCATCTTTTGAATCTGAAATACCACTTTCCACTTCCAAGTTAATATAAATTAAAAAGTCACAAAACATATTATTTTTAATTAGATGTCATATTTCAGATTTGCCCCAAATGGGAATAACTGGGATTTTATTTTGTAAAAAAAAAGGTATAGTGTGCGTTCTGTATGAACTGAGGTTTGTGCTTCCATCTTTCTGACATTTTCATTTTGTTCTTGAACTGGAAGAAACTTCACTTGCTCGATTCTGTTTATGAAATCTTCATGAGACACTGTCCTGTGTGTTTTCAGGTGACTGTTAGTGTATAAGGGTGTAGCTCCTCCCTGTACCTTACCAGTGCTAGACATCGAGCCTTGCTGCATGCTCTGCTGTTCTCTGATTCTTTGGGACAAAAATACAGTGGGTAGGGATTTGTGATTTCAGCAGGCTGTTCATGGAAAGGATCTCTTAATTCTAATGGGATTGTGGGATACCTGCATGAGGTATCATTAGTTCAGCATACACTGAGTAAAAGAGACCTTATTGGTCACAGATCTTTCCCTTCTACTTTGTGTTTGTATTCTTTCATGTTCCTTGTTCTCTTGTCAGCCATCAGTTCATTTCAAATAGATATGATGTTCAAAATTTCCATCTGAAGTTACAGAGCAGGTGATGAGAACTCCAGATGCCCTATCAGACTCTCATTTCCTCAGGCTGATCTGGGCAATTCAAAGGCAGAATCTTCTGATATGTGGCTCTTCTCCCATTGACCCTATATGGCTGACTTGAGTGAATGCTTAGGGATTTCAGAAGCTATTTTGCTCAGTCATCATTGTCACTCTAGCAGTGGCAACCTTTGGAAGCTCAGAAAGCTGCTGCAGTCTCCAAGAAAGGCTTATCAGACCTTTCCTAGAAGTAAAGCAGGTGATGAAATCAAATGCTACTACATGTCTCCATTCACAACATCACTTGGGCATGTAAATGACTACAGATTTGGTATAGGATTCCTATCTCTTATAGGTAGTTGTTTGGATATTGTTTGGTTTTTGTTTGGTTTTTAATGTCTTTTAAGGAAAAGTTATAAGGGTTGGTCTAGTAGCTAAAGTCTTCAGCATGGAGGTGACATTATGGACAGTGAAAAACTTTTACTAAGAACTTCTGCAGCCAATACAGGTAATGAGAGTTTGCAATCTGAAGAGGCAAAAGTGAGCAAAAAGAGAGAGGAAGGGAGTGCTGTCAGTGTTACAGATGGAGAAGGGGACAAGCCCTGATTCAGAAAAGTATGGAGGTAGATCCTGATTTTTAGTCTTACCAAATGTGTACATTTTAACAGACTCTGTTTGATCCTGGAAATGCTTTATGCCTACGCATTTCTAATTTTAACTGTTCTGGGTTTTTTTTACTATCAAAGAGAGGGGCTTTTATAGTTTCTCTTCAAACTGATTTTTAAAATACACTGGAGCATCTATATTCTCAGCACAGATTTTCAGAGTATTTACAGATTTTCAGCAGTTTTTGTATAGGTATGTGGGCTCCCCATCCTCCCCCCCATCCCCGGCCCCACTCAATTTTACTGCAACTGCAGACATCCAGCAGAGAGAGAAGCAGGAAAGGACAGATTTACATACATTGACTGGCTGTGCTGACTTTTCAATACTAAATATCAGGGTTATTGTACTGCATCAAAGTAAGAGTCTTAGCCTGGAAGGGATGTTTCATTGACATTGGACTGAAAACATAGGCACAGTGTAATGAATCCCAAAATTGGCTGGACTGTTTCTGGATGCCTGTGTTCCGTATCCATATAAAAATGCCTGTGCACAGCATAAGCAGACTAATGAGGTGAGACCTTTTCTTAGTAGTATAATCTCCAAGACAAATTCTAGCAGTCAAGCAGGAAATCAGAAAAATGGTACATTCAAGCTACTTGTCTTTGTCCAGGGCTCTAGTAATAGTTTGAATTGAAAGTTACAGCACGTGAAGAGGTTTATTCCTCGCAAATGTCTTGTCACACTCTAGTGGTAAAAGCTTGCAGTGCCATTCAGACAATGGAGCCCAGTTAATTTCTTTCTTTTTTGATGTGAAGCAATAGTTACCCTGGATGAAAATTTAGTTGATCAATATTGAAAGTAACCTGGCAGCTTAGAAACTGTCCTTCAAGTCCTGTGCTTTTATAAGACTTGAATTTCTTTTTTATATTTAAATATATTATATATGTGTATAATAATGAATCAGGAATTTTGCTTGCTTAACATTTGTACAGAGTTTTGAGCAACACACCCTGACCTGAGTCATTGATGCATGGCTGTGATATTTATGCAATATGTAGAAGCCAATAAACAGCACCTATCCACAAGTCCTCAACACTTATCCTTTAATGGTAATGGATACAGATCTTGGGCAACCTCATCTTTTAACCAACCATCATTAAATAGTAAATCAATAAGCACATTAAAAATGTATTTATAGATAAGCTTTAAAACCAGTGGTTTTGGTGATTGAACTTATCATAAATGATTCACTGTTTTGTCTTCTGAGAAGACATAATGGACCACTTGGCTACCTCAGTTCTCTCTTCATTTTCCCTTCAGGGCTACTATGTGGCAAAATCCCTCTGGTAATACAGTAAAGAGTTAAAATATATACTTTATCATCACAGTCCAACCTATGGTGAAGTGTTTTCTCCAGAATCAGGAATTTTCTGTAGCAATACTTTAGGGTTGACTGTGGGCTTGTACTTATCCTCTGGCCTCATTGCTGATACCATTTGAGCTGCAGAAGGATGGAGTATTCTCTATGTTTTACTGCAATTTACACACTAACATGACTCAAGTATTTCACTTAGCACTACTCAAAATTTCCCTTCCTCAGCAAGATTTGCTATTTTGAAACTCTCAAATGGCAATGTCACAATGAAAACAAAAATCCTATTTTCCTCAAAACAAAAAATAAGAAGCATCTCTTTCTGGTTTAAGGTTTGAATTTATTATTGTTGCTTAAACAATACAAGCAGATTACATGCATCTACATGTATCTGCTTGTTCATTATTTCTCATTATTGTCTATTTCAACTATTCCTTCTATTCTTTCCTCCTTGTGTGTTATTTTCTGATTATCTGGACATAAAGGAGACACATAGATATTTTAGACTGGCTCTTGCTGCTGTGCCTCTGAAGTTTGTTAATTTTTTCATAATAAATTTTCTCTTTATGTGGGAAAGTTACTCCAGTAGAAGTAAATCTAAATGTACTGTCTAAATGAAGACCCTTATATGAAGATATGCCTTTCCCAACTCTCTGGAGGTTCTGGCTTTGGATTTAAAAGTGAGTGCTTTTTAGGCTGGTGCAACTCAATCATAAATATTGGGAAGATGCTGACTAAAATTTAGAGCTGGAATGAACAAGTGAATCTCTCATTGAAGTCAAAGGGAATACTGCCAATTTGCACTGGGAATGAATTAGACCTTGGGTTTTTTGCATCCTTGTTTGACCTGTTATCCTAAAATAGCATTGTCGGACTAGATCTATCATAAATTTGTAGTTATGTCATAATAATTATGTCATTATTAGTGATTAGATCAGCTTTAGAAGTTTTTTATTCTTTGTCCTCTTGCCAAGTTCCATGAGAACACAAGCAATGAATTAGGTTGGAGCTCTGAATTCTTTTTTCTTGTGGAATTGACAAGGTACTTCCAAGACCAGGAACCTGTTGTGCATACAAACATATCTACATACAGTATTTTTTCTCAGTGTTCCATAGTTAGCAATGGAATGGCATTTACCATTCTCTGGTAGCTGTACTATCACAAGGTCTATGCTCCTGGTTAGCAGAGCTGAAAGGGGCTAACTTTGGAAACAACTCACTGCTTGCTTAGTGTAGCAACACTGGTCAGCCTATGCCTCGTGTATCCCAGATTTGTAAGTATTCCTTTATATTAAGGTCCATTTTTGATCTCTGCCCTAATCCAAACAAAGAATTAACCAAGTCATAAGAAAAAATAAGACAGCAATGGATGAATGAGCATCCAAGAACACCACCTTGAAAGATACAATTGCTTGTATCTAATGAGGCATCAGTTGTTCGCTGGATGTCTGGCTTTTGTAAAGCTGCAGCATCCACTGAAGCAATAATCAGTGGTGAACTTTTCAACTTTTGATAATTAATGTGCTTGCTTTGTCTATCTTTGCATTTTAAAGTAATGTCAGATGACTCTGTAATTCAGTTTTGCATCTAGGTTAAGCTCCTTACAAACAAATGAACATTTGAGTACTGCATGTCAATGCCTTAAAGTCCCCTCAGGGGCTGCCTTGACGGAAGGGTTTTTTTCTCTCCTTAAGACACAAAGGGTTAGACTTACAGCAGAGAAGTTATATTCTAGAGAAAATTTGATTAGTTTCAATGGACAACAAGAAAAAAATTAACTAAGCGTAAAACTAACTTGATTAGCTTTGGGCAAGTCATCTCAGCCACATGGAGGATTTATATCCTCTGGTGCAGTCAAATGAATATGACTCTTTTGCACTCAGAGCCAGTTTAGAATCCAAAATAATACAGCTCTTTTCACTGCCAGTGTAATAATGGAGATCGGTTGACAGATTCTGTCTGCCCAGACCATACTTTGCAGTGCAGATTTTACTAACTACGTAACCTGTTATTTCTTTGCATGGTGCTAATTTAGGCTTCCTCCTTTCTTCCCTCTCCCCTGGACAGTAAAGAGCTTTATAAAAAGTATCAGATAAAGGTATTTTGGGCTTTGAAATGACAAGCTGTCTTATGTGGCTGTGGTTCCATTCTTTTAGTTCAAGGTACTAATCCTAGGAGGTTTTAATTTGGAAGTGTTAAATAGTTCTTCTTTCTGTTTATTTAAACACTTTGGTTGCCTTTATGAAAAAGGCAAGTATATGTTAAAATTCAGGAAATACATTATAAAAGTGAAGAAGGGTAGCCAGTGTATTTCAATTTAAAAATTCTGTGAAATGACTTATTTATTTGCCCCATGACTCTGCAAAGTCACTGGATAGACAAATGCATTATGCAGATGGAGAACTGGAGACAGAGGTTATGTGATGCCCAAGGCCATGCAGTGAGTCAAAGCTGAGCCAGGGTGAAGTTCCCATTTTAGTGTGCCTATTAATAACACCAGCACAGACAAACTACATGAAAGAACTAAAACTGAGGACCATGTGATATCAGCATGCTCTGCAAGACTGAGATATTGTTTGTTTCCATCTAACTCTAAAATGGTGAAATTATTAGACATAAATATGACTAGATCAATATTTGATCTGAAGGCTTTCTCATACTTAGAGACAGTAATCTCTTTCATCCCTCCTGACTGAGACCTTTTGTTTTTTCTTTGCCAAACACAAAAACAATTTGTTTACCTTCAAATTTTGAGTACTGACAGGTTAATACTGTGTCTGGCATCAAAAAAGACAGTCAGAGCATAAAAGATTTAGGGTTAAATGTGAGCCAGTGTTAATGAGAGCCAAATTCTATTTGCATTTGCTATCCTTGTTAAAAGTAGTATTTACATTTAGTAGATCATTCCTGCATTGATATATTATATTCTTTGAGTTTGTATATTTTATCTAGCTTTAGATAAAGTTAGTGACTCCAATTTCTAACAGGACATGGCAGAGGAAAAGATGTTGCATAATGAGTTGCGTAAGTTGGAGTTAGGAGCTGCTGTATATGATTAGTATCTGTCAGTGACTTGCCTTAGTGACTTGGGCTCGGACTTTCAAGTGTAAATATAACTTTTAGGTGCTTTTGCTAGTGCTTCTATTTCTTATGACTGGTAGCTTGATCATTATATGTAGTAAAACAAAAGTCAATCAAGAATCAGCAATTTTATAGAAATAACCATAAGAACTGACTAAAGAAGGGCTGACCTATTTGATGGGGACAGTTAAGGAATCCATTGCAGCTATATTTAATTGGAGCCAATGTCTAGAAATGCCAAAAGATGGTATCAGGGATTATATTTAACTTGCAGCCTAAAGCATTATCAAGGAAATTCATGTAACGTTAATGACAATGGTCAGGTCAGCTTGGTTTTTGAGCAATAGAGGAAAAACTTAACATGGAAGTAACTTTTTGGTTCTTATTTACACTTAAAATACATTCAAAATACCCTAATCTATACAGTCTCATAACAGATTTCTGAGATTCTTCAGAACATCAACAAGAAGCAAGATTGCTTCATTCATTCTTCTTTAACTCAAAGTGCTAGTTTTATTTGTGTGTCTGAAAGAAGCTGATGTTACTGCATTTGTTATCTTAATCTTTGTACAGAGAAAGAATGATGTCAAAAGGAGCAACACTGCTAAAGTAAGTTATAGCACCTATCCATTCATCACACCCAGAGACTCACTTAAATTAACATGTATGACAGTGACCTAGAAAGAGTCTTGGAGCAATTATAATTTTGCAGCAACTTGCAAAAACAGGCAGTGCTTTTGTTAATTGATCATTCTTCATCATAAAACCCCAATAATTAGGTTTCTTGCTCCCATCTCACTGCTTCAGTGTATTCTCCTAATTCTAATTGCTATGTTTGATTTATATCTGTTTGTTCTTGGTCCAACATTGTCATACATCTTAAATAATTCATTTCCATGATGATATCTTTACCAATAGCCTTTTTACTCCTGCCTCATTGTTACAATAGACACTGATCTTTCCATGTTGTGAGTGACAAAAACTATATAATATTTCAAATAGAGACTGACATGTACTTATAGGATGCCATTAGTACTGTACTATCTCTAGTATCTCTGTCCTTAGGGGTGTACTGTCTTTTCTCAGCTGTTCTACACTCGGAGTGTTGGGTGGAAGCAGCTGCACTTTTTGTCTGCCTGTCTCTTTGCACAGTCCCCCAGGATGTCTGTTACTTCTCCATTCCTCTGTTACTTCCACCCTGCTGCCCAAGCCCTGTAGCCCCTCTGATCCTTCCCAGGTAGCCCTTACTACCTTCTGGTGCTTCTCTAACTGTTATCAAAGGCTGAGGTTGAGGCTGAGAAGAGATCCAGAAATGGGCCAAGGCCTACTCCTGCTGTGGGATGGAGTGGGAAGAAATGGAGGTGGGAGGATCCAAGACAAACAGGCTGCATAGCATTTTCATCCTGCTGCTGCCATCTGGGAGAGGGCTGGGGAGTGCTGGTGTTGCCAGGCCCAGCAGCTACAGGGGAGACAACACCCAGCTGCTCGGACTGGCCAAGCGAGCGCCTCCTGCCTCCTCACATACGAGTCTGCAGCCTGTCACCTCGGCTGCCCACTTGTTTGCTTATTCCTGCCTCCAATGAGACCTTAATTTCCTACTACACTTTCTGTCATTTCTGCCACGCTGTGATATTCCTCCTCTAAACTGGTGCTACCTCCAAACATACACCCGAACACCGTTAAATTTGTCAGTTTTTTGTTGCAGAGCCCTGCTCTGTACGGCTATTAAAATTCAGACCCAGTCCCTTGAAAAATTTTTACTATTCACTTTTTGTTGATGATTCCTCTTTCAACACAGTCCCTCAGCTGGATTTAATAGAATTAATCTGGTGCAAAGTGACAGCCAGGAAAAATAAAACTGTCCCTTCAATTTTAATGAAGGGCGCAGCCATCTGATCAGGTTGTTGCAGTGTAGTAAGTTACTGCATGTCAATGGAGACATTGACATTATGTCTGTTTTTTGTCTAGCCAATTGCAGGGTAGTACAGGACCAATTAACCTTTTTTAACTGATTTTTAAGCTAAAATTGTAAAGTGGAAACTTAAAAAAACAAGGAAGCTGAATGGAATATAACTGGCCAATTACTGTGGCTGTGTTCATATACACTATCTTATTGCAGCTTTAGTGTGTTTCTGAGGATACACTAAAATTAGAGGGACCCACTTCCATGATATTCTGAGGAATAATCAAGTTTTTCACTCATGTTCTGACTCTAGAACAAGTTTTACTTTACATCAGCATGGGTTCCACTTTAGCCATTGCCATTACTGATATCTATTAGCCCTTTTTATATTCTGGTTTCTAGGCAAGGATCATCAGGTATGAGTTATGGAGTGCCTGGCATCATAGCTGCTGCTGAATTATAAATTAGTACATTTATAGAGTCAATTAGTCTTTAGTATCTTGTGTGTGGCTGATTTAGGATATATGCACACCAAAAAATGAGTGTATTAACATGGCATGAGTGCATGCTCAGTTGGGAAGGTCTGGAGAGTTGCTAATCTCCATGGTCCATATTCCTCCTCTAACGAAGACAAGATTTTCAGTTTCCAGAGAGCTTCTGTATGCAACAGTTGTTTTGAAAATAAACAGTCATATATGTAATCTGTTTTTTCATTATCCAGATTATTTCCTTTCTGCACATCTTGTGACAATATGCATTGTCTTTCTAATAACAGTTTTATCAGTGGCACAATTTAGGAAAACATATTCTAAAATGAGCCCAAAAAAGCACCACTTGAATAATTGTCTGTACAGGTATAAGCCGTGTACTGGGTTAATCTCACTGAATTCCCAAAACAGCAAATTCTCCACAGACCTGTCGTGTTGGTAAAAATTCCTTCACATGACTTCTGTTTGTGCTGAGAGCAACATCAGTTTTTTGAGAGAGAAATGCATGATCTAGTTTTACATGTGTGCTCTGTAACTAGTCTAATGACAGTTTCTCTGTTAACAGTAACCAATTGAGTCTTTGCTAACTTTTAGTAAAACACATCCATCTTTCTTCTTGTGGTCCCTGGGAAACGTGTTGAGTCTCAAGATTTCAATCAATGTGAGTACTAACATTTGGGATAGGGTATAAAATTGAACTAAGGATTAAAGGACTGATGCCTATTTATCATTGAGCTAATTTAGTATCAGTGACTTCAATGAAACTGAGGCAGACTCACCTGCTGGATGAGAGAGCCAGACACAGGTATCAGCCTTATGTTCAAAGCAACACTGACAATATCATAGAAATTGCCTCAAAATTGTTAACAGACTTTCAGAAATAAAAATACCACCTTCAGAGCCTGATCCTAAATCTACTAAATCTAAAGTACCTTAATAAACTAGTATGTCCTATACAATTTAAATGTCACCATTCTTGCTGAGGTTACTTGGTGCATTTCTGTAAGCAAATAAAATAACTGCATGATAAAATCTAGTCATTTTTAGTACAGCTGTGTATGCTGCATTGGATTTATGCTGTTAGTCCCTTTGTAGTGTTAGTGTACTGCTCTGTGGCAGCCTCAAGGTATTCAAGCAGAGCCAGAACACAAGACAGGAAAGCGATGCGTAAAACTGTGAATCAGCAGGAGCAGGGCTTTTTTATAACACTTCCCTTTACTGTACATAAAACCATTCCCTGATTTGAATAATTTGCTGAGCTAAGTAACAAAATTAACAATATATCTTCAACAGGGAAGATCAGGCAATAAAATATCCACAGTTTTAATCAGGATTGCAAATTACAGATGTCCAACAGATAGTAAAATGTAAAGAAAAATCCCTGACCCCTGGAACTGATCAAAATTAGTGTTAGTCATTGGTTTCTAGAACACACAAAGAGATGGTGAGTATAAATGTGTTACTTACAAGTGCTGAGGATTTTAGGGAATGAAAATGGAGACCAGGAGCTGGAGACTGCCTGCCATGCCAGCAGTGTTGATTTGGAAGCGATGGACACAAATAAACATTCAGCAAAGCTTAAAAAGCTGCAGTGCAAGGCTAGCCAAAAGTGTCCATGTCCTTACCGTGCTGTGGCTGGCAGGCAATCCGTGTCTGGGAGCCTTCAGTCCCTCTAATCAGGCTCCGGGGATTTTGTTTGCAAGAAAGATTGTCCCTTAAGTGATGAGTGCAGGAAAACAGAGAAATAAAGAGAAATGAGCAAATTGTACAAGGCAAATAGCTGCAGGTCTTTAGCATGCTCCCTGCGTTTTCCTAAGCTGCATCTGCAGTACAGAAAATATCCCAAAAATAGCTCAGGCTGCCAATGACTTGCTGAAACCTGAGAAAGAATTGCTGAATTTAAAGATCTGGGTTGCTGTGGGTGTATGATTAAAGTGAGAAATTGCTGGCAGGAAGAACCTAGGATGAAACCACATGCAATAGGAGTAACTTGTGAGTTCACTGATATCAGAACATGAGCTGACCTCTGATTTCCCCCTCCTACACCCAATGCCAGTTAACCCTTAAGAGTTCAGAGTGGAAGAAAGTTCTTCAATAACAGGTGGAAAAGGAAATATGATCAAAAAAACCCTTCTTTCACCTGTAATGTAGTGACAATATTTTATAGCAGTGCCCTATTTCCTAAATTTCAAAGCACTCAGGGAGGCTGATGTTTTGCAGATCTCTGACTTCTGGAAAGCTCAGTCTGGTATAGGGTATAAGCTAAATACTCACTTTAAACTGTTTGTGGTCCCACAGAGTGAAAGGGATTTCAAATAAAGTTTTGAGGGATGGATGGATGGATGGAGGCAGGAAGGAAGGAAAACACAACATTTAGGAACTTTTCTGCAAACAGTGACTTAAGGGCTAAATATCAAGATTTGCTGGACTGTTTGGCACAGCCTTGGAGGAGACACTGGCATCTCTATAGGGTGCTCAGAACAAATTACAGTAGCTACCCCAGGTTGTTCTGGTCTGTAAGTGCTCCCTATGGATCCCTTGTACTTACACAGGTCACTAGAGCATAGTGTACTTTAGCCCAGTCCTCAGCTTTCTCCTCGGCACTTTTTAATGGTACTTCCTTGATTTAGAAGAGAACAAGAAGCAGTTGGCAGAAAGCAGGGTACATTGGCTTGACATCAGTTAAGATTCCCAAGCAATGCCAAAAGTAATCCTCAGTAACCTATTTAGGCCAGTATTAAAGCTGCCAGAGTGTGGACTAGGAGCTAGTCCCCAGTTTTCTTTGTACTGACACTAAAAAGGGAAAAGGTTTCAGTGCTGTAACTGAGTTAGATTCAAGCCACATGCAACTGGATTATGAGAAGCTGCTTCTTTGGAAAGCAAATGTGCATCTGAGAAAAGAGCTGAATATCACCATTAATTCAGGATGTGCTTTTGGTTTAACATCAGTTTTTTGATATGTGCAAAAGAATAATGGCATCATAGGGAGAACAAAATATTTACTGTGCTTCAACCATAATGGTGTGTGATCACTTAATCATTATGGTAGGACTATGTACTTGATGCAATGAAGCTGTACTTAAGAGTGTCTGAGCACTTTATCTTGAAGATGCCATGAATATGTGACTGTATTTCAGATATACTGGTAGCTGTAGTTTCACACTCATAATGACATTCTCTGGGGCTGAGGAGTTAAGCATGTGTCCTGTGACAATAAGTAGCCACATAAGTTGTACACGTACAAGGTCAGCTGAGAATGCCCAACTATGAAGGTCCCTTTTGTAGGTGCTTTGGAGAAAAAGGCCCAGTATCTGGTCTTTTTGTCTGTCTTCAATTCTAACTGTTCTGATCATAAATGTTTTCCTAGAAGCTAGAAGAGTATACCATCCCTGAAGTAGGCTGGTCATTTCATCTGTATACCCTAGCAGGGCCTTTCTGAAGTACTTCTACTGACCAAAAGGAAATGTGGAATATCGTTACTTATGGCCTCAATAATTATGCCTGATGTTGCAGCATTCACTCTCAAACAACAGACAGGAAGCACTTACACACATCTAGTGTTGATTTATAAATATATCACATAAATTTCATGGTTAGTGCAGGAAGTCTGATTACTAATCTCCTAAAAACTCCTAATGCAAACTTCTCATATTTGAAGCAGCAAGTGTTAATACAAAAGACTTTGTAGGCACCTTTTTCATAAATTAATAAAACCTAAATCCAGTAGTAATGATGGCTAGTAGGTAACTCATCGTGTATGGTACACTGCTAGTGATATATCAGCGTGAGACTATCATTAGTGTCTGTGTGTTAGCAGATGAATGAACTATGCATTAAAAAATGAGATTCTTTTCCCCTCTACTAATGAGGTAATGAATTCAAACACATTTTGTCTCTCCTTGTTATAAATAGGTTGCTAATGCAACAAAATAAAGCAGTGCTACATCTTGAAAAATTGAAAACTTAGTATTCAAAACCATTCTCTCTTTGTTCTGTTGTCTTATTGTTGAATTTCATTAACACTGAGAGTAGATCATAAATTACATGTATGTGATAATGCATAGTTTTGTATTTTTGACTTAAATATAGCAAATAGGGCAAAAGTGAAAAGAAAGGAGCATGATAGAATTCTGAGCAGAGACCAGATGGGTGGTTTGGCATGGAAACAAAGGCATTAGCATACATTCATCGTCCTTATAGCAGAATGCTAATGCTTATGGTGCTTATCAAATAGATGTATGGAGAAAATACATCTTCCCCTAAGCATGATGCTTTCAGTCACGATTCCTCTAAATTATCCAAAAGTGCTCCTGAGAGTTAAATGTTTGAATGTTCTTGTTCTTCTTTTCTCCATCTGAGTCATTTCTTTAACATTATATGACTTAAATTTTGCCTGAGCACCCAGTGTAAGCTGAGTACTGGCTTTTGTCTTTGTTTTCCCTGGAAAGAAGTGACAAAGTACCTGGAACTAGTGCTGTCCTACCAGGACTGATTTATCTGTGAGCCTACCCTGAGTCTAGTGTGATCCATAAATCATCTGCTGTTGTGTCTATCTGCATATCAGAGTTTGGATTGGAGCATCCAGGAACGTGTGAGAGTCTTTGCCTGTAAGTGCGGGTTGATCTGGAGAAACAAAGTCTTGTTTCCACCAGTGCAGTCGAGTCACCAGACTGGTGTGGGTGTAAATGAGAATTCCATTACAGAAACTTGTTGAGTGACAGAGAATGGGTAATGCAGATGAATGTTTTACACACTTCACTGGGCAGGATGTCACCAGTTGTTTTTCTTATGAGGTAGTCTCTTTTTTAGGGAGCTCTTTGTAGCATGAACTTCAAAATTATGTCTGGCACATGTAAATCACTGAAGTAGGAAGATTTCCAGTGGATTGACAGATAATTATCTTTTTATCACAATGATAGATTTGGTACAAAAATGACACTTTGCATGGTCTGAAGCTGTGACCATAATTTGAAATTAGGCCTCGTATGACAGCCCTGGTAAAATCAGTGGGAAGAGAAAACGCACTGTACCTGACACTGCAGCATGAAAACTTTAAGGATGAACTTACCTGAAGTAACTTGGAATCCAAAAGAAAGACTAGGAAGTACCATAAGAATAAGTATTAGTGCCTTGAAGACTGTGGCTTTCTGGGCTGTTTGAACAGTAAGGATTCAGGTTTGGTAGCATAGGGAAACCTGAGGCTATTGGCCTTTATTACTGCAACTGTCTTTTTTTCATGTTAGAATATAGTGTCCTATAGCTAGCTCTGTTTCCCTAGGCAATGTACAAAAATGTGCAAAATATATCATTTTATGCCATAAACCTGAGAAGTGAGGTCTCTCTTTGTACCTGACAGCTGATTTGCAAAGGCTTGTTAGAATATATTTCTCCCATTTTGGCTAAGGCTAATTAGACATAGGCAGTTGCTGCTGTCTACCAGGGTTTCTTCACCCATTTTTCTCTCCTATTTCTTGCCTTTTTGCCCTACTGTCTGGGGCATTCTCCTTTGTGTTTTAAACCAAATTTAATACCTGTTTCTCTTGCCAAGTGTATTCTGATTGTGGCTTATCCCACCCCATTCTATTCCAGACTCATTCTGTTGCCCTATATTTTGGTTTTCTTCTTTAGTTGGAGACTTATTGTTGGAATGATAAATCTCATTCTGTATAACTACAGGAAAATTGCCAGTATAATAGAAACTGTTTGTAAAATTGATTTTCTTATCTACAAAGGATTAACTGGAAGATTTTCCCTATAATGATTCTATAGCAATCAGGAAAAAAGAAAATAAAAAAAGCCAAACCAAAATCAGATGAAAGCCACAACCCTCCCTCCCTCTAGGCATTGAGTTTCTCATCAGTTGTCATTGCAAATTTCCACAAATGCTTTTGGCACCATTTCAAAAATTTTAGCTCTGTGTTATGCTTTGTTTGATTAATGACTAGTTCCAGAGATTTCCTCTGGTGATCCTCACATGAGATATAAAGAATTATCAATTGCCTCAGCAGTGTCTGGAAGCAGAGTATGTCAAGGATGTAGTTTGCTTTCCTGAGTTCATAATGAAACATCACATTGTATTCCTTGCCCTAAGGTACTGATTTGATACATTCTGCGTCTGCCTGGCCCAAGAATTGCAGCTTTACCGTAGCAAAGAAAATATATTAAGAAATTGCTATTAGCAACCATCAAATCCACACTTATCCCTATTCTATGAAATGTTCAATTTGGCCTTACTGTACTTGTTCAGTTTTATATGTATGATAGGATAAACTAGTGTACTCCAAAGCAACCTACTCCTGAATACTAACAACTCTATTACAAAAAATTTTATTCCAAATGGTAGGGAAAATATTGAGCAAAATAGTCCTGGTTCTACTTCATTGCACAGCTGTAAATCCAAGTAATTCTTTCTCAACTTACACATTTCAGATGTGTGAAGAAGGTTAAATTTTGTAATTGGTACATCCTTTCTTGAGATGAGCTACACAGTGAAAGAATCTTTATCTCAGAGTTGTGATTAACCCAGTTTCTAATGCATAGACTTCTGTGACAAGAGTTAGGACTTTATTGTTGAGCTTGATTTTACTCTGAAGTGTACAAATCAGAAAAGGTTCCATTAAAAGTCAGCTGCAGCCTGAAGCCCATCAGTGTCATTCTGTCTGATATTTTGACTGTGGGGAAAATTGGCTATTGCAGCTGCTGCATTGCCTTTCCCCTCTCTCACCATCATTATCTGTCTTCATGCAGTGATTCTGTTCTAGGATGGCTTAGATGTCCCTCTTCTTTAAACATATTTTTTATATCTCTGCTGTCTGCAGTCAGACTATCTACATATCCTGGGAAAGTAAGCATAGCAAAGTAGTATGATATTAGGCCTTTGAGATAGAGTAATGTTTTTATAAAGAAGAAGAAAAAAAGGCAAACTAAGAGGAATAAAATGTAGTGTTTGAAATTAGGGTTTCATGGTTTGTATCATGATTTCACACTTTCCCTTTACCTCAGAGACTCCTTGCTACCTTTTCTGTCATTTTGGAGCATTTTGCTCTGCATCTGCTTTCTCTGTGNAGGACTTTATTCAGGACTATATTTAACCATTCTTTGAATCAATGTAAGTTTCTTAAGTTTTTTCAGTACTAGGGCTTTCTGTTGTCCCCCTACATATGCAAACTTTTGATTTCCAGAGGTAAGATTTTGCAGTAGCTGAATAAGGTCTAATTGTGTAAGTTTTTCTATTCCTGTCCAAATAGCCTGCCAGTTCCAACACCAGTTTATCTGATGTGTAAACTGGCCAGCAGAGCTTCATAAAATTATTCTTTCCTTCAACAGTTTTAGTCCTTGGTCTTTCCTTAAGAAAAATTTCTCATTACTTCAGTAGGAATTTTGCCTGAGGCCTGTAGAATCCTATTTAAGATTTAAGTGTGACATTTGACAATTACTGATTATAACACTGAAAAATTATCCAGTGTGAATCCCTAGTAGATCTAATTCTGACCTTTCAGCTAATTGAGTGTGGGCAAGAAGCTGAACATCTCAAGAAGTGTTGTTATTTTATTTTAAACAAGGGAAATGATTTGATGATATTTTAAGAATACTCACTGGTTGGTTTAAAAGATAGATTCATAAGTAATATTTAAAGGAGTTCCACATAATCAGCCTCAAAGACTGTGGTACAGGATTCCAGTGCTATGGTTAATGGAAAAGAATATTTGTTTGGAAAAATAGAGTGGAGGCTTTAACCTAATGATTTGTTCCATGAAGCACATTTTTTCCACTACTGCAACATGCTTTTCAGTAGTGTCACGTATAAACCCCTCCCAAGGTTTAAATTTATGGGGGAAAGGTTAATGGAAGTGCTTTGAGTTTAATATGAAGTTCACAGCAGATGCAAAGCATGTATATCTGTCCCTGAGACAGATACATTACCATGCCTTCACCCCTCATATGTTGATTTAATGTTGGATATGTAACAATCAACCTCGCTGTCCTATTTGGGCAACACAAAAGCCACCTCAAACTCACAGCTGAGATATCCTAGTGCAAAGTGCTATCCTGGTAGTCATAACACCTCCCCTTCAGCTGTACACAAGAGACACTGAAAGGAAGGAGGGGAAGAAAGACGTGTAGGTCAGTGTGGCCATCTCAAGTCCCCCAGCCTATGGGTGCTGTAGCTGTGGCAGCTAATTCAGCTTGGGGTAATGGCAGGGAGAGAAGGAGGGAGTCAAAGCATCTTACAGATGTCTTCCTCTTAGTGTTTTCTCAGCTCAATATAAGAGCACTGATCTTTTGCTAAATCCTTAGGGAGTTTACTCTGTAAAATAAAAATTTCTTTGCCTTTTGAATTATGTTTCTATTGATGTCTGACCTTTACTTTGCTATAACTTTCTAACTGTGCATCATTTCAAAGAACAGTTTGGTTTTCCGGGTAGCTGAAGAGCCTCCCTTAGCCCAGTGGTTGCCAGCTCACCTTTGTTGTTTTGTCAGCATTTCTGTTGCTTTCCCTTACATGCTCTTTTTTTTTCCCTTTTAACAGAAAATTTGTGATTATTTATTGTTTGTAATCATAGAAGCCATTTAATCAGAATATTTAGTTATGTTTCCAGTTTAGGACTGGAGCCAGTTTGGGTTACTTTTAATTTGAACAAGATTTTCAAAATGAAGCCCTTTTGCAGTGGCTTTCAACTCAATTAGAGACCAGAATCTGAACTCCAGTTTAGGTCAGGCACTTGGAGAGGTCTGTAAGCCTGTCTTTAGCTCTTACTGACTTCAGTTCAAGGTGGCTTAGAGGTGAATGTGCTCTGCAATGCCTTGCTAGCTTAGGCCTGAATATCAACACAGGGCTTTGGAATTTCCACGTATTTTATCAAGGAAAAGAAGAAATGCAACAAACTATTTGTTTTATAACTTCCCTTAAAAAATAAGAATTTTTTTTTATTATTTCAATGACTATGTATTTTATTGGCATATTAATTTCCAGGTGGATTGAATTAGCAGCAGAGAGTGATCATAAATTTTGCAAGGAAAGGTGTGGGAGAGGCAAAGTGGGTTGGGATGTGTCAGATCCCATGGGTGTGGTCTAGTGTGCTGGGGGTGTATAGTTCCAGTCTTGAACTGGAATGTACCCTGTACAAGTTGTGCTAGAAAAAAAGATGAGATCCTGACAGGTGTTTGGAGACATGGACAGCCACTGTGGAGTCCACCAGCCCCAGACTGCTTTTCTTATAGTGCAGTTTGCAATGAATAAGAAAAGGCTGGAGCCAGATTCCCTGATAATACATCAGGGATTAAGGTGGTTTTATGGATCAGCCAAGTATATATGTCTTTCTAAGCAGTGGGTGTCCAAATATGTTTAACCATTGCAATTAAGTAGCTGATTTTGCTGTTTCTATTTAACTAATGAGAACATTTTCCAAATAAGAGCTTTAAAATGCAGATTAAAGCACAGATGAGGCAAACTGCAAACGTTTTCTGAAAGGGAAAAACAACTTGTGTTCTGAGAAAACCCTTCATGAATGCTGTGCACTGATTTTTGTTGCTAGAGGGCAGCCTGGTATAAATAATAAGAGTATGAGACCTTAAGGTCTGTGAGCATGTAATCTCTGTTTAAATCTGAGTTTAAATGGGGTACTTTTCAAGGATATTGGTGGCTTCTTAGTTTTATGATCAGTGTTTAATTTTAGAAAGCCTATTTCTACTTTGATTTTTGTCTAAGTGATGTTAATATCCATGTGTCTACATTTCTCCAGTTTCTTTTTGGCTCCTCATAAATGCTTAAGAGATGGTTGCCTTGGTCACTCTTCCTGTTGCAACAGCTAACATAAGTAAAAAAAAGATAAAATTTTAAGAACTGTTTCCTAATTTATTTTATTGACAAGATTTTCTGCTTCCCCTGTAGATGGCATCTGCAAAATATTTATGTCTTAGCCCCCAAAACAGCAAACTCTATGGTATAAAATTTGTGACCAATTATTTATTTATTACTCATGGGTATTGCTTTGCATTCTGTCTCAGAAGGGTGTGCCTCTGCTTTATGTTGCTCCTCTTTGACTATTTCTTATCTTCTTTTGCTAATGTAATGCTTGCTGTACATGCATTTTAAAACTGAATATAGAATCAGTTTTTTGCACAGTGCTCATAAACAATTAATCTTTAGAACAATACTTAGAATAAATTTTCATTTCAAATACTTTTACAACCCAATTTTCATTTATAAACTACTCTAAAATGTAAATATCTGAAACTCCAGCAATTTCAATAAAATTATTCAGCTTTTTATGGCTAGATAGAGCTCTTTGAGGTGTAGAAGTCGGCATAAGAAAATCAGTGTTTTAAAATATGGCAAATGGGGCTTCTATATAGTGCATCTTTCTCAGGCATCTAAAAACTAAGAATATCTCCAAATTGGGAGCTACTTCTGATTATTTGACTATAATTGCTCTGGATGCTACTACTTTCAGCCTCCTGGGGAGCTTTATTTTGGTTTGGTCGTTATTCATTTAACATAATTCTAAAAAATAGGCAAAAGCATCTACAGGGCTGCCCTAAGCTTCCCTCAGCTAGGCTGGCTCTCAGGGACACTCCCAGAATCTGGGAAGGGCTGAGCTTCACATTCCAGCCCCGACCCTGACCATGCACTTTGCACTGAAAAGCTCTCAGCTCTCCAGCTTGATGTGGACCTGGATGTGAGTGATCCCTTAAGATGAGTTTACCTTGCCAGAAAAAACACATTTCATAGGAGACTCCTCCATGTGGTTTTAGGGAAAATTTCTGTACTTGTAAACTAATATGGATCTAAGTGAAGATACCAGAAATAACATCAGTCACAAAGTCTCTTCCATATTGTCCCAGATGCTGTCCCTGCATCTTTAAGCTTACTGACACCTTTGAGATCAGTGATGATCTGAGAAAGGAGGTTGTAACCAGGTAGGGGTTGGCCTCTTCTCCCCAGCAGAAAGTGACAGGACAAGAGGACATGGCTTCTAACTGCACCTGGGAGGTTCAGGTTAATGGACATCAGGAGGAATTTCTTCATACAAAGAGTTGTAAAACATTGGAATGGGCTGCCCAGAAAGGTGGTGGAATCACCATCCCAGAGAGTGTTCAAGAAATGACTGGAGATGGCACTTAGTGCCATGGTCTAGCTGACAAGGTAGTAGTCTGTCAAAGGTTGAACATAATTATATTGGAGGTCTTTTCCATCCTAATTGACTCTGTGACTCAGTGGCTGGGATTGTCAGTCCTGCTGCTTGGTTGTGAGGTGCTGCTATGCTGAGGCAACCTCCTATGACCTGTGGCAGCTCCTTCTACAGCCAGCAGCTCAATTTCCTCCCATTTCCTACAGTGTGAGCTGGAACAGCTTTTTGGTACTCCTCAGATCTCGGGTTAGAATAAGCCTTCCCAGGGAAAGTGACCCCATCACTGTTATGTAGCTTTGTCTTCTTCTCCTCTGTACCTGCCACAAACCAATTTATGCTGGCAAGAGAGTTTTGGAGCAGGTAGTGCACTGTTCTAACTTCCAACATTGTTCTGCAAGGGGGAGCAACAATCTCTGCAGGCTGGCAATCTGCATCCTTTCCCCAATACTACAAACAGTTCATTTTTTAGCTCTATGCCTTTGTTTGCAGGCTCTCAGTATGAAATTTCTTTTGGTTGTTTGTCTAGTTTTTAGTTTCACAACTAAAGAACAAAAAACACTTTTAGACCTTCTTTAAAACCTGGGTTCTTTTTTACTGTGAAGCAAAAAGCAGCCAAAAACACACAGTTCTGAGTAAGTGAAATTATACTGCATTCTTGTGGTTGAGTAAGACACAGAGCAACTGAAACAAACTAACATAAACAGGGAAGCCAAATTAAATACTTACATTTGTATAGTGCAAGAGGATCCTGGGCTCAGGAATGGAATTCAGTCTTTATTTATTTTTTAAGTAGGCAGTGCATAAAATAGTTGAGGATCTGTGCAATGCAACTCTAAGGTCGTGGAATATTTTTGACTAACGAATCAGGTCATACAGTATTGTAAAAGAACTAAGTGTTTGCTCAGCATGCAAGAGAGCTTTCACAAATCTAGAGGATCACTGAGTCAGTCATAGCTCTTCATAATGCAAAAGCAAATTATCAAATAGATACTTGACACCAAATGGGGAGAGAGCATTTGGGTGTCTAATGGGCACATACACAATCTGCTTAGCATTGGAAGTGTGAAGTTCTGCTTGAAGAAAAAATGATTGTGGTATGTAAGGAATGCAGATGTTTATCTACATATCATTGCCACTGGGCCTTCTCACAGTTCTCCTAATAACAGCAGAAAGAGCTTTTGGGCTTTTCCAAAACAAATCTGACCTTTACATAATTCCCCACTTCAACATGCTTTGTACAAAGGAAGACACATTAAAAAGTAGCTGCAGCATAATATGGATATTAGGAAATTACTGAAGCACTTTATTTTATAGCAGAAGATTGGGGGTAGAAAGATTTCATTTAGAGGACTGCAATTCACTAACAGATTATTCACTCTATGTCAGTAACTCCTGTGCTGCTTCTGAGGTCTCCCAGCAATTTATCAGGTGCTGGCAATTGGTCCTGGAGGCACTGACAGAGCAAATGGCTATTTCCTGCAGCTAGGTTGAGTTGAAGAAGGTGCAATATTTTAAATACTTTACTAGTTACTTTTCCGTGCACAGAAATGCCAGCAGCCTCCACTGGGATGTTTGGGGAATTAAGGAAATGTGGTACATATCCACAAATGAAATGGGAGCGAATCATAACCTTCATTAAGCAGTGGCCCAGTTAAGGACTATGTGGGTGACCAGTACTTTCAGATTCATCTGCCTTTCTGAAGAGTTGTTAATCTCAGTAACAATATCATCAGGAATTCCAAATGCATGAAATCCACACTCATACTCAAGATTGCAGATGACACCAAGCTGAGTGATGTGGTTGACACTCCTATAGGATGGGATGCCATCCAGAGGGACTTGGACAAGCTTGAGAAGTGGCCCATGGAAATCTCACGAGGTTTAATAAGACCAGGTGCTAGTGCTGCACCTGGGTCAGGATAACCCCTGGTATCAATCCAGGCTGGGGGATGAACAGATGGAGAGCAGCCCTGCCCAGAAGGACATGGGGTGCTGCTGAGTGAGAGGCTGGACATGAGCCAGCCACAGGCACTGACAGTGCAGAAAGTCAAACGTCCTGGGCTGCATCCAGAGGCCCGTGGGCAGCAGGGGATGGAAGGGATCCATGGCCCATGGCAAGGGGGTTGAAATAAGATGGTATTTTAGGTCCTTCCTAATCCAAACCGTTGTATGATCCCAAGACTTCCTGTGTTAGAGTTGTGTAGGGAAATGTTTGTGTAGAATTTTAAAAAGTTGTAATCCTGAATTATTTCAGCCTATCAGTCTATCAAAGGAATACCCATTTTCTCCTGTTTCTCACCCCCCAAGTGGCTGCAGCAAAAAAAATCTGTCATGTTTCTCTGAAGCTTTTCCCCTTTAATATTCAGTCTGCACAGTCTCTGCATAAAAGGTTACCAACCTTGGCTTTTGCTCATACAATTAATACTGGGTTTATGTTGTAATCCCACGTCAGTTTGCTGAGCATCCTTACACCATCCCCAGCTGTTATGATATGTAAACCAAAATATCAAGATGTTCTTGTTAAGAACAGTGGCCCAACTTTAGCTATGCAAATGCACTTTTAGTCCCTTGTGAGAGACTAGATCTCTATATAGCAGTTTCCACAGAAACTACTGGAGACTCAGTGGTTCTGGAAATCAGGCCCCTCATTAGTGTGGTTACATATGAATACATAGGCACTTTATTAAAGCTGAAAACTGAGTTAATATTGGAGTTATTACTAGGTATTTCCCCTCTTGCCCCTCTGTGTCATATCATATGCTGTTGCTTTGGCACCTGTGTTACCCAGCCAGCTTCAGGGCCTGAGTGGCTTCCCCACTGAACCAGGCCAGAAGTGAGCTGTCTTTTGGCAGTGAATCACTGATGAATTTTAAACAGAATCCAAGACTCTGGACTGCTCTCATCGGTCAGCTGAAGGTCATGTTGTCTGTGTATATGTACTGGGGCTACTCAAGTGGTGGACTCCAATGTGGATTTAGAAATAAGACAGTTTTGCCTAGACATTGTATAGATCCCACACAAGATTTTCCCCTGCTTTTTTCTTTTTTTTTTTTTTTTTTTGACTGATTGTGAGAATGTCTCCCAACAGGGATCCTTCCCATGAGCTGCAGTTTTTCAAAAACTGCATCAGTGTCATCCTTCCCGAGGGATGCATTCTCTCAGGAACAGACTACTTCCACATGGGCTTTCCGTGGGGTCACAAGTCTTGCCAGCAAATCTGCTCCAATGTGTGTTCCTCTCTCCACACATCCACAGGTCCTGCCGGGAGCCAAAGTCCTGATACAGAAGCTTCTGGGGCTGCTGCAGTTCTTGGCAGGACTGAGGGTTGTCCGCTTCTCTGTCTACTTCTTTTTGAGGGCCAGGGACTTCTCATCCAAGTAATCTACACTGGTGGAGTGGGAAAGTCAAAGGATAGTATCCATAGACTCTGTAGGACTGCATATGGACCATCACTCAAGACAGAAAGGGAAATGTTTTACTCTAGTATATGTTGAGATATAAAAATTCCCAGCTTAATGACCCTCTACCTTCAGATCCATTCAGACTCTTAGACCTGACTGGAACTGACAGTATGAAGTGCATTGCACCCTTTGACACTGGATGTGCAGTGCATACGATGGGGCAAGCCATGAATGCTCCTGTGTGGATACAGAGAAGTGCCAGACATTGTCCTCTCTGGAGTACTCAGGCATATCCTTAGAAATAGGCTGAAGAAGCCTGTGGGCTTCAGACTTAATGGATTTGCTGGGCCACAGTAGGTAACACACTTTTTATACTGGGTTTTGCTGCTGCCTGCAGGGAAAGCAGTGTGCAGCACCTGGCTGCAACACTGCTTCTTCTGCACTGACCTGCTTCCCAACAAGGAAACCTCCACATTCAACTCAGTGGACCATGGTAAAAATTATCAGAGTGGATTTGATGTTCATGATTTCCTCCTCCTCGTCCTTGGCAGTATTCCTGGCAAATTTGGTACCTGAATTCCTAAAGGGCTCAATTCTAGATTAATTACCAGTTTGTGGGGGCTCACAGGATGTCCAGCATAACCAATGCTTAAGGGAAAGCCATGGGAACAGCTGGAGCCTTGCTCAGAGTGGGAGAGATCTATTCTGTGAAAGGTAATGGAAAACTTAATGTTCTCTTTTGGTGCTGAGGTACTTGATCTATTTTTATTCTTTTCTGTTTACATTCTAAGTGCCCTTTTCTGACTTCTAGACATATGTGTACTTTTTCCGTCTCTCTCCTATGAGCTCCTCTCCTATGAGGATAGAATTCTGCTAAAGCCTTCCCTCCTAAAACCACAGACAAATGCAGATTAAAGGTATGTGCTTTTGCAAGAGGTCTGCATTCACGCTGTCACTCTCTGGATTAAAATTGCTGTGGTTTATGTATGTGCAGCTGCTTTCTAATTAAAGGCCACATCTGCCCCAGCTTTAACACCAGTCAACTGCAGTGAAGCCATTAACCCTCTCTGTTACTCTCCCCTCTTTGTCCTATGGGCACATGGAAGGATAAGTAGATTGAGAAATGAAAACCCAAAGGCACAGTTCTCTCTCCTCCTGGGGTTATGCTCAGTACATCAGAAGAGGGAAGGTCATGGAAGGCAAGTCTCTTTCTGTTTCTTCAGGCTTAATAAGATTCTGTCTTTTAGTCTAATTTAGCACACATTCAAGGCTGGGCTGCAGTCCTTTATTCTGCTGCCCAAAGACTTTTTACATTATTATGTCTTCTCTCAACCCATTTAGTTGCTTAAAACTCCTGACAAGCCCCTTCTGGGAAAGATGGGCATTTGTTGAGTAAAGCTGGTTAGCCTGTTATCCATTCACCCAAAGGATCCCCTGTGTCAAGGGAAGGAATCCTTGGTAATTTTGCACTTGCTCTGTGTTTCTTCAGCTGTACAGAAGGAGAACCCTGTGGTCTGGCCCTTGAGACTGTGGCCTTTGCTCACAGCCAGCTTGTAGAAGTCAGGAGGCCATGTCATCCAGAAGGGATGTTTGTATGATTCTCCTAAGTGACAGAGAAGATAAATGAGTACAGATGAAAGTTTTCCCTCGTTTTTTTGGGACTGAGCAATAAAATAGGGAATCTGTAATATGAATTTTAAAAAATCCACCACCAAAACCCTAGAACTATGGAAAATTTGTCCTCTCTTGCTCCTTGAGCACTGTTTAGGCTTTCAAAACTGAATCAGTCCAAGTTCATGGCTGCTCCTGATAACTTCTGACATTCATCCAAATGAACTATTCAGATCCTGGGTGGAGTAACACTAATGGTGATGTAACAGACCTGAGGTCAATGCATCTCCTCCCAGTGTGTGGTCTGTGAATAATATCTGGGCCTGTGGGTCCCAGAAGCAGTGATCTCTTTGTGAAAGAATTTGACAAAAAGGGTAGCTGTATCACAGTTAATACTCCCATTTCCTCAAAGAATCCATTCACTGCAAAGGAGGAAGGAACATGCTTTTTCACCATGTATCTTTTCAAAAGCACTCTAAAGAGAAGGCACTCGGGCTGACTGGAGTTGTGTACACCTGAAGAAAGTCTTTATTTGAAATGAGTGCCTGCAAAATATACTGAAGTCAG
Organism: Chaetops frenatus; assembly: GCA_013400775.1. Taxonomy (NCBI): domain Eukaryota; kingdom Metazoa; phylum Chordata; class Aves; order Passeriformes; family Picathartidae; genus Chaetops; species Chaetops frenatus. Next base: position 225,949 of record VZTR01003009.1, read on the forward strand.
GGTAAGACACAGGTGGCTGATGGGTTCTAAAGTCAGGTTTTTGTTTTGATGCTTTATGAATGGATTTCATTGTAGCATGTGAGCTGTGACTATCACAGACTATTAGAGGGGATATTGAACAGTATTTCCTCTCTAAACATACTGATGGGTATTTGAATTGCAGAGTCAAAAAAAGTTTTAATGAAGAACGCAAAAACACACCTGCTACCTCAGTGAGGGAACCTAGTCTGGAAAGGGCTTACTTGTGGATAAATCCACAGATCTTAAGAGTCATGTGTGTCCCATGAACAGGGAATCCTGCGTGACCAAGTTTTGTGAAATTTTGGCTGTATGGCACCCTTTGAGAATTTGCTAATACCAGACTGCAAACATGGGGATGTCTTTCCCTCAGGTACAAACACTTAGAGGAATGTGAGTCAGTGATTAATAAGATGAATAAAAAGCATAGCAGCAAATGGTTTTCTTTTCCTATTTTAGGTAACAACCAGATCAGCTCCCATTTGGGCTGGTATTTATTTCAAGAAAGAAAAGTTCCTAGAAATTTTTGATGCTTTAATAAGATAAATTCACTGTAAGTGTTGCTAGTATTGATTTTTTTTTTTTGTCTATTGAAAGTATTTTTGAAGATATTTTCCAAGTCATGTTTTTAACTTCCAAAGGCTTATTGTTGCTCTTGGTTCAAGTCTTGCCTCTTTATTGCTGGTTGTCAAATTGTATATCAAATCTCCCATCCGGCATTTATTCACAGACTGGCTTTGGACTAAAAATGACCCCTTTATTTGCTCATGACACACCTTACTTATGCAAGAATAGTGTATCATTTTCCTAACGAACAGCTGCATTTTAATTGCATGTTCTGGGAATAACCTGGTGAAATAGTCTGCTCAGCCTTCTGTGCATGAATGCAATCACCACTCTTTGGTCACAAAAAACCAGATTTTCTTGCATCTCTTTTGTCTGGAATGGTTGCAGCAACATTCCTCAAAAGAACATCTCTGGAGGGAGCTAAGTCACTAGACTACCTAACCCAACAGAAATAGCTAATAGCTTTTTGAAGACTTCCAGTATTTTTTTTCCTAAAGCCTCAGCTCCTAGAATAATTTAATTCTGCAAGCACCTTGGTTTTTAAAAAAAAGTTCTCAAGCCCCTTGTGAGAAAAACTCAGAAACACAAACCTCAGACTTAAAGTCTGTTTTAAAAAGTCCAAGGCCAATGAAAAAGCGTATTTGGATTTGACTTGCTTTTTAAATGCTTGAGTCTGACAGTCCTTAATATCTCTCGCACTTTATTACTGCATAATTATGTCCTTTCTAAAATTGTAAGAGATACTGAAACTGTAGCAGAACATAACCAGTTCCTACTAAAACCTGTTGGCTCCACAAAAAATCTGTTCATATACGGCCATGAGTTGCTTTACTGAAGCAGGGCTGACTCACGGAGCTGAGACACCTTCTTGCAGCTGCTGAATGCAAAGGCAAATATCTCCATAATGCTGCTGTGTTTTATGGGACTCTTCCAGTGCACTTAGTGCCAAGAGCAAAGTAAAAACTCTTTCCTCTAGCCTTTAATTGAACTAAGTTCTCTTTGATTCAGGGGTTAGTTTTGCCTGAGAAATGAGTGTAGAACTGGGCCAGACAAGTAGTGCCAGTATAGATCAAAAGATTATTGTATGTAGATATTAGCAGCTAACATTATTGATATTAAGGAAGAGACAGACTGTGCTTACCGTCTGCAGATGTTGGAGTGGGTGCGTAAGATCTGGGTTTTAGGGAATTGGAAATATCCTGTTTTGTTTGGGGTGGGGTTCTTTTTTGTTTGTTTTTGTTTTTATCCATTTAGTTAATTATAAAATTATTATTAAAATGGATAACAGTGACTAATTTGGCCAATGAATTTAATGACATGAAAGACAAGTACAGAAACACACCAAATTAAAAAAAGAAAAAAAATGTAGAAGCTTTAGCTTATGTTTAATGATGTGTAATTGCTGTTTGTACTAGAATGGAACATTTTATTATTATAAAATAATACCTACCTATTAAGGTCATTTTTCAGTTTTAAATGTTCATATTTCAATCAGCATTTGAACACACAATAAATATCATTGACAGATGTGGTTGCTTCTGAATTGTACAAGTTGTAGTATACATATGTAACCTGCATCAGCCAATAAATCTGTGGTTCAAAGAAGAAAATGTATGTATGGCTGTTTTTTACCTATCTTATCTATAGCTAACTATTTAATGTTTTCTGTTCATAGGCTGTTGCATTTTAATGTTTTTAATACACAAGCAAATCTTCATATTGTCTTTTGTTTGGGGAGTTGCATAGATACTGTTAGTGTTTCTTTCTGCCTGCTGCTGTGAGAAAAAATCTTCAATGTATTTCTTTATGTGCTAACTGTGGCAGAGTAGCTTTCCTGACATTTTGCCTGCTTCAAAGAATGGAAACGTCCCCAACCCAAGGAAAACACCTGTCAACCTTGGCTGCTGCTGCAGCAAGGGTCTGCTTCTAAAGGGAAGGCTGGTTGAATTTTCTTGGTGTTACAGATCATGTACCATCAAACTTGGATTGCAACAGATTTGCTTAACAGATGAAGAAGAATATAGCTAATTGTGGCAGTTTCTGGCACACAGAGCCAATTATTGTTATGATTGTTTATGAGAATTTTTGTGAAGTGAGTCCACTTTGTCTTCTTTTTCTACAATTTCTCTTCCATCATCAATCCCTCATCTTTTCTGGACAGCTTCTTTACATCTCCTTTGTCTTTTCTTAGTTTAGGTATGTGCTGTTTTCCTCCTTCCTAGATCTCACTGTGACTATGTATCCTTGGATGGGAAGGACCCACTTAGTGAATACAGGTATTGCCTTGCTGTAGTTTGCAGAGATCCTGTCAGTTGTAGGAGAGAACCAGTGCTGTGGTGACAGAGCAGCACGTTGTGTCCTGGTTCTGCAAGGAACCCTACATTGCCCAGAAGTGCTGGGGCAACATAGCTCAGTTCAGCTTGAACTAGGACTTTCCAGTTCAATTAAAAATGTGGAATACTTGGGTGTATGTGGAACACCAGTTTTCTCCTCCTAAATCCCACATTGTATCCAGGACTTTTCTTTCCTGCTGTACCAAGGTGAATTACCCCTGTACCTGCCATTGTCCAAGTAGACAGCTTGGGTTCCTCAGGAATCACAGAATCACAGAGTCAGTGAGGTTGGAAAAGACCTCTGAGATCACAGAGTTTACCCTTGGACTGATCAATACCTGGTCATCTAGACCATGGCACTAAGTGCCATGTCGTCATTTCTTGAGCACCTCCAGGGATGGTGACTCCATCATCTCCATGGGCAGCCCGTTCCAATGCTTTACAACTCTTTGTATGATGAAATTCCTCCTGATGTCCAACCTGAGCCTCCCTGGAACAGCTTGAGGCCATGTCTTCTTGTCCTATCACTAAAGGAGTGGCACCAACAGACTCTGCAGAGGAGCAGAGGATAGGAAGGCAAACACAAGATGTACTGTGCTGTAGCACTTTGGCTCCAAGGAGAAGCTGTTCTGTTTGTGTCCTGAGGCAGCTGAGAGACTTTGGCTAAGAGCAAGGGCCAAACCAGAAGTGGTATGCTAGAACCCTTCCTTTCTTGATCTGCACAGCACAAAGATGTCACAAAAATGAAGTGACTTGCTTGAGACTCCGCAGAAAATCAGTGACAGCACAGAACACTGACTCTGCTGAGGCAAATGAGTGTTTATGCTGCAAACCAGGGTGCTACTTCATGGGCCTTCCATCAGCTCATTACATAATGTTAGTTAATAACAATGACTGTTTTTATCTAATCAGAGCCAATGAACCTTAGACTGCATCGGGGAGGATGGATGCATTACATGGGAATTACAGGATACTAGAGTTGTCCAAGAACATTTTAAGTTGAATGTATTTGATATTATGCAGAAATAAAAAGATTGCAGATGACTGCTCTCCCCACTTCACCTCTTGACTTTTGGAGTGTGCTGCTACAGGAGATTTTCAAACACTTCTATGCTGGGACATCAGAAAATGGAAAGCTGCCCAGATACAACTCGTGTTCTGCTGGGAGGAGAAGAAATGTCCATCTTCATGTTCAGCTTCTCTGTGCATGACTATTTCATTTTGGCCAACAGAAATGGAAAAGAAATATTCAAAAGAACTACACTTTTGGTAAAAGCTCCTATTTAACTTGTTAGAACAAAGGGCTTTGGGCAATATTAGTAATAAGCAATAAGCAACTGATTGACTGTAGGAAAAAACATTTACAGTTGTGGAAATACATTACTGTATATTAGATGGATTTTTAGCTGACCTACCTAAAAGGCACAGTTTATGCGTTAGGTTTTATTTTCTTTTAGTACTGCTAGAGGAGTGGGACTGAGAAAAACTGGTTTGCATTGCCTTTTAAAAAATTATTCTCACCAATTTTGTATGCTTTTATCATACTTTATTGTAGAGATAGTTTAAAGTTTTTATGAAAACTTCTCATATTAGACTAATCCAGTCTAGACATTGATTTCAGTGGGCACTGAAACTTTCTTAAATATTTTCCAGAAAGGTTTCTTTCATCACTGGTAAACTTGGACAGCAGACAAATGAAATGGATGAAAAATATGTATTTGGAGCATGGCATGTAAGAAAGGAATCTCAGTGCAACAGCCTGTCACCAAGATATATGCTTTTGAAGTAGTTATTTTTTTAGAAAATACTTGCTGTAAAATGTATTATTAGTGAGAGGGCTCAAAGCAAAACATTCCTCCCTTCCACTTTTGGTTATTTGATAAAGACAGGATTCTTAGCATAATCATATGGTTGAACTGATTATGTAAAACAGCCTTTTAGCAATTAATATTTGCGTGAATGCCTGCTCTAAAGTGAAACCAGAATGGATCTTTGTTGCACTATCAGATTTCCTAAACCAGAATGGATCTTTGTTGCACTATCAGATTTCCTAAAAAGACTTTAACTGAACTTCTATATGAATGAAACAATAAAACAAAAGTGTGAAAAAATAATCATTTTAGGACTCTTCTGCTGTGGAATATCAGTCTCTTTGCTGGTATTGGGGCAGATTTCTCTGTAATTCCCAATCTTTTATTTTGAAATATTTTAACATAATCAGTGCATTTTCACTGTGACCATAAGGTTTCATTATTTTTTTTAAGAAGTTAAAAGAGAGAGTGGTACTTTTGCATGGATTTGCAACAAGCTTTGATGAGTTCCAGAAAAGTGACTGCTGTACAAATATACAAGGAATGAAAAGAACTTGTTATCTTTAACAAGAGCTTGATTGGATATAATAAAAGTTCCTTGTTAATTTACTGAAGTTAGCAGCTATGCTGGTAATGAATTTATAATCAACAACATTTGATCTTCTGCGGAAGCTTTTCCCCCTTTGTTCCCCTCAAAATGTTTCTGGAGAGAGTCCAGATAATTTCCTTTAATAGGGATTAAAACTTTAAAGGAGTGTTGCTTTATAGTGACCCTCTTTGGCAGTTTATCAGAACACTTATGCAGCTGGTAAATGTAACTACAAAATTCTGTGCAGGGATGACTATTTTTCCTTAAACAATCTCTCCTTTCCCCTCCCTGCCATGGGCATTACATTGTTTACAGCAACACTGACAAAATAAAGAATCACAAAATTGAGTTACGTGAACAGGAAAGCTTTGATTCTATGGGAATAGCTCCAAAAATGTCTTGTGTAATGCATTTTAAATGAAGTCATTATCCTAGAACTTTGAAATAATTCTATCCAAATAGACATGACCTGTTTTTTTAAAATAATTATGTTCCATTTAGAGTTCTGAGAAATTGTCTGTGTTTTTAACGTGAATTAGGACTGACATTCACATGGATCTCACACAAAGGCTATTGAAGTGTTGTGCTGCATTTATGGAGAAGTTTTCCTGTTGACTAATTTTGATTTTACAGTCCTTGTCACAAACTGGTAATGTTGGAATCAGTGTTTTAGTGGGGAAGTGGTTGTATGTCTGTAGTTATTTTGTTACTTTTTAAGAAGTCTCTCAATTACCTCTGTATTTCCTTAAGTTCCAGCCCCTGCCAGGTACTATCCTGGTCTATGGGAGTGAACCCCAATAGAGCCACAGATGGACAGGGTAGACAGACAGCCCATATAATCCATCCTATGCTGCTTTTATAAGTCTATAAAAATGCAATAAAGAAAAGAGTCTCATTAGGTAGAGGCAGGGGGCTGATCGATTTGCAGGCCACACTCAGTTTATAGCTGCCTTCTGTGTGAAAGTCCAGCTCAGAGTGTGAGTTTGCTCTGTTTGCCGTGGCTTGTTTAGTTAGACTTAATTTACTTCTGGTAATGTTGAACATTATTCAAGTTTTTGTGGTGACTTTCACCCCAGTTTGGCACCTAAGAATGGACCCACTCTCATTTTACTCTGTAGAAATAAAACCCCTGAAGCCAGAGGTCAGCAGAAAAGCTGAGTGAAATGCTCCTACCAAGTGTGAGTTGTCTGGAAGGCAGGAGCTGTTTAGTTGAAAGGGAAACTTAATACTGTCAAAGTTCTCATTTCAACTCCTGTGTGTTTTTCTGCATTGCAACAAACACCACCTCCAAATACTGAAAGAGGCCAAAAGAAAAAGACTTTGTATATAATCTCAAAGCAAGCCATTTTTTCTTTTGCTGTGGGAGCCTTTCCAGAGGAGAG